>VWYP01027233.1:0-17582 GCA_013400435.1 Pycnonotus jocosus | reverse complement strand
CATGTTATCTTATCTATATATTAAATAATTAATATTAAAATACTAATAACAACACTTCTTTCATGCGTAGTCATTGGCTGAAGTAGATTTTTAAACAAGAAATGTGTTGAAAAATAATTACTAGCATTTACATTTATGTATAAACTCATACAATATTTCTTTTAGAACAGATTAAATCACTGTGAAGTTTTCTTTTTCTTGATATGAAAGGTGTAAAATGTTTCCAGAGGTATTCCTAAATGCTCTGGAGAGAACAGAGTAGGGGGTCCCAAAATAGCTTATTAGATATTGAGGTTCTGACTGTTCTTGGGTCAAACTCACTTTCCAAGAATGAAAATGGAGGAGTCAAGGACACCTGATGAGACTGACTGTAAGAACAGAAATACAGGTACTAGTTTTGACTAAATGGCATTAGAACTGGGCAGGGAAATGCAACTGTAACACAGATGCTTAACCCCCTACAGTTGCAATATAATCTCCAGCAGTTTCAAGGCCTGAGACAAGATTCAGGTAGACAAGCATTAGGGTATTTAAACAAAAGCTGTTGTTCAAATTCACTGATGATTTATGCTTGCATCTATTAAGGCTATCTTTTATTTGCTTTCACTTAGCTAAAGTCATAATGAAATTTATTATTTAAAAATTTCATCATTTATCCTTTTATAAAGTGATGAAAATAATGTTAGGTCTGGGTTTTTTTCTCCCCTGCTCAACAAGAAATCACGAGTAAAGTTAATTGTTGAACTGGTCAACTTCTTTAGAGAAAAAGAATAATGTC
The DNA here is from genome assembly GCA_013400435.1 of Pycnonotus jocosus. Taxonomy (NCBI): domain Eukaryota; kingdom Metazoa; phylum Chordata; class Aves; order Passeriformes; family Pycnonotidae; genus Pycnonotus; species Pycnonotus jocosus. The sequence continues at coordinate 16,804 of VWYP01027233.1, read as the reverse complement.
TTTCTTTACCAAATATGAGATGGTTGACAGCAATTTACTCAAACACCCTATAATTATTTTCTAGAATGAACTGCAAAAAATCTGACAAGAATATTGTGTTAAGCAATTAGTAAAACTCCAGCCTACCAACTATAGAGTATACACTCTATCAAATATTTCTCTCACTCATGGATCAAGCTGTATGGATAGAACAGATCTCCATGTCTAAAATACCTTTTGTATTGTCCAGCTTGGCCACAACTTTCTGTTCATTCACATTCCAAATGATCACTAAACTATCTGCACTGGCACTTGCAAACACGTCAGGGTTGTGGGGACACCAAGATATGGCTGTGATTGTCTTCTTATGCTCAGACATAATCGCATGGAGCTTGAATTCATTGTATCGGCGATCCAGCTAAAAAAATAGTAAAATTAATTTTAGAAATGCATATTTTATAAACTTGCTTTAAATACCTCTGGGTTGGAAAATACTTTATATGACAGTATTAGACTTACAGATGAATTTATGGTGCATTTAACTATTGCCAGTACCTCACATCTCAATGAAATAAATTCTCATACATTTGACTTGGAAAGAAAGGTTACCTGATATCCAACTATCCAAAAAACAGTTTTGTGTCTATCTTCCTGTCACTTATAAATTATTATATTTCATTTTCAAGTGTATTCAAGCTATCCTAAAATGTTTTATTTATAGGCATAAATAGGTAATAATCATTTAGTAGTCTCCAAGGGAGTAAACAGGACAGAATATAAAAATGAATCTGAAATCCTTCTAATTTTTTTAAATTACTTAGTACAGGTAAAAATAGATATTAAAAAAAAAAAGCCCAAACATGACAGCAAATTTTGTTCATTTTAATCCTACTCCCAGTATAAATCTTAAAGTTAGATTCAGTGCATATTTTATTTCCTCACATATTTCTCAATCTGAAAATTCTATGTCACAGCATTTTTATTTTTTTTTTTTTTTAGTTAGGAGTTAGGTGCAAACTTCAGAAGACCACAGTGCTGAGGAGTTTGGGTTCCAAATTAAATAAACATGGGTCACTGAATCCACAACTTTGAATCATTTTAATCCACTGTTCGAAAGCCAATTTTATACTACAGCTTCAAATGGAATTGTGGAATTGCTTAATTTCTCCCTCAGAACCCAGTCTTCTATCACTGAATTTCACTCATCTCAAATGAGTTTCCAGCACTGTAAGCTTATCTTCTAAAAAAATTTCTTAACACATACAATTTCAGGGGTATCTTGAATGAAATATTGAACTGTACATAGATATCTTCTCAACATCAATCATACTTGCAAAAGCATTCAGAAAGATTTGCTGAAAGGGTTCAAAGTGAGATCAACAATAATGTAAAAGTGTCACTAAACTGATAAACAAGAACAACCTTACCTGATAAATATAAACGGCAAGGGTAGCACAGTAGGCGAATCTGTCCCCACTAGCGGCACAGATATCTTTGTTCCATGGCTGACATCCAGCAGCTAAAAGTCCCACTTGTTTCACATGTGACATTTTTGCCTTTAAAACAGAAATTCATTAGACTCCAAGATGACAGAATATTAAAGAATAGAATACATTTTTGTTCCCATAAATAATTTATATACGTCCACTTTGAAAATACAACTCGCCTGAGGTACAAATGAATGTATCTGAAATAAAGACAAGTAGATGTTCAGAGTCTTCAGTGCCACACAAGAACGGGTGCCTAATACCATTCACAACAATCCATTTGGAAGAAAAGGGGACGTGAGGAGGAGGGGTGTGTGCAGCCCATAAAAACTTGAATAGTTCTTGGTTTGTACTAGCTAAAACTGTTCATCATGTTTATCTTCTTCTGCAGTCTGGTTCAATACTTTCTCTATTACAGTTTAATGCCTTCTCTGCTCTCCCATTCATTCTCCCACTGACAGCCAGACAAAACAAACCATATACTAATAGTTTTAAATAAAACCAACATGTAATTTGGTTTTAACAAACCACTTGCATAGAACACCTCTTTATCATATTATCCTCTTTATTATCATCCTTTCTGGAGAAGCTAGCTAAATTTTCTTAACAATTACTGCTTAAGAAAAAAAGTTTAAGTGAGCTGTGAAAAAACAAAAGCAAAGCATAGGGCAACACTACTGTACAGCAAACTATGCTTTCTATGTCCAAAATTTTATTTTTAATTTTTCTCCTCTGCTTGATGTATCTGCTTGGCAAGTAAGCAGTAATGAGTAATTGTAGGTTGCAAATTCCATATCATGTTTCTCTCACTTTAGAAAGTGTGAAAGAAAAAGAAAAAATTGAGAGCAACTTATTTTGGGCCCTTCTTCAGCAGAAGATCAGGATCAGTTGAATATTTGAGACTGATCATCTCAAAGATATCACTGACCCTAGTTAAAGTCCTTAAACATTCTGAGTGAGTACTAAATGACTGAAGGAAATTAAATGCTCACATGTACCTTTGAAAATTTTGGTACAAGAGACTGCAACAGCAAAATGGAAATATACAGAAAAACAAGCTACAAGATACAGCTTTGTTGCAGACTAGGGCTTTGGCTATTAGACTTACTTTCTGTCTGTCAATAATATTCTTCCAACTTCTGCAGCAAATTAGAGATTCCAAAGACAACATCTCTATAAATTGCATGAACTTGCAGCTCCTTTGCAATGCATCTCATGTTCATAATGATATGAGATCCCCAGAGAGAAATTTATCTAATTATTTAAAGAAGCAACATCATCAAGTGGCATAAATAGTCCCCAAATTTCTACTTTTGCCATTTAATGTTCTTTTACTGTTCAGTAAAATTACAAATTCCAGAGGTCCCTTCTATGCAATTAAAGTATAAATCCCATATGCAGAGAAATAATTGGATTTGGAGCATTCAGAACAGACTTCTAGTTCCCATGAAGAAATAACTGGCACCATTAACAATCACTTTTTCTGAAATTAAAGTCCCCCAGCTGATTAGATAACTGTGTTATGAAAGCACAGAATACCTGGAGCTAGAAATTTTGGGTTCTGATCTTGATTCCAGGGAAAACAATGGTTAAAACTCTAGGTGTGTCAGAAAGCTGATAAGGAACATTAAAAAAACCCATGGTGAAATAGGAGTGAGTTAGCATTAAAATATTAGAATATCATGGGTTTAGTTTGCAGGTTTACCACCTGAAAACCCTCCATGTAAGATTGATAAAAAGTCAACAACTATAAAGAACCTAAGACTACATAAGCATTTACTTCATCATAATAAAGATTTTTCTCACATTGTATAGATACTCTTTTTTACCTTCTCATATGGAAGCTAAGAGTTCCTGATTTGCTGAAGTTTTAATCTGTAAGAAAATATGATTTAAGTCTTATTTAATTTGCAGTTTGATTATAGGTAAACTTAATTGTAAAGCTAAGATCTCTTACAGATGCTCAAACAGAATTCCACAGATTTTTCTATCAGAGCAACAAGAGATTTGTCTTGTAGGATTCTGCAATAATCTCTAAAAAAATGCAGCTTAGAGAGGAAATTTTTCAATTTTAGATGAAAAATGTTGCTCTGTAATATATCACTATTTCACTGAGTTAAGAATTCATGCTTAATAAATATTCTTAAACTTCAAATAGATTTTCCCTATTTAAGTATATGTAAAAAAGTTACATATATAAAATATTCTGAGCTTTATTACAAAAATAATTTGCATTTTATTTATTATTTTTATTGTTTTAAACTTGTTATTATTTCCTGCTCTTTGTAATGACATACCATTTTACAAGAGGAAGCAATTGCCTTGAAATTCAGTATGACAGAATCTAGAAGAAGAAATGGTGGTTGTCTGGCATACTGACTTGCTCTCTCACAGGTACCATGCATTAAAGCAGTTTCCTGCAGATCTTTTCAAACATTATAGGTTTCTGCTAAGCATACTTAACAGAGTAAGGAGAGTATAAAAGAGAAAGATGTATTCATCAGAACAGCCTGAGGAAAATGACAAAAACGTCGAAATGCAGCCCAACTGAAAATATGTATGATTTCACATATGGTGATTTTTTTATACAATGGAGATTTTTTATACTTTTTAAAAAAGTATAATATTTTGAAATAAGGGATGTACAAGTAATTATATTTGACTCTTAAGTATACAATGAAAAAAACCCCTGTGCATGTAAAAAATGTATACCACATTGGGAAAGCTGACAGAGTGTGCTCACAGTTTCCAAGGAGATGAAGGAAAGAGGGAGGACAACAAAACCCTTTCTTTTCAATCGGCAGAAGCAGCAACGTTCTAGGTCCTTCCTTGTTGCTTAATATAGAAAAAAAACCCCAAACCAACAAACAACCACATCAAACTGAAATTTTGTATATCATAAATATTATTTAAAATAACAACTGAATTAACTAGATACATACCATGGCTTTATATCAATAACTTAGAGATAAGTGCCTTATAATCCCTATTTTAGCATAAGTATCACTTTTTGCAAAGCACTTTAGAATTTCCATGTTCATTCCAGTACCTTGCTGGTCTCAAAAATGGAAAATATTGTTCTGATTGTAGAATGAAATCACTTTACTTGACAGATGGAGGAACTAAATCTTGATGTTCACAGAATAATGCAGTTACTACAGGATGCAGGAGAAAAGACTGAGTGTTGTGTCACAGCACACACAAAACTGCAGTGCTAGTAGCCTGGTAACTGCAGCTCTTTAACAGGCACCATTTTAATTTTAATCTAACTCCTTTTTCTCTGCTTCAGCTACTCAGTGTATTTCATTGCTCACTGTATTTCCCAATCGCACTACAATAACACTTGTATAATAATAAAAGCTCTTTAAACCCATCACTTAACACTTTCATTATCAATACAGTGCTTGCATGTTATCAGTATCCATAAATGTATAACCATCAAGCACAAGCCACAACAGATGTTCACATGTGTTTTGATTGTGGTCTGTGTGGTATATGACCTACCCAAATGAGTCCATATGCAATATGGCATGCAAACAAAAGTGACTGTACAGTAGCCTTATGTTAATCAATATGCTTCTGTGTATACGAAGTGTACCTTCTTAACAGCTACAAGCAGTAAAGTGCTAGTGGCCTTTGCTTCTGTTCACTCTGTTGTCATTATCTTCCCATCAGGTTTGTATCTTTTTTTATGTGGAAAGCTTGCTGTTGCTCCTGTATGTTTAACATATAAAACTCTTATATCTCATCCAGACTATTGTCCCAAGGTACCAATATTTTTGTCTGCAAATCGATGATAACATAATAAGATCTTTAATGGTATAAAGACATTATATCACATTATATCTCCTTAAAGACATTGGGTATATTTACCCATCTTTGGGAGGAAATTCATTGGAGATGAAATGTCACCTGTGAACCACAGAGTTTCAAATTCATTACCCTATCCAATGGGATCAGTTAGAAGCACCAGATAATAGACAATCATTTTATCTTGCTAAAAGCATGAAGGTCTTAAAACTTATGAAGAAATCTTGGCATGTCTGCAAGACAGAGCATAAAATGCCTTCTGACTGACAATGTCTGCCTCAATAGCACTGAGACTCATGTAAAAACACAAACATAATTAGCACGGGTGTTCTTCCAGTGGGGCTGAGAAACATCAAGCACATTATAGCCATGTTAAGAAGTTAAATTCTCATTAATTTATCCAGACCCATGAAATAAAGGGTTATCGGAAATACTCTAGTATATATGCAGCTTAAAACCCAATAGAAAACTTACAATATGAAAACTTTGACAAAACAAAAGTTCTTCTTACTTTGGAGTACCCCAAAATGCTAAGGAATTTTCAGTCTTGACATGGCTCACTAAACTGCAGTTACTAATGCAGGTCTCGGAATAGCCTGAGACAATACACACTACTCAAGCAACTGCTTCTGGGCAAAAGATAAACAAACTCCGACCATATTAGTAGAGACAGTCACAATGTAGAAGAATGTAGAATAATTATGTAGCTTTGCACATGTACTTCTCTACGCAGGTGAGAAGATACTTCATACTTTCCAGTAGAATTCTACCAAAGTAGTCTACTGCTTATTAAAGTGCCAGGCTGGTTGCTAACCACTAAGCAGTATAGATAGTTTGCAAAAATTGGAAAAGTTTTTTTCTAATTTTGTATACAATTCATGGCACATAGGCCATGTAGAGCTCCCAGACAATCAGAAGGCTAATCATAGTCAAAAAGAGGGTGCCTTGAATTGAATTCAAAACCTTAACAAGGTTTTGAATTTCAACAAGATTCCTCAAAAATACCAGAAGCTTTGGCTAGACTCTTGCAACAAAAATTTGCAGATGACATTTCCTAATCTGTGACAACTTAGCAAGTGTTAAAAATGTGCATTCACTTATCCAGACACTGACCAGGAAAAGAATATTCTGATTTAAAAGGTTATTTGAAATGAAAAAGTGTTCTAGTAGTGTTCACAGACATTTTAAACCTCCACAATAAACTTGGATCTAAATCACTAAGAGAACTGATTTAACCACAGGATCTCTGGCTTCACAAGGGAAGAAATTGTGGACCTTTCCTTAAAGTTTGAAACTTGAAATCACAGCCTGAGACTGTTTTACAGAAACAAACTCTCAAAATAAAACTTTAATATATTAATCCAAGACAGATAGCCTGCTTAGAAACGTTAAGACAATAACATTAAAAAAATCGTAGCATAGTAAGTCTTACAATGGAGTGGTTTTGACTGTCTTGACTACACTACTTGTACATTCAAATAGAATACCCTTTATTGTGCAACTTTAACAAGATAATCTAAAGAGCTATACTAGGTTTGAAACCAAGCATGGAGAAATGCTGACATTTCTAACAGTACATCACCAGCAGTGTTGGACTACACATCTAATCAATATGAAACCATCTAGCAGTGATAAAGCCATTATTTATGGAGTATTGCTTAATTGTAATTTGCAGATAATGTGTGTAATACACAGAGATATGTATATAACCATATCTGATCATAGTATGAAGCATCTAAGAGTCTGCATAAGATTTTGTTCTCATCTTCCAATCCAGAGCTACAATTACCAGAAGATTGTTTTTCTGCCAGCAAATTGCCAAGACTGTTCTGATTTCAGATAAAGTTACTTCTTGACACATCTCACATCTGAATTCTGATGTCAGCTAATAAAAGGTAATTCTTCATCTGAAACATCCATATCATGAGTGACATGTAAAATGAGAACTGTGGGACAGTATTAATACCTGCCAGTTTTTATGTTTATGAGGATATAGCCTGCATTATCAAATAATACACAATAATACAATGAAAGCAGTAGCATCTCCCACATTCTAATTCATTAACTGACCACATACTGTGAAAACAAGAAAAAGAAATCACAGAAATATAAGATACCAGAAAAGAGTTTAATATAGTGAAAAAAATGTGACTTATATTCATTTCCCACTGTAAATCTATGAAAGCAGCTGTAGACATGCTGATAATAAATGCTAAAAAAAAATCCAAGTTACCCTGCCAATGTTGCTATAGTAACAACTCCTCCTCAGTAAAATGTTAATAAAAACATAAAGCTATCCAAGATACAACTTGGGAATGACCTTAGGTGAATTTAATATCTCCCAAATATTTTTGTTTTACTCTATTACTAATTATAGCTATTTTATTTTACTCCATGCATAATATATTAATTCCTTCTAATAAAATAAAATGAAATGTTTGCTTTCCATCTCATTGCATATTAAAAAATTACTACTTGTTAAATTATGCAACCTAAAAATTCAAGTAGGTGGTTGTCACAGTTCCAGTACCTTTTATCCAGCTAGCAACATTCATTTTCAAAAAACTAATTTTTATATGCTTTATTTATGATTCAAGACCTCAATAAAACTACTGAAAATCTCTTCCTAGAACCATTTTTGATACTATTAATATAACAATAAAAAGCAGCTCAAAGAAGAAAAATATAGAAGTAAAAAAAGAGAAAATATTACTTTAAGCAATTCTTACTTTTTGTTGTCCTTCATACCAATCATCTTCATCAAACCAGTGGGAAATATAAGTCATCCAAGCCATGAAAGAAGGCACAGTTGAAATAAAAAATACAGAACCTGAACACATGTAAGTACAGTAAATCCTGTGCAAAAATTTATTCAACACTACATTAAGCTAGTCAAAGATCAGATCTGAAGTCTGTGGTATGATTTGAGATTAATAAATTTTAAATTCATAAATATATAATCTGAAATACTTCTAGCAGCAATTTAAATGTTCAACTTATTGGATTTTCTAATGGAAAACAGAAATCAATGCTAAAATAATTATTAGATTATATACTCCAGTATTTAAAATTAAAGCAGGTTAGTGCTCCGAGATTGATTTTGCTTTGCTTCGGAGCTCTGAAAATGAGGTGCTGAGTCATTCTTATCTGTCTCCTAAAAAATTACTTTCCTTTTTTTAAAAATGTATTGTCTAAAAAACGTAGTTTAGTGCACAAAAGCTTGTACTGAAATGTAAAATATCCTTAGAATCACAGGGAATGATTTGTTTTGGTTATGTAGAGAGTGGTTTCAGTTGGCACAGTAGGAGGGGCCAAAATTATTGCAAATACCAAACATTGGTTTAACATTTTTTTTTTTTTAAGAGGGACCCCCCCCGCCCCCACAATTCCACTGTTCACAGCAGCAAAACCTAAAGGGCTCAGTTGCAGCCACCAGCACTGGTTGAAAAGTGTAAAAAGCCTAATTTAACTAATTCATCAGAATAAATCTACTTCTTTTCTCTTCCTCAGAATAGTTTCACATATCTTACAGTATTTATTCCTTCTGCAGGTAGTATCCTTTTCTGGTATGCTTCCAAATTTCACATTAGATTTCTCAGTGCATTATGCCAGTGAAAATGAAAGGTAAAAAGAAATTAAAGCTGTACTACCACATTTCTGCACTGCAGCAATATACTTCATCAACTGTGCTGTTTAGGAGACATTAACATACAAATCTCTCTGCATGGTTACAGCAACTATCAAATCCTCAACAGAGATGGCGTAGACCTAAAAGAACCCCAAACCAGTTTCTTAAGAAACCTAGGAGCTGGACAACCTCTGCCTTTAATACTGACTTAACAAGCTGTTTCCCACAGTTTGTAATATAATAAATGCAAAAAACTAAATAGGGAAGTCCATTGTTTAATCAAGAAATAAACAAAGCAAAGCAGGAAAAGAACAGCTGGAAGTACCAGATATTAACTGGTCAACATTACTTACCATTTCCACAGAGCAATTCTGTGTCATTACCTGCCCTACATCAGAATGTGTAGTTTTCATTAAGGGTACTGTATAGGCAGGTGACATTTTCCAGGGGAATAAAGACAAGCAGCCATACTTTTTGTTCCCAACCTCTTACTCAGAAATTCTGACATCCAAGGAGGAAAAAAAAACAAACCCAAAACAAACAAACAAAAAAACCCCACAAACCACACATACAAACCCATAAATATTTAAATCAAAACACCCAGTAATAGGAAATTACATTCCAAGATTATCATATTCTTTGTAGTTATCCAGTCCTCCATGTAAACAGATACAGACACAAGAATATACAGAACTTCCTACAATACTGCTGAAATTTTTCAGCTTACTTGCCCTTTGAGATTTCAGCTCAAACATTAACTATGCAAAGTGCACAGAATTGCATTGTCTCATAAACTGCATGGGAAACATAGGACTAATTCAGTCAGCTCAAATCGCAGTGCTGAAGAAACCCCCAACCACAACCATGGTTTGTGAGTAAACAATAAAAATGTTACTGATGTACCACTTCTGTGAACAAAAATTTTACAAATTGTTAAAACATATCCACACTATTACTACTTGGTACACATGAAAAATATGGTTTCAAGTAAATGAATACTTGTCCATTAAGGAAAGTCTTTGTTTTCAGGGTGTTCTTTTTTATAAGGGCACATAGTATCACTGAGAATCTTGATCAAAGAATTACAAGCAGTTCAATAGTAACAAACTTGTTTCTCTTTTATGCCTGTAGCTGTTTCACCATCTATGTAAACTTGTTTCTCTTTTATGCCTGTGCATTACTTTTGCATGGCCTGGTTTTTGGTAGTCGGGTGGAGGAGCCGCAGAGGTGGTTCCTGTGAGAAGCTGCTGGAAGCTTCCACCATGCCTGGCAGAGCAAATCCCTGGTGGCTCTGAGGATGGACATGCTGCTGGCCAAAGCTGGGACAATGAGAGAAGTTGGTAACGACTCTGTGATAACATATTTAAGAAGGAAATCAAAACAAAGGGCACAGTTTTTTCCTGGACAGAGAAGGGGGGGAGGTGAGAAATGTGAAGGAAACAACATCGAGACACCAAGGTCAGTGCAGAAGGAGGGAAGGAAGTGCTCCAGGTGCCAGAGCTGAGGTTCCTCTGCAGGCCATGGGGATCCATGGGGGTGCAGAGATCCACGCACAGCCCATGGGGATCCATGGGGGATGCAGAGATCCATCTCCAGCCCATGGGGATCCACAGGGGATGCAGAGATCCACCCACAGCCCATGGGGATCCACAGGAGACGCAGAGATCCATCCACAGCCCACGGGGATCCACAGGGGATGAATGCAGAGATCCATACACAGTCTGTGGGGATCCATGCAACATCAGAAGTCAGCAATGCATTTCTGTTATGAATAAAGACTTTCGGAAATGGATGAGAAAGAAACCTCTATTTTCATCTTCCACTTTCACCACCAAATTTGCTGTTAATTAATAATTTGAAGTTGATAGACTGCAACAAATCAACCATGCACTTTTTTCCTAAATACACTTTTAACCACTGTTTCTGTTTCTGCTTAACTATTATATACAGAAATATTTAGATAGTTGTCTGTATAACTTCTTTAAAAAGTCATGTTTTATGTATTCTTGCCATAAATTAGGAGCTTTACATATGTTTCAAAATTAAGAATTATTTTCAATTAATTCAATTTTTACTTCAGAATTTTTTATTTTTGCTGTGTGCAATTCTGTGAGAAAACTTCCTGCCAATCCATGTAGACATGATTTCCTAATATGTCCCATCATAACTATAAAGATTATCTGCCTTCACTACTGAATTACTAGAAATTAACATGCTGTGACTTTGTTTTGAAAACACAAAACTCATTACAGGAATGTTTTAATAACAAAAATTCACAACGAATAACCAAAGAACAAAATACTGTAAAATTTCCTTAAATTACAGAAGTATAGCAAAAGCACGCAAAGCATGTAATGATGCCAAATATCCTAAAATAAATCCTAAAATACAATGCTTAGAGTAAAGCTGTGCAAGAACCAATCATATGATAATGACACAGCAAACCCTTACCTCAGCCATCTTCTGTCATATGAGGTCAGGCAAGAATTAGATTTCCCTAGACTTCCCTAACTCCTATCAAGCTACTAATGGCACAAACATAGCAGGGCTCTAAATAGTTGTCCTTTTTAATTTTTTCTCTCACTTGCTTTTTCCCAACAAGCTGTATGGTTTTATCAGGATAACACAACACACAGAACAACCAGGCCACCTCCCAGTGATTAGAAAAAGCTGTTAGTAACAGATGTACAACACTATCAACACCACCAGAGCTACACTGGGCTGAGACTTTCACACAACCTTCTCACAAGCTACTTTTAAGATTGAGCTTTATCAGTTTATAGAGGAGATTAAGCTTTAGCTACCAACAATAGCAGTGGATTGGAGTTCATCATGTATCTTCTTAAGGATGTTCCATAACTGGATTTTAAAAATAAATTCAATGAAGCTTTATAGTCTTTTTCTAAGAAAATAAATTAACATCTCTTCAGAAAAACTTTTTAAGTTTATATATATTTATAGTACCACTTCTACTATGGCTTAGCAGATGCCATTCTAATTCTGTGAAAAATAGATATAAGAAGTGGCAAAGTTAACTATCTCCAATTGTGTCCTTGGTCAAAAAAGACAGAAAGGGCACACAGCATTTATAGACAAAAATTACAATCTTATTCATAAGACGTTGAAATACTTGTCTCAGTTTCATAGTCACTACTTGTATAAAATTTGAACGTAGTCAACATTAAAGTGCCCTAGTTATGATTCAGCTACCTGTGGTTAACCCCACATGGCCACTTGATGATTTTTTGGTCTGTCAGCAAAGAGTTCATATGCCAAGAAACATATTGCATGTATTTTTATGCACTTTTTTTAATATTACAAAATAAATATTTTAATTATATCAACTTTTTTTTATATTTTTATACCAGAGTGTGCTAATTTGGATGTTAAGATAAATATAAATTAAAGAATAATTACTATAAAGTACATTTCTAAGGCAGATATAAGAAATAACATAAACACTCCCTCATGTATCAAAAAAACCTTATCTATGAAGAAAAAAATGTCAGCATCTGTAGCCCCAAAAAGACAACAAGAAAACCCCCCGAAAGTAGGAAAATAATTTAATGAGATAAAACAAATTCTTTCTGGCTGTGACACTCGACGTAATATTTAAAATCAACTCTATTTGTTAATAGATCTGCTGAGATAAGAAAGGTTGAACAGTCAAAGTGAAGATGACATCCAGCTGTCTACCATTTATTATCATAATTATTATATTTAATTATAATAATGCTTAATGTTTTTCCAAATTTGAACTAGTAGTTAAAGCTGGACATGGGCAAGAAGAACTTTTCAAAAGTTGACCTGTTTTTCTAAAAAAATCAAGGTTTTCTGCAGTATAAAATTCCAAAACATGAGATTTTCTGCCCTAGGAATTTTTNATAATTAAAATATTTATTTTGTAAAATAAATTTTGTAATTTATTTTGTAACAGAGCAGTCAGTTTAACAGGTTTGTTCAGACACTTCAGAGCCACTTGTGCCCAAATATCCATAAAGGCAAAAGAAACCTCAAAAAGCACGCATCACAACAAACCCCCAAATAAGAAACTCTTTAACTGTAAAAAGACTGCCCTCGATTCTCTGGGAAACCAGAATGTGTTGTAACTACATACCTGTTCACAGCGAGCAGTTAGGGATAAAAGATGCTCTTAGGGTAGCAACAAATGATTAGCGTCAAGAAGAGCTCTTCTCAACACTAACCTCACACTTGACAGCGGAAATCTCAATCTTTCTTTCCTGAAATCTAAACCAATGTTTAAAACTGGTCTCCTGCATCTGATATATCCTCTTTCACTCTAACATTATCAGTCATCCATCACAGGTATTTTCAGACAATAGGTAACAACTTCAAAAGAAAGTGAGGAGAATAAAAATGGTGACATTAATTAGTTCTCTTAGAACTTTATTAACCTCTGTTGGGTAAAAGAATTAAATATAATCAACTCTAACATAAAACCTCCAAATGATTCTTTAGCCAGATTGAAAAAGAGAATACAGAAGTTTAAAAACAAAGAATTGGGTTTCAGACTGCCAACAAACTAGGCCACTTATGTCTCATTAAGAAAGAGGTTACAGAGTACCTTATCTAATGGTACAAGTAAATGTCAACAATTACACCTAAGAGAGAAACAAACTAGATCCTAAAACATAACTCAAAGGGATGAGGTAAACGTTGTGCATTGGCCCTCTTCTCCCTCTACCAAAACAAAGCAAAACAAAAATGCAAATAGGTGGGCTTTAAGAGACCATGAAATTGGGTCCATACTGCACAACCACAGTACATCAAGCAGAATGGAATCAATAAAAAGCAGAGAAAGAAGAAAAAAAAACCTTTACAAAATCAGTCAAACACTGGATGTAATAAACCATGGGAGAAGTATGAGCCACCAACAGGATGTAGCCAGAAGAGATGTATAACATGTTAGGAAAGATACTGTCAACACAGGAGGGGGTCTGACACCATTGTACATTCATGCATCATGTTTTGGTTAGCACATTCAAGAGAGATTGATTTCAACATTTAAATACAGGGGTTTAAAAATAATGAAACAAGGAGGCCGTTATCAGAGATATAGAAATGTTATTTGAATCAAGATATCATACATGCTAAGCAGCTGGGTTCAAATTGGTCATGTTGCTAGAAGGAAGGTAAAGGTTCTGGAATCTGAAGCAAATTTATAGTCAGTAGAAGCACTGAGAAATAAAAACTTCATTAAGCAGGGGAAAGGCAATATTAACCTCATTAATATAAGACCTATAATATATAGCCCAAGGAGGAAAAAAACCAAACAAAACCAGAATACATCAATCCTTTTCCACTGCAACCACTGCTTCTGAAAGCCTTTATCATCATTACATAGGAAATTAGATACTGGACAGCAAATAAAGACATTCACCACTGATGAAGATGCTAAAAATCACTATTTATCAACTTGTTTGCTTACACACACTTTCCCACATACAATTAAACAAAGTAGCCCAAGTGAAAAAATGTAAGGAGGAGACTTAGCAGAGACAAGAGTGCAGTCAAGGTCATCAGCATAAATTAAAACATCAACAAAGAAAGAACTGAAAGAAGCAAATTCCTACACTTGACACTGCCTCAAGAACTAATAAATGATATTATCAACAATTAAAAAAAAAAAGTCAGCAAAGTTCTGCAGGCCTTTACTGATAACCAAGTAAACCCCACACATACCAGAGACACCCAATTCTCCAACCAGTACTAGAACAGGATAAGGAATAAATGGCCCCAATGGATACAGCCAAGGTGTGCTTATGGGATGCAAGTGGGGAAAAGATTACCATAAAATCTTCTGTCTGTCTCCAGTGCCCATAGTACAGCTCAGCTGCTACCATAAATAATGGCTAGCCTGAGTGATAGGATGTCACTGCATTGCCTACACCCTACAGGGGAATTCACAGTTCTTGTAGCCACTTTCTGTAATTCAGATGTTATACTGATATTTACTTCTCCTCTGGTGCTGCCTACATTTGCTTCATAGAACAAATAATGTCAGTTACACATCACCAGCAGGACTTGGTGAAGTTACTCTTACTGGCCACATCAACTTTAATTCACAGACTGCAGGAAGAGGAAATAAGGACTGCTTTCCCTAAGTTATAATCTCCTATTACCACTGCTAGAAATAAAATACTTAATTAAAAGGACCATTAGGACTCAACAAGCACCTTCTTACATTGTTCTTGCTGTGTGGGAATTTTTCTCATAGCAGATGACCAAATGACAAGTTTTATCATGAGTTATGGGTCCTTTAAACTGCCAGAGCTGCTCAAAGAGTCCAAGATTTGGTATAATAGAACATAAAGAATGTTGAATTGAGGAGGAGGACTGTAGATATCAGGGAGAAAAATTAATAAGTGGAAAAAAATTAGTAAGTAAAACAATAGTCCAACGATATTTTTAAAAAAATTGCATTATCTGTATTCTTCCATGAATACCCCATATTACCTTTGCAAGTTCTTTATACCACCATGTCTCTATATGGGTTACAACAATTTTCCGGAGATGACTACAGTCTGAGCTGAAGCTTTTGAACAGTTTTGAAATGGAAAATGTAAATAATGATAACACAAAGTCATCTAGACTGATGTGTGCAAGGTACTTATTCTCTAACAGAAACCTTTAAAATGTAACTTAGAGAGTTGCGCCTGTAATTTGGGAAGAAATGTCACAACAGAAGTGTATTTTCTCTACTTTTGGACTACAAAAAATTAGGAAGTGCAAGGATTAGAACCTTGAACTTTTTTTAAACTAGTGAAAGAAATAACTTAAAGCAAAATAACTCTGTACTAAAGTTTGAAGAACATCTTACTGTTTACCATATGTGTTTCTTATCAGAATTATTCCTCTGTTATACTCTTATGAATAGGAGATAGTTGCATAATGTCATGACAAAATTTTTAAACAAGGTACAAAACCAGAAGGCTCAACACTTCTATAAAAACCCTCTAGAATTAGTCAGAAAGAGACACAATGAACTTCTTAGCCCTTTAAATTTTTGAAAGCCTAAGTGCATGGCAATCAGAAAGAGACTCTTGAAGCAACAGGGTTTAGAGCTCAAAAAGGACATTTCCAAGTATTTATTTTCTATATCATGCCACAGTTAAGCCCCTTGTTAAGAACAGTATGGTCTTTATCGATTCTAAAATCCAGGATTATGTTCTTCACTGCAGTATTACAAGTAATTAAAGATCTTGCTCAGACTTTGATTCCATACCTGCCATCTTCAAGCCTTCCAAAACAGTTTCTCAAATTGTTGCATGACAATGTCTGTGTAAAGCCAGGTCCCTTAAGATATTAGAATTTACTCAACAGAAAAAACACCCTTAAACTTATTGCTTCCTTTGCAGAGTCTACTGTCTTAAATTCACTTTCATAAGCTTTGCTTACTTAGCTTGTAGTTTGCTTTTGTACTTGAATGATTTTTTTTTTTTAATTGTCTAAGCTTGATTTTGCTTCCCTCTCCTATACCCGTCCCAGCTGGGAAAAGCATTTATAGTATAAGCAAGTCCAAAACTCTCCCTCTCTGCGGAGGGCAAGCGTTTGCCACCCAGCTTGTTTCTTTTAGAGATTACTGCCTCCGTCTTTACTCGATCTTAAGTTCATGTTTTCGCACAAGCACGTTTGGAGAGAGAGAGAGAGAGACACAGTAGGACAGTTCCCAAAACAGCGCAAAATCCCGACAGTACCGTCAGATGGCTCCTGGATGCTTCAAACACCGCCCGCAGCCCCGAGAGCTCCCTGGGGCCGCTCTGTCCCCGGAGCGCAGGTGGGCGCAGGGCAGCGCGGCCCCGCCGAGCCCCGCACAACCTCCCGGGCCGTGCCGCACTCCGCGGGGCAAGAAACAACGCGGCGCACCTCCCCTGCCCTG
>VWYP01027232.1:94461-116040 GCA_013400435.1 Pycnonotus jocosus | reverse complement strand
AAACAGATATTAATATAAAAACAAACATGCCAATTTTTAAGTATCAATTATTATTTATACCCATTTAATATTTTATTTTCCTTTTAGAGAAGACAAAAGAAACAAAAGTGGGGAAAAGTCCAGAAAATGGGAAGAAAAGATGTAAAATTACTGCTAATTTATTTTGAATAAAATGTGAATATTTAATGCATAAATTAAACAGGTGTTCTTTATTAAAACTGAGGAGCATTTATGAACTGGAATTTGCTAGTCCTTTCAGGCAGTAACATCGCTTCACCTTTTCTTTTTCACCCTTCTGTACACCACAGCAGAGGCAGAACCAAGGGAGGTTGTTGGTTTTGTGAGACAAGTACAAGTAGTCAAACCTCACCATTTCATATTTGAATCAAAAGTAAGCCCAACATCTAGCTCTAAAACGAAATCAAATCCCTATAACAGATTTTCTGATAAAAGCAAAACTGTATGGAGGAGAGAATTTCTTTTAGCGTAATTGCCATGAAATGAAGTAAAAACCCTAAACACACATAAAACAAAAGAGAAATCTGATGGTTTCTGAAAATGTCCCTAGCTGAGTGGGGCACAAAATTATTATATCAGCCTTAGTTTAATTGGCACAAATGGACATTGGGAGCATAGCCAGTAGCATCCCTGAATACATTTATTCTCTTTGTTCTTCATAATTATTCACTGAAGAAATACAACCAAACCATACAGAATAAAAAATATTTCTAGATCATGCACAAATTTTGATATATGGCTATGTGATCCCATAGTAATTGTATGTACACTCTTTAAAGAAATTATTTATTTCTTGGAAAAAAATCAGATGAAATTCAATGCATATTTAGCTTTTTTTTTACATATTTCATGTCTGAGGAGTGTAGGATAAACAGATAACTTTACCATATTTGGTAAAGGATGTTTACTTTCCCAAGTAAAATGGAAATAAAAATGTAAGATTTCATCCTCTGTAACTGTGGGATGATATTATGGATCAACAACTACTATTGTACTGTAACTCTCAATTATATATTACAAAATTTATATATCTACCTATCTAAATTGCCTATACCTGAGAACACTTTCTACTTTCTGAATTTCTCTATGCAGACCTGCAGCAATAGACAGCAATAATCTCTCTAAACATGTTGCTTCATTAAATATTTACCATTGAAATCAAATACTCCGCCAGTTCATAATGATCAAACAGTGCTGTTCTGTGGAGAAAAATGCAAAAATACAGTAATATTAGAAAGTGCAAAGAAGTTTCAAGCCAAAGGATAGCATTCTTCTTCATTTTCTAGTATTTTCAAATAAATCGATTTTTAAAAGACAGAGGTATACCATTGTTACATAATTCATCTTAATAAACTGGTTGGTTTGGTTTTTGTTTTTTTTTTTTTTATGGAGTTCTCTTTTCAAACCAAGTTCAGTTCAGGTTATTACATTCAAAAGACCTCATTAGTAGGTAAACGGGTATTTTACCACTGATTTTTAAGAGAACCAGTAATTTTGTATGTCAGATCATTCAGTGTGTCACGTAAGGTCAACACAGAATACCATAAGTTAAATACAGAATTCCATAAATTTCATATGTAGTTTTTTCCGAACATGCCTGGACCCTCAAATTCATTTCATTGTTCAAAAATAATTTGGTTGTATTTTGTGTCATAATGCCAGTGTGAGTTTAAAATGACAATGCCTAAACATGTATTCTGACTGTGGCAGGAAACTTTACTAGAAAAAATATGAACCAACTAATTGGGGTAAATTGGGTATTTGGAGCACAGTCAGTAGCATTCGGTGAATATACTGACAAAAAGTTGTTGTCATTTACCGAAAATATTCTAAAGCTGTTTGTACACTTGGAATCTTCTTATGTTTTATTCTACAGTAAGGCATTGAATCATGTATTACAGGAAAAAAAAAGGTCAAAGCATGAAAGTACAGCACAGTAAATACACACAGACAAAATGTTTTCACAAGTCAGACCTTTGTGAAATATTCGGACTCAATAAGCAACACAATTCCAAGGTTGTACTGTATCTCGAATGATAACAGTTGCCTTAGCATTACAAGAGGTAATAAAACATTGGATGTACTATAGTTAGAACTGGTTGCTCAAAAAACATATTTTAAAAATCAAGTCATGGTTCCAAATATGTAGAGATGCCTCCATTATCTATAGTAGACCTTTCCAGCCACACATTAATACTGAACGTTTCACAAACACTAAAATAAATTCCAAGGTGGCTGAAGAGAAAGCAAAGTCATTTTATGAAATATTTAGATGGAAACATGACAGTAGGAATGCAAAAGCATAAAGTCCTACCTATGCTTCACTGATGTTTTGTTTCTCAACAATATTCCTGCTCAGTTGTTTTTTTATAATCTGATATATTTGGGTGACTTTCTACCTTCCCAATGATTCTTGGTAATATAATTTTTACTGTTTCACAGACACAGAGATTAAAATAGTGTTGTCCTTTTTACCAAGCTATTTTCAAGGACAATAATCTTCACAGATAAGGCAGCCAGTTATCTATTAAGTAGTACATGTGTCTGCACAACTTGCTTTGGCATTCTGTCATCACTTTGTCTTCAATCATGTTCTTCCATGGTAACATTTCCAAGTGTACCCAAACATTATCCTAATTTTACAGCAAACTCTTTTAATGTCTTCAATTATCTTTGAATCATTCCACATTACACTGTTTCCAAAGAACAATCATCTCCACTGCTTCTACCATTTATTTCATATTGTAAAACTTCTTGTAGAATAACACTGTCAAATAATTACAGTTAAATGCAGTGAAACACATGTTTCTTGCAAAAAAATTATAGATAGGGAAATATATTACATTCCATAGAGGTGGAAGCCAGCATGTTTAACTAAGAACATTTCTGCTACAAAAGATTTAGGAAACTTCTCCAGAGTCTAGTGCTCTGGTTTTAAATGGAGTGTGAAAGACTGGAAGTCTTAAGGATTATTACATAGACAAACACCATCTGCAACTTTCAAGTCACAAAGGAAGTGTACAAACATTTCCTTTTACCTGATCAGGTAGAAAGGTTTTTTGAAAATAAAATATTATTTTAAACAGTTCATATTATTTTTCACTCTTTTTCTGGGGAACATCAAGTGATTTTAGGAGGGCATTTCTTCCACATTGCCAGAATGTTAACAATCCCATAAACTCGTTCACCTACAACTTTACTGGAGTAAATTTTCAATGCAAGCTGTTAGTGACCATTCCTCAGCATGGTTCCAAGGTAACTGGAACTGTTTTCATTTTGGTATCAGCACCAAGATTTTTAACATTCTTACCAAATTTTTTAGTTTTGTCATACTGCACTACAACTATCCCCCAAACCACGAAGAAGTTCCAAATTATGTGGGAATATATTCCTTCCAAATGCAAGGAATAACTAAGGATATCATGGCTCACAATTTGTAGTGAAATCTGGCACAGCAGCTTCCTACCTGTGAAGCAATGTTTCCTTATTCCCATCTACAGCGTCAATAATGGATTCCTCACCAGCATAGGAGGACATCATTAGCTTTACAATCTCTGTTGCTCCTTGAGTGGCAGCAAAATGAAGTGCTGTGCATTTTTCATTCTATAAATGGGGAAACAAGACAAAATACAAATACATAAACATCAGAAACCTAACTTCCAATCCATTAAACACACTAGTGAACCAGCCCAGGATATGTAATTCATAAATCGCTAAATTTCTGTGCAAGTAATAAAGCTTTAGTCTTTAACCGTAGTAGAATTCCAAAGAGATTGAAAAAACCAGAAAAGACTAAAGAGAGAGTTTTAAAGGATTACTATGAAGCTTCTTATCACTCTATACAAAGTCCCTAAGATTTGAGATAATTATACACTTAGCAACCTTTTTTAGTTTAATTAAAAACCAGACAGATGCAGCACCCTTTAATACAAAAGATGAAGCAAATGAAAGCTACAGAAAACTGTATCTAGGTCAATACAAATGAATAACAAAAAAAAAAAAAAAAGAGCCTATAGAATACAGAAAATGCATTATTTTAAATTTCATTAACTTCCTAAAATGGAATCCTCCTTGGAAGTAATTCTTAAATCAACTTTTCTGCAGGTAAAAAATAACATTGTCTCATATGCTATAAAACTATTATAAACTAGACTCATAAAATAATTAAGCAATATACAAATTAATAGAACAGTATTTGCCAAATGTTTAGCTAGATGGGACTAACCAGCTTTGATATATGCCCCAGGGTTTTGACTTGCTCATTTTTAGAGCAGGACCATTTTGGTGAATGCATTGGAATGGGCTTCTCCACAATGCCATAAGCATTCTCAAAACAGTTTTACCCATCACAAAATCAGCAGCATAAATCACCTCATTCAAAAGCTGTGTGTTCAGAGAATCCAACCAGTAAAAGAAGGCAAAACTATATTTAGTTTTGCTCTCATGAGTCGATTTCATCCTTGCAAACATTTTGATTAGTGATGGATATTTTAAAAAATGTTTATTCATGAATACATCTGGGCACAGACCCTTACACCAGCAGTAGTATCACGAATTTGTGTTTGTTTACAAAGAAGATACTGTAAGCCAAGGCAAGGCTGAGGATAGACAAAAATGATCAGAAAGGGTCAGACTGAAGATTCCACTTCTGGGAAGGGATGACCTAATGTAACTTGTGTAAAGAAACATCATATTTTGACTGATTTGAACCAGGGACCTGCTTTCATTTGCTGTTCCCTCTGCTTTGTGTTGGAAAAGAAAATGAACAATGATTATCTGCTCTTTTTTTAATACCACCCAGAGATTTAGAGATACTCAGCTTTATCAAAAATACATTTTGCTCCAATCTGAGTTTTACCTGTTTTAGATCAATTTGAGCTCCAAATTCAATGCACATTTTAATCATTTCGAGGTCGCCACTCTGAACTGCCAAATGAAGTGGACTGCATTTTCCATTATTGGTAAAATTGATGTGGGTTTTAGCAGAGTGACCCAATTCTTCACCTGAGAGATGAAAATGGATTTTTTTTTGAGTGAAAATGAGCTAACAGAACATATAAAAGCTTTCAAAACAAGCATATTAACTGTGCAATAATATTCTCCCCTCTCAAAATATGAACCTGTCACATGTATCATTTAACAATGGATAAACATGCATTTAGGAAAGCAGCTAGTTTGCTGCTGCAATCATACAAAAGTTGTCAGCATAAATCACCTGTAGCAATAACTGCAATAACTTCTTCTAAGTCCAAACAATTATAATTGCTTGTTTTCACAGTGATTTGAAAACTAAAGCAGCAAATTGGTCCTTACTGCTTGGGAACACTATATTTACCTTTTTTCAAAAGGATTTCCAGACATGTTTTTGCACCTGAAAATGCCGCTGCATGGATAGGCATACATCCCGTTTTGTTTGGTTTACATATTTTTCCTCCGTTTTCAACCTGAAAAATAATGTCTCAATACAGCTTAGTGACATATAGAAAAATCTGACAAATGAATATACTGTTACAGATATAGGGTAGCTGTCTCCTTTTTTCAATGTTGCATATATATTGTAAAGTTTATATACAAGAATCTTTCACACATTATAGCCATAGAATGCATGTGCTCCGTTTTGTGTTCTTATGACCTTCAAAACCAGGTTTTTTCCTTAAGTTGGCCACTCAGATAGTTATAGATATAATATACCCTCTTAAAAGATTAAAGGTTCTTAGTAACCCATGCAAAGCCAGTTGAACACTAGGTCCATGATTAACCTTACTGCACTGAACAAAGACCGAATCCAAGAACATCAAGGTAGAGAGAATCACCTCAAAAGATGATGGATAATTATACCTACCAGGAGTGTCAGTGCTTCAGGATTGTCCTTGTAACATGCCACAATTATAGGTGTGTTCCCTGCTTCACCTTCCAAGTTAACGTCTGTACCGCTATGTTGGACTAAAACCTAAATGTTTAAGAAAACATTCAGTCAATCATAAGCCAAACACAACAACAAAAGCCTGTTCCATTATTTTTGTTGCTTACAACCCATAGCACCCTTGCAACTTACTCATTTTGTATCCCAAATGCCCACAATGCATTGGGAGATGAGGGGAAAAAATGCAGGAGAATGCCAAAATATGCTAGTGAAAAATGTAGATATGAACAGACACGAAGCACAATTCTTTCCAGCAGGCAGATGGGTAACTAAGCTAAACTGCACATAGCTGCAAAGTATTTTAAAGTCTGATTTAACAATTTCTCAATAATGGGAGAAAGTATTTTCTGTAGCACATTGCAGATAAGGATTTTTAACTGAAGTTTTCAACAGGAAATTCCCTGAAAAGTGGCTCACTTGGGAATCTGCTCTGGAATCTGCTCCACTAGGAATCTGCTCAATTGAACAGTAAAATGAGAGATTTTTTTTGATGAAAACTGGGACCTTGCATTCCTGAAATCCTGCTCCAGTCTCTGTGTTAACAGCTGACACTGAACTATCAGTATCATCAATTATCTCTGTGACTGCTTCCCGCACTTTCTGAGAAGCAAAGGATCTGGAAATTATAATGACCATACGGGCTGATTTATTCCCCTAGCTACATATTTATTTAATTGTCTTTCAGTAATTTCAATTATTTATTTTTTCTGTACTAGAGGAACTGGTATATTTAATCACTCTCAGGAAATTTGGCAATGAAAACCAAGGGAGAATTGGTTTGAATAAACAACAGAATGCAGAAAAAATGAAAGCACAGGTTTAGTCAAGAACCAAGGCACAGAAGCTGATAAAAAGCCCATTTTAAAAATGTCATTGATTTCAGGTTTCATTGTTCTTAATTCATAATAAATACAGATTTTGTAAATGATTTGAGGACACTGAAACATTTCTACAGAACTTCTAGTATTGAATACAGATAAAATGTGGTTTTTTCTTTTGCATTGATGAACTAGAAAAAGAGACAAATTTAAAGAGAAAATGAAGTGTTGCAATTTTAAGGTTGTATTCATCTAAAAATTAAAGAACTTTAAAAATTTTAAAATTCTAACCCTATGCTGCATATGAAGTGAAAACTTTCTCACTGCACTTAGACAAATGGTTAAAAAATTACGCTGCTTAAAATCTCAAAGCTATCACTGTTTTACAAGGTTCAGCATGGACAACTTAGTAATTTCTTCACAATACATTTTTTGTGATTTTTAATTGCAGATTTAGTTCTGCTACCATTAAATTGATTATCAGAATGTTGGGTCTAAGAACTCTGCTTTCTGACTAGTTTTAATCTGGTTTTCATCTTAAAAATACACTAATTTCAAGAATGTTAATGCTTATAAGATGTCCTATACAATTGTAAAAAAGCCAAAAAACAGAACATTATAATTTGAAATACACATGCCTACATGAAGTTTCCGTTTTGAAAAAGAATGCTTTTAAAGAAAGTTCCTTGTGTCTGGAAAACTGAAAAGCATTTTCTGTGAAACATAAGGACTGCTATCACAGCACAAACATCAGTGTTTCTACAAACCAGTAAGTTACTTTTCACTGGCAGTGCTAAGAGAACACCAACATTTCTATAGGCATCATGTTATACATCCTGCTTGTTGAAGAAAACACGTGAGGAGACACAGGATGTATCCACAAGGCCTTGGTGCTGTGCACATGGCTGCTGCCTGGGCCACTTATCAAGTGTCTATATTTACGTGGACTTTAGACTTACCTTCACAATTTCATTGTGCAGGGACTGAACAGCCATATGCAAAGGTGCCATCATATTGGAGTTGAGAATGTTTGGATTGGCTCCTCTGCTGAGAAGCAAACGAACGCTTTCAACCTGGTTTTTCTTTGTGGCCCAGTGCAGTGGAGTATTTCCAGAAGAATCCATCACATTTAATACTAGGTCAAAGGGGAGAAAACAAAATGAAACAAAAAACAAAGCAAAACCATCAAATGTTCTGATTGCACTGAAAAAAAAGAAAAAAGAAATCTCCAGTGTCAGATTTAGGTCTGTGCTACTGCATTTCTTTGGAAAAGGAAAGGAAAAGACTTCAGTGTATTGTGTTAAATGGATTAAATGTGCTAAATGTACAGTATTGGTGAGAGGAATGGGAGTAGTGAAACACCTGTCTGTTTCTTGCCAATTATTATACATGTTTTTCCTCACCCAAGAGTTACTTGATTTACCTCTCTCCTTGATTCTTCTTTTTCCTACTTTATTTGACTTTGCAGCTATTTCTTTAGAGGCTGCACAGAATAAATGAGTGCAAATAAGAGGTAACAAACACGTGCTTGCAAACTGTAAGAAAATTAAAAGACCATATCTACTCTGTTTCACTTCAGAACACAAAAGTAAATCAATTCACACCAGTTACAAAACTGGTCTGTTCTACACATACATTTTGAGCTTAAAAACTGAAGATAAACTTCTACAAATATCCTAAAAAAATAGGACAAAAGTGACAGACTGAAAAAAAAAAATATATATATACTTCATCCAGAATAATCTAAAATTAGATTGGCCATCAATAGGTGAAGAAACCAAGATTTTCAGGGCCATTGTAGGTTTACTCAGTAGCATACAGTCTATCAGTGGAGTCCAGCGTAGTTCACAAGGCTTATTATATAAGAGACACATAACATGAATAAGGAAGAACAAAAGTCTTCTGTTCAGTCATTGCCATTTTCTTTTTCACATCTCAAGACTATATAGCTGAGTGTCAAACAAAATAAGACATATTGATTCATACACTAGAGAGAAAACAGTCCTACAGAACAAGAGTAACCCAAACCACACTTGAGGCAGTGCAAACTGTGGCAGACAGTTTGAATTATATTTGAATCTATAAATGGAGATAACACTTATCAGTCCTGTCTCAGCTGGGTAATGGACTTTTTCACAGCACAAACTTTTTCATTGTGCTAAATAAAGTCGTTCATAAAATGCATGTTACCTTCACAAGAAGAATCATCTATGATCAGCTGCATCAGCTCTATTTGTCCTCCTTCTGCAGCGTGATGCAGTGGGGTGGCATTTAATTCATCCACTTTTGTAAGCCCAGAACGATTCTTCTTAATGAAGCTCCGTAGTCTGCAGGCACTTCCATCTGAGATAACCTGTTTTGGGTAAAAACACTCTCATTTTCTCATTCTCCTAAAAGGCAGGAAGTCAGCAATGCTATAATGTGTTTTTGTGGGCATGTAACTCCCACTCAGTAACTCCCACCCAGTTGTTTGGGCTCATACAGAAGTTCACAAATCCTGATCAGATTGAGCCAAAAGTGAAACTCTGATTGGTTATTGGTTTAACTGGCTGCAATAAGAGATGCAGATGAGAAACAGTGCAAAATGAACAAAACTGAAAATCATCTTGAATACACTGTTTTCTCTTCTGTAGTGAGATCAAGATCGTTCCTTCACCATGGAAAATCTCAAACAAGCAAATTTATCACATGTTTTTATAATTTTTCTTGCAGTGGCCGGGTAAAACGAATTCAACAGAGAGGAAAATTAAAAAACCTCGATAAATTCCTTTTTTTAGATCTTTTTACAGAGACTGATACTGTGTCCTTGACTTCCAAGTTCAGCCACTGGGCTTCTGTGCTGCTCTTTGTGTCAGAGAAAACAATATATTTTTTAATTTCAGCAGCATGCTTAGAACATCAGAGTATTATCTCAGCCTGAAACAACTCAGTATCTTCTCAGTGAGCCCACTGACAGCTTGATATATTCCAGATACTATGCTTTACAACCAAAACCTACTATGGAAACTCTGCTGATTATTATTTTATGATATTCTCCAAATATTTTTGTTAAAGTTATTCAAACCCCATATTTGTATGTGAAGTGATAGAATAACATGATTGCAGTAGAATGGGCAGGAATTTAAGAAACAGATACTAAAAATAAAAGAGAATAAAAAAGAAAAGCAGTTCAACTACATTGGGTGGGAAAAAATAAGAGAAAAATACTTATTTAAAGTAATGCAAACCTTCAAATGGTGTGTAAACAAGCAAAGAATATATATATATATATTTAATTTTTAATGAGTGAAAAAAGTTTAAAAACTGGTGATTTTATCCTAAAATCACTGCTCCCTTCACACCTACAAAAGAAAAGAAAAACTGCTCTCAAGGATCTCCTGAGTCACAAAGACTCAACAATTTTTGCCATCCTTAAGCAAATATACATAACAGGGCAGCCCATTCATGTGCTTGAGCACGTGTTCAGCTTCATTCAGCTTTATAGTCCCACTGACCTCAGTGAGGTTACTCATGTCAATAACATTACAAATGTGTTTAAACATTTGTAAGACTGAGGTCAAACACAGGGCTGGTATCTGCTTCAACAGTGTAATCAGAAAAAGCCAATTGAAAACCTGTGATATTGTGGAAAGGATATTTAGAATGAATCAACTGTCACAAAAGTTACAGCTCAATTATACATGCAATATCTGTACACATTAAACACACCAAAAAGCTGTCTAAGAAAACCTTATTAGAGACTCCAGTATTTTCTATTCCTTCTAATTTTCTACCTTTATTATTTCTATTGATCTAGACCACATTTTTCCACTTTTAACACTGGATTTATTTCTCAGTGTAAGACAAAATGTGGCATGATGATAATTTCTATTGACAAAAGTAAGACTTATCAGCCAATGGTGTTTCACTAACAAAATAAGGAAGAAAAAAGTCAGTTAGGTGTTCTCAGTACTCGGGTTAATTAAAAAGAGCAAAGCAAGCTATTTTAAACAACAGCAGCTCCTTTGCCCTGTGCCTGAACAGCTCTGTAGTGACAGATCACTCATCAGAGTGACAAACCATATTATGCTGAAGAAGTGTTGCTCAGGACTACAGCTAGCACACAGAAAACACGTGAATGGAAATTACCTCAGGAGGTATTTAAACCCATCTACAAACGTTGTCAAATTTGTTTAGCCTGCTGTTTAAAATCTCCAAAGTTATCCAAGTCTTCCATCCTGTAAGGAATCTCTTCCTTTGCTAAATTATTCTTATGCTTAAAAAAGGCTTCACTAAAGTTTGGTCTAGGTCTCCCTAGCAGCAAGAAATGCACGACTTCTCATGCTATTCTCTATTACAACTGGGAAGATGTTATGTCCTTCCTGGCTGCATTATCACTTCTGTAGGTTGCACTGATGGTTCCCTTTCCCTTCGTAACAGTTCCAGTGCTTCTAAACTTCTCTTTCGTGTCATTTTTGCTAAGATGATCTATTCATTTTTCTCATGACCTCGGCTTCCCTCTAAGAGGGGATCTCTCTCCGTGCCCAGAGGGAATGTGCGTTCTGTGGCAGCAGCAGGCTCCTCCGGCTGCTCCCCTACCTTGCCACACAGTATTAGTGTCCTGTGCCTTCACACCCGCGGCCAGGGCAGCTCCCAGCCTGTGTCCGATCCTCCCTCCCGGGCCCCCGAGCGAGCGGACAGGGTCTGCCGGAGGAGCGGCTCCCCGGCACAGAACCCAGCCGAGCCCGCACAGCTGCCCCCAGAGACCCTCCGCGCCCCGACCCACCTCACCCTTCACTGTCCCCCCTCTGTCCCAGCCCGGCACGCACCTTGAACACATCCTGCGAGGCGACGGAGGCGGCATCCGCCTCGCACACGACGCCCTGGTAGGCGCTGGAGGCGGCTGCCTTCTCCCGGGAGCGGCAGAGCCGCAGCAGAGAGCGCTTCATGCNGCGGCCGTGCCCGTCGGGAGCCGTCGCCTGAACCAGCGCTGCCCTCCTCTAAGCTGCCCGCCCGCCCCTGAAAGAGCGCCTCGAGTTTTCTACTGTTAGCTTCTCTGTGTAGCCATAACCTTTTCTTTTTCTTTTTTTTTTTTTCCCTTTTTTTCTTTTCCTTCACCAGACAGTTTGGGGAGGTGTAGGAAGTCTGTAGGAATAGTACAGAAAGAAGTAGCACGAGGTGCTTCAGAGGGTTAATCTTAAAGACCCTGTCACTGAGCCAATCTTTACGGAAATATGGGGAACTAACACTTTACTTAACGTGAGTAGCCCTGCCAAAGGTCAGGCAGTGGAAGGGGCAGAGAGTTAGGAAAAGCAGCAGGAGTCACAGGAGGTGATTTTTTGCCTGTGTTCTCATGGTTTATGGCAAGCGGCAGCTTAAGGACTGCCAAAACCAAGTGTTACACCCTATATAGCCTATTTAATCGCTGTCAACAAGCAATTGTCCATTATTTCGCTCATTCCCTTTTAAAATCCTTTTTATACTGTCTGTCCCACAACATCCTCTGGCACTAAGTGCCATAATCTCATTATATATTTGTGAAAAAAAAAATGTTTTCTTTTACCACTTAGTGGTCCTGGGTGTTTTTATTTTGAAAAATGAAGGATTCTTCTCCATTTTTCATCATCCCTATTAGTGCTCATTATTTCACAAAGTCCTTCCAGCACTTTGCTCATTGATAGGGCCTTGTGCATGCTATTTTCCTTCTTACAGATGCCACTTTTTAATATCTGAATAGCCATATTCTGCTACTCTGAATCTTTTCCGTGTTCCTTTAGAAGTGGAGTGGGAAGGCTTACATGTTAAAGTCTATTCAAGCTGTAGTATCCATTGTTTGCTTGATTTTTTTTCTTCATTCCTCTCAAAAATGTTCACAAATTTATTTGGGTTTTTTTGAATGACACTGAGCTAAGTTTCCATAGAAAATTTCTCCAGCACAATCCCTTTTCTAACTGGTGATAGTATCAATAAATAGCATTCAGGTACAGACTCATAGGAATGTAGTTCTAGGAAGCTAGTTTGGGTTATGTTTCTTATGGCTACTCACCTAGAATTGATCAACATTGAATTTCATCTTACGTTTCATTACTGTGTCACCAATCTCTTGGGATCTGCCACAGTCATCTGTATTTTTGGTCATTCTGAAAATTCAGTAGTGCCTTCAAAGTCACTAGAATGTTTTTTCCACTTTTATATTATCACTGACTTTAAAGAACGTCCTTACTTTACAAAGTTGTATTCCTACTCCATACTTTTGAATGCTTAACCAAATACAGAAAATCCTTCTTGCCTGTCCTCTTACTGTTTAGTTTTATTAAAACACTACAAGGAGGGAGCTTTTTGAAGAACTTTCCCAAATCCACTTATCTCTGGTGTCATTTGTACCTTTTTTCTTGCTGATAACTTCAGAGAAGGTGTGCATAACACCAGACTTCTCTCTACAAATGCTATGTTTGTTATTTTGATCTTGTTCTTTTGAGCCTGTAACTCTAGAATTGTTTGTTGTAAGTTGCTGAAATCCTTAACTAAGTAGTCTTAAGACCATAAAGCTAAATAGTTTTAAGACTAAATGAGTGAGTTAAAGTGCTTGTGGCATAAACCCTCATTTCTGTCAATTATCAGGCAACATTAAAAAATGAGACAAAAACTTTCTTCCCCTCACATGCTGCTGTTGCCACAAGTATTGCAAATGTCCCACAGCAGTGCATTAAGGTATGTTTTTGTTGCCACGTCATCAATAATCGTGACCAAAAGGAACAGGGATATTTATACTATAGCAAGAAAGCCATACTCAAGGAAGCTAGCCCTTAGTACCTGAAGAGATTCTAAATATGTGACCTGGGATTACAACCCTGGAGGAGATCTCTGTATTTCCCGTCATTTTCATGGTGCCTCGATTGGGAGCAACCCTGGTTGGTGAGAATGTTCACCTTCCTGTGGGGAGAGCCCTTTGAATTCTCTGTCTGGCCTTGACTTTTCTCACAGTCGTCTTTATGAGAAATTAAATTCAATGTCTGAGTATTGAATAAAGAAAATAAATACTATTTTCTGTAGGAACCATTATCTGGAAATAAGCATCACTGAAATATCAGTAAGAATTAGTAAAACTATCATCCATTTCTTCTTAAAATCCCCTAAATTGCAGCCAGAGAAATGCTGTGAAACAACAGAAGTCATGAACCTCAACCAATCATAGCTTTACTAATTTTCTTGAATCTGATAATACTGCTTCCTTCTTTTAAAATTGCTGCTACATTTTAGTCTTCTAGTAAATGATCAGAAGAATGTTCAGAGTTTGAAAAATAGTACAAAGGTTTTCCATTCCCAGTAGGATTCAAATGGAATTTTAAGTGGGCTGACCACAGCTTTTATTTCTGCATAATAATTTGACATGAGGAACTAATTCACAGAAGTAGTGGAAGAGTAACCTTTCATACAGCTGTTTTTCCCTAGAGTGGATTAAAATACATTTATACCATTTTATTTCAAACATGATCTTGCTAATGGAAGAAGTGGATCCATTAGTACAAGCGAAATTCACTAAGGGTAATCATACCACAGCATTTCATTAAAAATATGATTGTTTAATAATTAAATTGTATATACAGTAAATATGCACCATTAGAGTACTGGAGCCTGAGTAACACAGTACTGCAATTTTGTTAATTTTTCAGACCCAGGAACCATAAATTCAAGCAAGTGGCAGTAATGAAAAGGATGTACTGTATGGGGGGGTTTTTTGCTTTGGAAGTGATTTATTTGGCACCAGTATTATATAAATTATGATGTGTAAAATGATGGTTAGGGTTTCATGAATCAGCTGAATTCAGTAAGCCGAATGAAGCCATGATGCTACTTTAGATATTGATTATGGCCATTCAGAAATTAATCTGAGTTACTGCCTAAACAAGCAAGAATGCATTATCTCCTACAAATTTTCAGAAATGTACTTACAATGGGGGAAAAATGCTACTGTCATTGTCAAACAAGTGAGGTCAACTTGGCTAACACTTTACACTTATGTCTAATGGATTTTTCATTGCATTCTTTGTTCCTGAGATTTTGCTGTAGCAAGGAATATGTTGCTATGCTCAGCAGAAGGGTTTAAGTTATCGATAGGTTTGTTACATGCCTAATTGTAAAAAAAGAGAGAATATAGAAAACAATCATTCATTTTATTACACTGCCAAGTCTTCTTTTCTCTAATGAAAAAATATGATATGAAATAATATCTTGCGGGTTTTGAGTGCTACTCTTACTACTTTGGACAAGAAGAAATTTAAGTAGAGTCTTGCAGAGCAAATCTATGGTTTGAAAGAAAGTATAAATTGATTTCATGGTTAATATCTATTGTAACAAGCAGGTGTCACTCCATGAGAACATTCTTGGTAAGGATAATTCCTAAGGTATCCAGTGCAACCCAGCAATTAATTGAAGCAACTATTGGCTTCAAAGTAGCTCTTAGACAAAAACATTATGTTGGATCTAGAAGGATTTTAGGGATCTGGTATCAAAAGTGAATGTGTGCCCTTATCCCTGTGAGGGTTGGATGCTTCAGAGTAGAGTGTACGGGTGAGGGGTGACTGAGGCACCCATTTCAGACAGTAATCCTCCTGTGAACCTGGGAGCTGAGCCATCTCTTGCAAACTGTCTTTTAAACAAATGAAGGGCCTCTTACATGGTGATGCCTGCATCATATGCCTGCCTCGAACTAAAGAGATTAAAACATTCTCTCTACTTCGTAATAAAAACAGTCATGGTCACCAAATGGCAGCTGGCTTTCTCCTCCTGCCTTTGGAACTGTGCCAATGTACAGACAGAGGCTGTGTGGGTCAAAGTGCTGATGTTTGATTCTCTACCACACTGGAAAACTCACATTCTTGTTCCTCCCTTCAGCACTGGTTTTGTGTTTTTATATTTAGTCTCCACTGACCAGACCCAGAAACCATCTCTGAAGTGGGGAACTACGTCTTGGGTGTTCCCTAACCATGAAATTTGGGAAAAGTTAAATTATCAGGCTTCAGAAACTTTCCAATTGCTCAGTCCAATGAAACTGAGGCATGGAATGTATGCTTTATATTGCTTATTTTGAATGAATTTATTTTGGGTTTGGAGATTGATTTGGAAGATATACCTTCACTTGTACCATATCTGAAAAAAGGGGGAGAATCTTGATAAGAAAATATTTAGAACTAAATATTAATTTGTGTTGGAAGAGACCTTTAAAGGCATCTAGTCCAAACCTTCTGCAATGAGCAGAGACATCTTCAACTAGAACAGATTGAAGATACAGGTGCCTCAGGATATTTCTACATGTAGGAGTTAGACAAGGGTTTGTTTGGGGCAAGACAGTCCTAAATTTTGGAAGCTCAAACCACACCTGCAATCTAATTCAAACACTTTCTCAATGACCAGTAATTTTTTATTTCTTAGTGCTACTTGATCTTTCCTGAGCAGCTGTGTGATTTACAATGCCACTGCTACCCTAATATGCATCCACAGAACATTCCTCCTTAGTATATTTGCTGCCTGTCAGGGAACACAGCATCTTCATTGCAATGGTGCTTTCCATTCATTAGGTTTTCCTTTCAGAAATCCTTTTCTCCTATGGACATCCCATCCAGCCAAATCTGTCCTCTACAAAGACATCTTAATCGCACAACTTCTACTCTCTCTCTGTGTCTCTGAAAAGAGCCTTAGATTATGTTTGTTCTTCCAAAGATGCAGTCTTTGGTGGTTACTGATATTGAGCTGTTATTGATAAATGTCTTTAAAGGTGGGAGCTCTTAAAAAAGACTGTCTGAAGGAAAACCTGCCAGAATATGTCTTAGTAATTCATAGCTCTCTATTGGCATGTACTGGTCTTTACCATATGCAGTAACAGAAGAACAAAAAAAAGTAGGAATAATTTCTTATCGCAATTTTATAAACTGCAATATTTATCATTCTCTTGAATTTTTCCATGCATACATTATTTTCTATTGAAAACATTCAGTAAATTTTAAACTCAGTTGCTTGCAATTCCCCCATTTTTTCGTGTATTTCCTCAGAGTGCAGTGTACCTTTCACTGCTAAACCAGAGCACGCAAGCCTTTTCATGCTTTTAGTTGTTGGGAACTGGTGTTGGATAATTTTATGGATGTTTCCCTTGACACCAGTTTGCAAATGTAGAAAATGAAGAGTGACAACCTCACACATGAAAAAGTAGTGTTAGTAGAGCAACAGCACACATGATCTCCAATATTTTAACACTGGAATTTCAAACTCATCTTCATGACCATTTCTGTATCCTTCCTACTATCTCTCTTGTCTCCCTTGGCTTCTCTCTTTATATTTCAAGTCTGCTTAATCCTCTTTCTTCTCTTCCATTGACATTACTTTCTTTCTGTACATATTATCCATCCAAAGTCTGTCTTCCTCTTAACTTCTGCTGACTATAGTTTCTTTTTTTTTTTTTTTTTAACAAAGAGGATTCACTTAATTCTCTAACTTTCTTAGGGACACACATTTTTTGAAAGCACTTCCATGGTTTCTGGTATATAAAGAGACGTGGATCCTAACTTTCCAGCAGTTAACTTGATCCTCTTGTTTAAGTAACTGGGAATAATAAATTGAATCTATTTTGCATAAACAGGCAACACTGGAAATATTCAGTAAATGCTTTCTATGGATCATCTATAAATGTTACAATAGATATATATTTTTTTTCCTCAAAATAGAGTGCAATTTCTATTTTCGCTCTCAGATCATATTTCAGGTCTTTACTTCTTTCAAATATCAATAATGTGTTGTGCAAGTTTTATGTATCACTTTTATTTCTTCTCAATGAATTCCCCATGCAATTGCACAGAAATCATGAAGGATAACTTTTGGTATATTAAACTATATTTCTATCAGGTTAGAAAAAAAAGACATTGAAAATTAACTTTATTAAAAGATATGTTATATAGTCCAAATAAGCTATATATATATATATAATTTTATAACGAAAGAAAACATTATCTTCAAAATGGTTACATATATAATGAAGCAAAAATTATGCTCACATACCTGAACCTAAAAAAACCTTGAAAATATATAGTCTTGATTTAAATTAATCAATTTAAACAAATATAAGTGAGGAAAGAAGAATTAGGCAAAAATAATTAGACTGCTGTAAGTATAGAGTTGAGTATTTTAGCTCTTCTTTAAGACTTGTTGGCTATTGACTTGATTTCCACAAGCCCTGGCCATTCCTGTCCTTACTGAAGGATGGTACCTAAGTCAAAATCACTCAGACATTGTGTCTTACTGCCTAAGATTAAGCTGTGTTAGCATATTAGTGGAATAGATATGGGTATTTGTTTGAAATATATTTTATATTTCATATTTAGTGGATATGAAACTATGACTAGACTCACATCAGTAATAGTCTATTTTATTCTATTTAAAGCATATTTAATTAAATATTTTATTTCCTACAAGCATTAATTGGAAATACAATTAATATCTACTACTAAGGTAGGTACAACACTTAGAATGGGGGTTTTTTTAATATGGATATACTGTAGAAAATAAACAATGCCTGGTGGTCAAAAAGAAGAAAACAGATTGTGAAAAACTTTTGCCAATAAAAAGAAATGAAAAGTCCATACTGAATATGAAAGGATGTAATATTATTTGTATACTACTTGCATTTTCCTGCTTGTAAAATACAGATTTTATGAAAATCAACTAATATATATATATATATATATATACATTTTTCCAATTAGCTGAATTCATGTCAAATTTACATTTCAACACGAATTTTAAAAAATCTATTTTGTATTTTTAATTTAAAAAAAAAAAATCTCCCTAAAAGCGAAAGAAAAATAGGCCCAACAAAAATTTGAGCGACGGAATTTGAGCAAAAACTGTATTACGCTTACCATTCAAGAAGTTTGCAGGTGATTTCTCTCTGAAGCAACACATATATAAAGAACACAAAGATATGACTGTTTGAATCCTTGTCTGATGTTTATATCAGTAAGTTCTTGTGGCAGGTAAAGCCACCAGTTGTGTCATCTGGTGGCTCACCTTGTGTAAGGAGATGCTTATTTAAAAGAGGTAGGTATGCATTGCTCAGTGTGGGAGGAGCATCGGTACTCATCAAGGGATCCTTGAAGCTCTCTTTTTTTAATACCTCTAATCCAACCCCATTTCAATTCTGGCTGCAAATGTACCTTCCATATAAGAAGGCTTTTTTTCTAATGCAGTATCTTAGAGCAGTTTCAGTTTGTCAGGTGGTCACTGGAGGGTACTTGTTTACCTATTTGCAGTGAACTAATTGCCTTTAATGGAAAATCTAAACATCACTGAAGAAGAAAACTGCCTACTTATGAATTTCACTTTGCTAATAAATGTTTCAAAAATTAGAATTACCATATAAAAAGTAGTGGACTGTGATCGATTCCTAATGTAATGTGGAACAGTGTAAGGATTGCATATGCTTTTTCTTTGAAATATAAATCTTACTTTGTCTTCTGCACTTTATTTTCAAAGTGCCACAATGTTTCTCAGTTCATTTGGACTAATTCTCAGAAGACTCCTTGGCCCCATCTGCATTAGACTGAAAGCAAGATTACACAGTTCCCTGAAGCTGGAACAGTTACAGTGGTCAGCATTTCAATAAAGAACAAAGTTTCCTTATGCTAGCACCTATCAATTACACTGTCTTATCACATCTACTAGAATACATAATTGTGCAGCCTGGGGAAAATAACTCATATACTTCAAGAAGTATCACAAATTTAAGTTCTGTGTGATTTCATATTCTTTCAGAATTTTTCAGAATCTTGCTGATTCTCAAACAAGGGATTGAGTTGTGCTTCAGAGAGTGACGTTTTCAAGCTTTTCTATCATTTTGATAACATAGAAGCTGGACAGTAACAAAATCTTTAGAATAAAGTCTTTACTCTAAATTTAAATAAAGGTTTATCTAAATTTCTTTTTTGATAAAGAAATCTAGAAAAGTCTTCTAAATTGACATTGGAAAAGGATGACTGGGGCTCTTCATTCTGCAGCTCATCTTTGCTCAGCCTACAGAAACCCACCAAGAATTTTCACTCAGTCGTGATAGTACTGGCTTTGACCAGATTGCTTGGTGACTTGAGGAGACAGATGAAGCCTCCCAACTTCTCAACAGTTAAGCAACATGGATATTTCTCCCTACAAAAGTTGTCTAGCATCACTATGTAATTCTATTTATCTGTCTCTTTGGAGATGAAGTCTCTATCTCAGTAAATAGAGTAGATATGAACACAAAAATAGTCTAAGTGCTAGTTGAAGATTTACAGTGCTACATGATTATCTTTAAAAACCTGGAACCAAGAAAGAATGGTCTTGACAGGCTTTGGAAACTTACCAGTGCAGTTTGAGTTGTTTTCCAGTGCTGTTGTACAGTGCCTGAAGCATCAAATTTGTAGTGTCCATGGGCTGTTGTTACAGCAGATAACTACATATTACAGTGCACTGTTTTATTAATGTGGACATGGTTGGAATTTTGTGGATATTGAATAGTGGTTGTCAGCTAGAAAACCCAATTTTCTCAAAATAAAATTCAAGTTACCATGACATTTTCTTTGAGGAAACTTCAAAATGAATAAATGTTTAAAAAGGGATTTTCCCTAAGGTGAGTCATCTGATAGCCCAAGGTTTCCCATCATATCATTCACTAGGTGAACAGTTTCTACCTTGAAACCTGATAGGTTTCTTGCCTCTATTTTTTTCTCTAATACCTTACTGCTTTCATAGTTAGGGATGCTTCTGTAACTCTCAAATTAAATTTATTCATGATCTAGGGATGATAATTTCCTCTTGGTCGACACTGTCTTCTGTTTTAAGCTATCATTCCCTCACTATGGTATCTCTCTCTTGGAAGAGGAAATACAGCCCTCTACAGCCACGATTTTGTCAGACTCAGCAAACCAAACTATTCATTCATTTTCTTTTCAAGAATTCCAATAGCCTCTTGAGCTCTACTCCTGTTTGTTCTTACAGTTTCCAAATTGGCAGTTTGTAGGGTTTATCTTCTCTGAGTATTAAGACAGGCAGCTACACAAGTAACAGCACATTCCAGAATTCCAAGTGTACATTAGGACAGTTTCAGAACATTTAATGGGACTAATGAACCCATTGCACCCTTTCTGTTGTCCTGAGAGTGTAGTCATGCTTTTTACTACTCAGACATAGACAAGGAGTGTTTCAAAGGCGTCTCCCTTGTCTCCCTCTCTCCTTTCCTGATGGTCAAATTGGTGGTCAGTTGTTCTCAAATACCTCTGGGGGTAGGGATTTACAAATCAGGTATGAGGGCGGAGAACTACTGGGACCCATGCTCCAAGGATATTTAGGCCTTTAATTCCTAGATAACACTCTTAAGGAAAAAGAAAAGAGACAGTATAACATGATGAAGGAAAACCTCCAGCATACAACTGTGTCTAGCAAGAGGAGTACCTAGGCTGCTTACATGTGGAAATAAATGTTGCAGCATTTTTTTATATACTTTGTCATACGAACACCAAAAGCATTGTTTCAAATTTAAAAGTGCTATANTATATTATATTATAATTATATTATTACAGCATCGAATACAAATTAGCAGCGGTAAAGTCAAAGGAAAGATTTTACATTTGCCATCATTACATCTGTCATCTTGCGAGTACAGGGCTGAGATTCATAGATTCACTACATAAACATTAATAAAAGGGAATAACAGGATAAAAGGAGCTATGAGGGCATCTTCATATGGTGGTGCTGTGAGGAAGGGAGAACAGAGAGGATTTAAGAGAGTATTAAGATATTATTCAAGTGTTTCCATTCTTG
>VWYP01027232.1:12540-87552 GCA_013400435.1 Pycnonotus jocosus | reverse complement strand
TTTTTTTTTTTTCTTTTTTTTTTTTTTTTCCCCTTGAAAAATTCAGCTCAGGACTTAAAAGCAGCATAAAGTTTGAAGCCCAAATCCATGAAAACACTTTGTACTTAGCATCACAGTGGCTTCAAAGTGAGATGGAGTTTGGAATGGATTTGGGTTTCTAATATTTGGTAGATCTAGGTCTTTGTCTCATACATAATTCAGTCAACATAATAAAGAATAAACCACAAAATTTAGCTAGTAACTTTTCTTAATCATTTTTGTATATTATCTGGAAAAGAACATTTGAAACACATATTCAAAAAACATTCTTAGTGCCTTTTCTTCCAGGTTTTTTATTCTGCATTTCAAAGTAGTTGAGAATTTAGTGTAATGTTACAATGTTTTTCCCATGAGGTAGACTAAGTAATTTTGGCAATTTAAATGTTGATTCTGAGGTATTGATGTGGGCAAATGTAACATTCATTATACTTTCTGCAGTAATTTGGAAGTAGCTCCAGCCATTAAATCTTGTATAATTGAAAATTTGAATACAACCTAGGATACCATGGCTTGTCATCCTTTGTGTGTATGTTCTATGATTTAGAACAGAATGTCCTTATCCAGCACTGTCACTGGACATATTCAAGAACCACTTGGATGGAATCCTGTGTTCTATGCTCTAGGATGACCCTGCTTGAACAGGGAGGTTGGAACAGGTGACCCTCTGTGGTCCCTTCCAACCTTATTCATCCTGTGACTCTGTGGTTATTGAGACTGAATTCATGTAAACTTTGGATGGAAAAATACCAAACATAATTTGCAACCAGGATGAGCAGGTATTTGTGCAATCTGCTGGCATGTTTAGGTAGCTACTGTGAACAACAGTATTAATGGAACTGAAAATGTTTATAGTGGCAATGACTATGAAATCTTGAGGCTCCCCATGGTCACAAACCGCCCCCTTACCCACCATCACAAATCTGTCTGGTCTCTTATGACTTGGGCTGAAAATACTTACATGCATTTCTTATGGGGTCATATGAGAAATATCATGTAAGTGTTGCTTTTTTCACCCTGTATTCTGAAAAAGTTTTTTGGGGATTTTTTCTGCTCAATTTGACTTTCTAGTTTAAAGCAAAAAGCAACAAAACTTCTGAATAATGCTTTCATGTTCAATATTATGACATAGGATAAACAAAGTGCAAAAGCAGAGTTCAGCATTTTGAAAAAAATGAGGTTAAAAAAGGAATTAAAATAAATGAAAAATATGTATTGGGCTAACAATAGCTTGGTACTCAACACCTGGCTCTAGCAAGATATATAAGTACATTAATGATGTTGAGGAAAAAAACCAGTCTGGTACTGGGAGAGGCTCTTCCGAGTAGAATTTCCTGCATGGTTGGTCTGGTTCCTCGTGTGCATGGATTCTTCTCTTTGGCCAGAACGTGTGGTGAGAGAGACGTTGCCATTACAGGGTGTGATGTACCCAGCTACAGAGAAGCTTTCTGCCTCTGCTGCCCTCCACAGTGTCCAACACAGGCCAGAATGTTTCCTCTGCTTTGCTATCTCTGCAGCCCTGTTAGCAGCACCAAAGCCCCATCATGCAGCTAACTGGCTGGCAGTGAATTCCCTAGGTACAAGGAGCTCTGGACCATCACACCCTGACCTTCGTCTCTTCTGTGGGAAAGGTGCTGTAGTGTTGTAGCTGCAGGCACTTGAGCAGCCTGCAGAGGACTTCTGGTCACTGGTTTTCTAACAACTGCCCTCCAAAGATAAGCCTCAATCTCACAACTGCTTGTTCTATGATCACGAGATTTCCTGTGAGTACTTACAGAGAAAATCTGCATCAGGAAATGCAAAACCAGCAATGATACAAGAGAAGTCTTTGGTGCTGTGTTTTTCATTCAGCAAATAAAAGACACCTCAGACACTTCAGTTCCCTCAATCTGTGTCATACCAGTGTTGAAATACAGGAAATAATCAATTCAAGTGTGAAGAGCACTCCCACTTCAAAATGGGAAGTTTCATCTTCCAAAAACATTTTCCAGATTTTGCCATTGTAAACAGCTCTTTTGAATTTCTAATTATTAAAAAAAAACCCTCAGCAAATGTAGAGGGCAAAATTTAAAAAAAGCTTTCTATTGTAAGATTAAAATTGGACTTGAATTACCTGTTCATAAAAATTACTACCTTTTCTTCTCTGTTTCAAACTGGAAAGAAAAAAAATCTCCTAGAATACTTATGGAACTGAAAAAAACTTGTTTGAAGCAACTGAATGCATCATTCCCTTGGTGATTATGCGTAGGAAAGTTTAGGAAATGTCCCTGTTTCTTAACCAAAAAAATCAGGTATGATCAGATGAAGGGAGAAAATGATCAATTAGATGAAAAGAGAAGATAATCACTCTGTTATAGGCATGATGGGAGCAGGACAAAGGTCCACCAGACATTACAGCAGTGGAGGGCTACTATCTTCCACCCCTAATGGGGAGTTGTATTCATGCTTGACTGATCTCTAGTTCAAAGCAATCTACAAACATTGAGTATTTCAAATATCATACTGAGACAGGGATCTGTTATTCTTCCTGTTGGCTTTACAGATTTTCTGTTAGACTGGGCGCAGAGGTCGAACAACTGGCATAGAGTTGTGGAAGGAAAAAGAGTGTTTCCCTGCAGTATTATCTTTCAGTTCAGTGCTCAGAAAACCTCAGTTGTTTTCTTATCAACCTAATATATTTGGGGAATTTTCAACATATCTCAAAAGAAAAAAACACAAAACCAAAGGAGAAAACACCTGTTGTTTAATAGTCAGCCTCTAAATGAGAAAGATGTCACTTTTCTAAACATCTCTTCACATATTTTCTCTCTTCTTATATTTATACTTTAAATGTCTGTTCAAATACAGTGAGACTTTAATATTTAGATTACTGCCAGGTGTGATGCACTAATGGGTTATGGTTGAATAAAAAAGGCAGTAAATGTTCCTGTGCTCCTTTTGCTTTATGTTGACATAGCCCATTTGCAAGAGATCTACTGCTTCATCCATGTTGGAGTGGAAATAAGAGAAAGTTCACATTAGTAGAGGAAGGAACACGGTGAAAAGATGACACCCTTTAATCTAGCTTTCTGTTTAGTTGTTAAATCTCCTTGCATGTTTTCACATCCATAGGCTTACCCTTGGAATGCTCTTATCTTTTTGCAAACCCATGTTTGCATTCCAGCGTGGCAAAGCCCACTTCCATATTAATGGTATGGGCAGCGAAGTGCACGTAGGGAGCAACATTTTCATCCAAATGATCCATGAAAGAACTGTCAGGCCTTTAGACACAATTTATACTGCTGTCGGTGAAAATAGAAAAGCAGAAATACATCTTGCAGGGTTCATTTATACACGAGGAATGGAGCTGCCATCACACAGTAAATCTCAGTTCATAGTACTCACGCTTTTGTTTCCCCTCTCCTCCTCATCGTAGAAAAGGAGACTGAACACTTTTAAACTGAAGAGAGTGGAGGAAAAAAACACAATGGCAAGAAAGACATTACAAACAAGGACAAAGGAGAAAAGCTGTGAGTGAAGAGGAACTGCATATAAAAAATGTTTCACTGGTTCACAGGATATCTGCAGACAACCTCTGGTCTGCTCAACCCACATAGGGGTGTTTAGATGTGAGCCTTCAGCTCCCTGAGAACCTGCTTGAGTGGGATACACTGCCCCAGGTAAGAAAGTCCACCAGAAGACCAGTGAATCTGAAGCAATTACTACTTTGTTCTTTTGTCCTATGGAACCCTTCTCTGAAATGTAGGTTAAACCTCAAGCATTTTGTTTGTGTCCATACCTTCTTTTGTCTCCATAAAAGTGCAGCACAGTTTTATTAACTGATAGTCTGATTTTATGAAATGTGATAAGAAAAAAAGACCTATTTGGAACACAAATTAGTCTATAGTTGTATCTGGATAAAAACACACATTATCACCAACCGAAGCACTTCAGTATTTCTAATGTTTTAGTTTTTATAACATCCATGTTTTTAATCATGGAAGTCTTTCAAAGTGCTTAAGTAGAATGCCTTTCTGTAACTAGATTCCAGTGGATTACCCACAGTAGGATTTGATCAGAACGAGGTTTACAATGTACCAAATGCATAAAGCTAAGGAGATGCTGAAACTGAAGACCAGTAAATGAAGGAAAGTTCCCCAATGAAAATACATTTTCTAGTAGAAAGAATTCTTTGTGCTTCCTTAGGGATTAGGAGGAAGTTATTTAAAACCAGCTTTGAAATTCTTCTCACCTCAATCACTACACTATGATTACTACACTACTCATTCTTCCAC
The DNA here is from genome assembly GCA_013400435.1 of Pycnonotus jocosus. NCBI lineage: Eukaryota > Metazoa > Chordata > Aves > Passeriformes > Pycnonotidae > Pycnonotus > Pycnonotus jocosus. The sequence continues at coordinate 83,242 of VWYP01027232.1, read as the reverse complement.
GCTTTTTACTGATTTTGTTTTGTTGGTTTTGTTTAAAAGTGCCTTAAATTTTGACTTCTTTCAATCTCAAGAATGTCACACTCTCCAGGATAAATCACCTTCTGTCACTTGGTTAGAGTGCAGTAGGACCTTTATAAAAGTTCACTAAAATATCTGAATTTTTCTGAAGAATCCAAAATCTTACTTCACACATCCATATTAATACTTCTATTTAATACTAAATAGATGGGAGGAACGGTGTTGTACAAGGTAAAAGTCAAAAAGGCAATAACTACATTCCTGGTACCTCCCCACTGGAGTTACAGAGCAGATTGTCCATTTAATATACATGGGCATTAAGGTCGCTGCAAGCATTTCTTCTGACAGACAGGAGGCAAGGCTGTTATGAAAATTTGCTAACGGCATAAATACCATTTCCAACTGGATTATCTATAGCACATTCTGTAGCCTTCAAGCTGGCTTCTTCTTAGAGAATAAGAAGGTAGTGGTTCAGGTCTACTCAATAGGAGTAATGGCTTTGATATGAGAGAGGATACATTGAATTAGATGTTAAGAAGACATTCATAACTTTGAGAGTGTTGAGGCACTGGAAGAGGTTGCCCAGAGAAGTTCTGGGTGCCCCATCTCCGCTAGTGCTCAAGGTCGGGCTGGATGTGGCATTGTTCTAGTGGAAGGTGCTCCTGCCCATGGCAGGAGGATCGGAACTAAAGGATCTGTTAAATGCCTTTAAACAAAAACCACATTACAATTCAGTGATATGCTATAAGGACATAGCATATTGATCCTGCCTAGCAAAATGTAGGCAGATAAAACTCAGCTTAAAGTGTTGTCCTCAGCATCTGGGCTCTTTTGCTACTTTTTTCATTTTTTACTATAGGCCCTAGGCTCTTAGGGTATTAGACCCCAGCAGGGGTTTAGAACATAAAATCTGGGCTGAAGCACAGAAACTAACATTTTTGCATTTAGATGTTTAGTGAATTGACCCATTTTGGACTTAAATTTTCAGAGTGAGATTGAACATGCATTACAGATTAAATGTATAATTGCACTTCTGTCCCTTTTAAAATGTATTAACTGTGCATCACTATGGCCATAAGAATTTGCATTTTTCCTCTGGAAGAGCTTCAGCAAAGAGTCCAGAGAATACCTGAATCCTAACTGCCTTCTTGCTTAGCCATTTGACACACTCATTAAATGTGAAATACGGATTTGTATGCCTTCTGCACTAAGAAAGAAGTAAATACAAGTTTCTCATTTCCTGTGTGGGTGGCTATTAAAAAAGCTACTAATTAAGGACTAGTACAATACACACAGTACAAGTTACAGAGATACTGCTTCAAATGAAATGGGATGTGACAGCAATATTTTGTAAGGAGCCCAGGGTAGCAAACATGGAGAATAGTCCAAGCTCACCTCCTGCAGCGGGTCAGCCACAGGAAACAGGCAAACAGGTTATTAAACTGAATCTTCTAAGAAAGACTGTGTTAGAGACAAGGCCGAGCATCCCAGAACATGGTAATGAGACAGCTGGTTTGTGCATGTGTATAGGCAGAAGTTCTGCCAGGCACCCACCTGAGACAGGCATCTTGAGGATATTTCTTGTGATCATGAAATGTGTTTTAGCGGCTAAAACCTTTGGTTCATTTACCCTCTTCTATTTTGGCAACAGAAAATATTTTGTGGACTCTGCACTGCATTTCTTTCTAAACATTTCCCTCACCCACTCAAAAAGGAATGATTTCCTGAAGTAGTTTACAATAGTCAAGAATCACAGGAAGACGTTTCCAATTATGGCTGAAACCATCAACCTAAGCTATTACACAAAACCTCAGTTCTCTGTGGCAATACTGGGATTAGGGTTTAGTTGCTTTTATTGTGGAAATTTGAAATGTCTTTCTTAAAGCTTTTATTGCCTTATGAAGCAGAATACTTGTTGTACTACAGAACTTCAATTTTAATGTTTTTTAATGTTTAAAATGTTTTTAAATGAAATATATTGAAATGTCTAGCCTACTATTCAACAAAAAGAAGGAGCATTATTGACCACTTAGAAATTTAATGCTTACCACAAGAAACAACAATATCCTTATGGATTTTATTATATGATTTTAAGGGACAGTTATGAACTCAATGAGCTTTTTCTTCCTCCACCTTATAAGAGGTAAGTAGTATCTGAATCTCTGCATGCAGAACAGAAAAACAAGCTTATTAGAAATAATCCTTGCTTTGCTCGGTGGCAAAACATTTATTGTGGAAATAAATAGGATCACAGCAAGAAATGAGAAGGACTGATTTTCAAGATCATAAATATAATTAATTTATGTTTTACTGGCCTCAATGAAAGATGACAATACTATCATTTTATGGCTTTAAAAGTTTCTTAATAAGGAAAGATGTCACAGGGAGATCTTGTATTTAATTTTCTGATTCAGTTCATTGCTGAAGAGAGTTTTATGGCAACTACCATTAAACCAAAAAAGATATGGTAAGAAAATGTCTGGTTTTAATACAGAAGTCTGAAGAGATGTTGTCTTTTACTTTACTAGGATTTTTATATGGTTGTTTCCTCTCAGTTCTCGTGGTGTGATGCAGCAGTGTTAGGATGGGGCATGTTGAGCAAAGTATCTGACTGATGATTCTTCATTCATACTGGCTTTGTAGCTTTAAATACCCTACCAGCATACTCAGCCTGGGCTATGAGTCACAAGACAATGTCATACTTCTGTCTGTCTCTTGCAGTACATCCAGCACCTAGCTCCATTTCACTCAGTGCTTTGAAATAATTTTTAAATGTGCTTATGGTTTTCTGCTTCCTCATCTATTTTTTATTTACTCTAATATAACTTTATCATTTACAATAAGGAGAAATGGATTTTATTTAATAAAATCTTTAGAAGAATTAACAACCTCCTTATTCAAATCTCTTTTCTGCATCTCTCTTTGGAGAATTAAGCATACATGCTGTCTAGATACTAACTGGATACCTCTTCAAAATATTAATGGAAAATATACTTAGAAAGTAAAAAATAATTTAGAGTCAAATTTGATACATGTTCAAAAATTGAAGAAACTCAGAAATGCAACTTTCTGCATTCACTCCTGTAGTGCTTTCAAAATGCTCTAGGATATCTCCATACACATTTGCTATTCATTTTGTATTCACTTTCATGTTAAATTTGCTGCCAACTAAATTCCTTTTCCTAGTAGTTTGTAAACACATCTGTCCAGCACAAAAAAGAAACCACCAGCAGTTCATTCCACATATTTCTAACAAATGCTCAGGAAAATGTGACTTGTATTCACTATTGATCTTGCTGGGACTTGGATGAAATTTCTTTTGGCAGTGAGGAGTATCCTTTCTACACATATGCCCTCTGCTTCTTACTAAAAAGAAAAAAAAAAAAAGAAGATAATTTCAAAGTTGTTGTTGTTGTTTAATAAGTTCAGAGAATTGTAAAAATAAAACAGCAGATAATTCTAATATTATTATTTATCAATGCTTACTGATTATTAAAAAAATTCTACAGCCCAAATTAAAAATTATGTAGATGTTTCGTATAAATGACATTTCCCTATTTCATGCTCATGCTGAATTCATGCTTATTCATATATCAGTAGGATTTGTGTGCTAAGAAATGTAATACATTTGCCAAAGACAGAAACGGCTACATATAAATATTGAATTTCTTTGGCTCCTTGATTTTTTTTCCTATTACTCTGCTTTTCTTTTCTATTATTCAAAAAAATAGTGGTGAGGAATAGAAACAGCAAAAAGGTTTTGATAAAGTTATGGGACAATAATCAAAGAAAGGTATTTGCTATGATGAGTTTTTAAAATTATTTTCAAGGACACAAACTCATCAATATACTTACATTCTCTACATAAGACTAGAAATAAATTAGACTTCTCAAATACCAATCTATACAGGTTTAATTACTTTCCAGACTCCTTTTTGTTTTAAAGCAATGCCTTAACTTTCAAATTAGATTTAGCCTGTTGGGAACAAGCTGGGAGAGTAGACTTAGACATGCTACATGAGAAAAGCAAGAGAAAGACAAAACCATAAAGACCCATGAAATACGATCTTTACCTTTTTTTTTTTTTCAAATATTTTAAGTAAACTAAAAAGAAGGGATGTACAATCCATTTGGCTTTGCAGAAATCCTTTAAGTCCACTAAAATATGCATCCACTGTATTCAAATTAATTTTGCCTATCAATTTTCAGGGCTCAGTGCACTGAATAGTCACACCACACCTCTGCATTGAAGGCACACTTCAATGAAATAAAAATATGCATTTAGTTTAATTTCTCAAAAGGCCTGGAGAAGTGAGTTGAGACAGGCTGTACAATGTTTAGAAAGGCTGTCAGAGATGGGTTGCTTTCCCTGCTCCTTGGAGTGGCGTCTCACAGGTGGTTACTAATGAGCTAGAGCATGAGAATGTTCCTTTCTCAGAGATGTTTTAAGTGTCTCTGCTCTTTCCCCATCTCCCTTTAGCATTCCTTCTTCTGCAGACTCAAGCACTCCTATTAGAAGCCATGCTTCCTAGCATCAGTACTATGAACAATTTTATCTCAGGGCTTTTGGCAGAACTCACACTTCCTAAAGACTGTTTTAGAACTTCATCAGGATGATTTTATTCCTGTCTATGGAGCAGTAATTTTACAATTTCTTCGTGTATGCACAATATTTCAACGAGGAGATAATGTTTTCTGAATGTTTTCCTTGTGATCACAGTTTGATCCCTGGAATTGCCATCTGCTCAAAACTCTCAGTCACAGTTTACATGAAATATCCTGTTTCAGCAAGCAGCGCATAATCAGGAACCAATCCTCCATCTCCTTTTAAACAAAACCCCTATAACTTTAATTTGCAGCATTCAGGCTTTGCTAAAAAGTAAGAATTAGTTAAATATAAGAAAAGTTGTGTAATGCCACTTGGCAACTTGAATAGATTGCTGCATATGTATCATTCTTATAGTGATTTATGTTATAACATATTATTTATTCTCCTCCAAACTTAGTTAACCATAAAAAAAAGAAAAAAATTGCAATCAATGTATTAATACAACAATGTATGTCTCTTCTCCTTAAAAGTGAAGTAGCACTCTCTGACTTGAGTAAGTATTGTGAGAGTTACTTTTCCTTCTGTCAAAGAAACAAGAGTTTCCTCTGATGTCTTCATAGTTTTGCACCATCTAGTTTTATATGAGGCACCTCCTTCCAACCTGAATGCTGCTGCAGAGGAGTTAATCTGATCCTGATGAATGGGAAAGAGCCAAGAGGGTGGATGCAGTCTCCAGTGGCAGCAGGGAGTGAGGATGGGAGCCAAAAAGCTGGCAGGATGCTGTGGGAAGGACACCATACCCCATACAGAGGTGACTGTATGCAGGATGCTTTCAACTCCAACCCAGGAATATCTTGTAACTAAAAGGGGAAAAGACAACTGTTATTAGTAGAGATAGAGAATTCTAATATTTTCTGCAGAAAGAAATTGTTTCAAAACCAATTTTTACAGGGTTTAGAAATAAAAATAATTTAGAAGATCCAACTCCTGCATTTTAAGGGACCTAATCAGCTCAGGAAAACAAGGGCATCACACATAGTCCAGGGGTGTAGGGCAGCTGGTGGAGCAGACTGACACATGCCAGCTCTGGAGCTCCCACCACCATTACCATTTTAATGGCAAGGCTGTCCACAGCCAGCAGTTAAGCAGCATACTTTCTTGAGATGTTTCCCTGATGATGAACTACTGTCTTTCCTGACATATATATTTTTACTGGATTTTTTTTTTCCTAATTTTGTTGTTCTTTTCAAAGTGACAGTATACGCTCAGTAAATCTGTTTGGGGTTTGGGTGTTCAGCTTCTTCACTCTAATGTCATGGGTAAATGAATGAGGTACAAGGAAACTAAAGCCTTCCATCCCTTAGTCAGATCTTCATGTTTCTCTTCAAGGTGCCTCTATGCACATTCATTTTTCTGAGATAAAAAAGCATTTAAAGTTTGCAGTACTGCATTGAACTGCCTTGAGAGGGTACTGAGGTTCCTGGAACTTTCCAAACAAATAACTCTGGCTTTAAATGGCCAGCGTAGGTGTAGGACAGACCCCAAGTTGTTCTGATAACACCTACAGAAACAGCTCAAAATGTCTCTGTTTAGATCTCATTAAAGTGAGCTGTTAAATTGTGTGCCTTCCTTGTCAAATATAGGTTTTGTGAAGAACTGGTAAATTAAATGAAAGCTTGTTTTCCTGTAATCAGAGTTATATATTCTCCATATTTGATGCACTCTTAGTGGAATATGAAATGATGGAAATATAGGCTGGTTATATTATTTTAATGTAAAATATTTTGTACTGTAGAAAAAAGCACTACTGGGTGAGCTACAGTAAAAGACACTGAGATTTGAATGCATCCCATTAGATTTTATGTTTTTAATTAGGATATATCAATTGAAAATTTGGTAATCCTAAACACTGCCAGCAGAGGAGAAGAAGAAATCCAGTTCATGTCAGATTTTTATGATAAAAAAGCTTTGGATGAATATTCAAAAAACTAAGTTTTGTTCTAAAATACTTAGAATTGAAAGGATGGACACTTCAAACTGCAAAGAAGAATGCTGTTTTGTACCAGCACACTGGTGCAACCGTCCCTTCTGCATAAAAACCTTCATACAATTCACTCTCCTGGATTCTTTCTGAAGGACATTTTTTTTTCTGTCATGATGCAGAAATACTTTGTGCCCTGTGTCCATTTTACCACCTGGATGGAGCAGCAGTTCCTTTCTTGCTCAGGAGGCACTCTGGGTACTCTTCACCCTGATGACTGTGAAACTTCTCTTTTCCTGGTGTAAGCAGCCAGACCTGAAGGGATGCCTGGCTGTTTGTAAGCAGTAATAGTCAGGTAGAAAAAAAAAAAATCAGAAGCAGAGTGAAAATATTTATTGCCAAAATAAATTTATTGCAAGAATCCCCCAATCCTCCACAGATATATGACCACAAAATCTTTGCTTACATTTTTTTAGCAGAAAACAAAGGGAGGTTTGATCTTTTCCAAAATGCTACCAACCCCATAACTCATTTCCCTGTTGTCACATCATGTCTAGTCCCACATGCCCTGCTGATATACAACAGTCCAGGACTCCATTATTCCAACATTCCTAGCACAGTATTTCACCTGACTTGGCATAATGTTGTCCTTGAGAAAGACACTAGGAAGCTAACACTTGTTTCAAAGCCAAGATTATGCTTTGCAGATTTATTTCTAAAATTCAAACTTCTAGACTTTCTAAAATTCGAAACTTTATCCTCTATTCTGTTTCTGACTTTTGTCAGTATTACATCTATGAATACAACTAAGTGCAGTTCCCAATATTTGTTTTCTGAGCTTTGCTAACTTTGGTGGTGTTTGATCACCTAGCTCTGGGACAAGAAAGTTCCTGTAGTTAATAGCGGTTATCTTCTCTGGGCTTACACAAGTTTATAATGACATTATCCATACCACATCTGTCCTTCACTGAAGGATACATCGTGTTCACCACCTCCATTGAGCAATTTTCTATTGCACTGGACTTTTTATGAAAGGTGAAAAAATGAAAATATATTGATTTGTATTTACGACTTTGTAGCTACTAGTTATTCCCTAATTGCTCGACATATGAAGAAGGTTTAGCTGTTTCAGAGTGCTGTACTTATATAGACTGGTAAGGAAATTCCTCCTAAACAAGTATGCAATAGCAAATGGGGGGTTGACATATGAGGATCAATTACTGCAATCACTTTCACAGGTTTTATCCTGCTAACATTTTAGATTTAAGTTCCTCCTCCTCTCCTCTTTATTCTTATAATTTATGTATGTGTATATATGATATCCTGAATATACTCAAATACAGCCATGGCAAGTGAAATTCAGTCAACAACTCCAAGTTTTAGAAAGACTGTAGAAAGTTGATCCTTTGAAGCTTGCTGACAATATCATGATGCTGTGGTAATCAGGTCCCTTTGTGGAAAGATTTCTTCTGAAATTACACGGTTTGTCTGTTTAGTATTCCCAAGACATTTTCACAGCCCTCCTTGGAGAGCCATATATTTTCTACATTAGTAGGAATGAATATAAAATATGGAGTTTTCTTGTTTTATCTACCTTGGCAGCGTGCCATTTGGATTGACTTCAAATGTTAAGGAATTAATAAGTCTGTTTATTTTTTAATGTAGGAAGGTGGTGCTTTTCTCTAATGGACAAAAAAAGAAAGCAGGCTTCTCTTCTCCAAGTCATTTATACCCTTGTTAATTTAAGAAGTCAACAAAGGTTCAGTTCATTTAACAAGCTTGCTCAAGTACATGCATAAAAGGATCTTTCATATTTTAAAATGTAATTAAGCTGCTGCCTTTTACTGAGTATGGACGTAATAAGCAGAACCAAGTTTTGTACATTACCTAAAAATGTTTGAAGCACTAATTTTTACAAGTCTTATGCCTCAAAGTAGGTATGACATTCCAGTCTGTGACAATATTTAATACTAGTAAATTTTTAATGCATAAACACCTACAAGTTTTGCTGTCACTGGACATTAGAAATAGAGGAAAATAAGGAGTGTAGAGGAAATCTCATCTAAAAATCAGGTTCCAAGTCTGAAAAAACATACCTCTGAAGAAAGATTATATTCAGAAGAAAACTATAAAGCTTCATGCATTTTGTTTTAATTTCTCTCAAAATTAGGCAAGGTCTGTAAGAGCTTTTAGGACAGACAAGCACTTCATGCTTCATGAAAATTGTCTGCTCCCCTCCTTCACAGAGAACCCCCCAACACACAGCCACCTGAATTGCTCTCTAAGTCTGGCATAATTAAAACCATAAATTATCACAGTCCTCCATCTCAAAAACTACTTCTTTATTCTTTGTTGTGATCAGGCAAAATTTTTATTTTAGGCAGAAATTTGCTATCACTTTCTCAATTTTTTTTCCAAACTGTAGTAAGAAAATAAGGATCATATTTTTAATCATCCAGATGATGGCAGTGTTTTCACAATTTAGTTACACAGTAGGACAATATTGTTGAAAAAATAAGATTTCCTGGTCAAAGCTCAGGGGCTTTGTCTTTCTTTTTCTCTAATCTTCAATTATTCCTGCATTATCCATTGCTGTCCTTGTACTTCTTTACTTAACAAAAAGAGCTTTACTTAAGATCTTGCTGCTGCTCCCCAAGCAACTCTGAAGTCTTTCTGCACCGTGTCACCTTACTAGTGTCACTTTTCAAAACAAATATTTCAGAGCAAATAATGCCTGGCTGTGCACAGCTGTGCAGGAAAAGGAAAGGTGACAAGGGACTGTCCTGCCAGCCCTCAACCATCACCCTGCCCCTGGAAGATCTCAGCAAGTGCAGAGGGAGAAAGGATGTCTGAGGCATGGGGGAGTCCTGCCCTGCAGCACTGAAGACACTGAGGTGCTTAAAATATCCTCTGTCCTCTGCTGAGGGCTTTAGTTGCCTGTGCCACAGGATCCTGGATCAGCCAAGGGAGAAAAAGCCTCTGTTGGTGCTTCCCCACCTTGTTTGAGAACTGCAGCTGAGGAGAGGGCTCATGCCCTTGCTCTTGCCCCAGGTGTCCTGCCACTCTCCCAGTGTCCTGCCAGCCTGGCCATCCTGTAGGCCCCAGGTCAGCCCCTGTTGTGGGCAGCTCCCTGCAGCCGCCTCTGGATCTGCTCTCGTGATTAGGAAGCTCAGGCTGGGCTGCCATCCCAGTCCAAGGGAGCTCTGGCAGCAGGCACTCCTCCACAACATCCCATGGGATCAGCACAGGGTGCCTCCCTGGAGCTCACTCAGCTGCAGAGAAGCAGGTGAGGGCAGGTCCCATCCTTTATTAACCCCTTCGTGAGACAGAGCAGCTCTCAGAGGATGGGCAGGGACACAGCTTCCTCTCCCCGTGGCCGCCAGGAGGGTGTCCTGCTTGCAAAGCACAGTGAGCTTTGAGCTCCGTGTCCCCCTCTGGGTAAGGATGGGCAGTGGCTGCCTTGTCCTCCACTCCTCACCAACCCTATCCCTCTGCTAGGTGCCAAAGGAACACACCACAAATGTGAAATTCCTGGTGTGTTCCTTTGCTATTAGCCACGTGTTGAGAATGGAAATGGATGCACATTTCCTGTCACAAATTTTGCAGGAATTGGGAAAGAGAGGGGAAAGTGGGAGATGAAAGCCTGAAACCTCATTATTAGCCAGGCTACATTGCCACTTGGTACCACTCAGGGGAAACTGAGTCGATGGAGCCACAAAAGGTGTTGCCTTTTCAGCTGCTGTGATGGCACTGGGAATGTTCCTCTCTTTGAGATCAGTATCCTTTACAAGGGCTGGAATCCCCTGGATATCCTCATGTGTGGGAGGGAACAGGCCATTTGCATGAAGTTCAAAACTAAATCCAGCCGTATATGATGATTATTGTCTTCTGTCATGCTACTCCATTACCAATTTATACACATTAACTGAAATAATAGAACAATAATTCACAGCATGAGATGAATATATGTGTTTGCATCTCTCCTGACTTCAGCAAGGGTAGAGTTAATATTATTCCCAGTAGCTGTTACAGTGATATGTTTTAGATTTAGAATTAGAATGGTGTTGATAGCACACTGATGTTTTGGTTTTTTACTAAGTTGTCTTTAACCTAAGTCAAGGACTTTTTTTTTTTTTCCCACTTGTTTTACACTCTACCAGTGAGGAGGTGCGCCAAAGAAATTGAGAGGGAGCACAGCTGGGAGACAGGTGACCTGTACAGATCAAATGAAGAGAATGTCATGCCAAGTGTATGAACTGAGGGGAAGTAATCCAAAAGGGGAGCAGATCCAGTTTCAGGAAGAGAAGTCTGGCATTGGTCAGTGGGTAGTAAGCAATTGCATTGTGCATCATTTGTTTTATCCCTTTTTTATTATCATTACTATTAATATTATTTATCATTATTATTACATTTTGCTTTTCAATTATTAAACTGTTCCTATCTCAAATACAAGTTATACTTTGATTTACCCCCCATTCCACCATGACTAGGGGAAGAGAGGTGGAGTTGAGTGGGCAGCTGTGTGGTGTTCCATCTCCAGCTGGGCTTAAAATCACAGCAGCATCACAGAGTTTTACTATTGCATGGTCATAGCTTGGTACAGGAAAGAAGTTTTATTTGCAGCATAGTGGTGCCCTTTTACAAGTTTGCTTTCCCTGAAGCACATGGTCAGAGGCAGCATGTTTGACAAATAAACAGTGACACAGCATTTCCCCTGTCTCTACATCCGAGCTGTGGCCCTCCCACAGGCTAGAGAGACTCAAGTCACTTTTCCCATCTACTTGCTACTGGCCAGTTGTGTCTCTGTCTTATTTAATGGGTTCATGAAACCACTCCTGCATAGCAGCCCAGTTACGTCAGACCTAAATCAGCTTTTTATCTGGTACCATGACAGAAGGCTAAAAATTAATTCAATACACTTATTTCCTGACTGGACTACAATTTTCATACACGTTTCTCAATCTAATCACTGTCCATAGATCTTGGATGCAAACTTTACATTCATATTAAAATCTCTCAACCCCAATGGGTTGCAAATATTATAGATTCATTTAAACCAACATTTAATGATAATGAACATTACCAAAGTTACAGCTAATCCTATTTAAATGAGGACACTAATCATTATTTAAACAATTGCCTTAAAGAAAAGCCTACCTTAAATTAACTTCCTATTATTTTTGGTTGGTTTGGGTTTTTTTTTAATGAGTAAAAAGGTGTCATAAATAATGTATCTTGGTGTTGTTCATTACTGTGAATCTTTCATTATGGTGATATAGCCACATCTTGTACTCTTCCATAGTAAGTGCTGCTGCCTTCTTTTTAGCAGGGTGAAGATGAAGCTTTGTGGCAGCTGGTAGTGTCACAAAAGATGGGACAGGATTATCCACAGCTTGGCACAGGATTGTGTCCAGGTAGTTATTGAATATCTCCAGTGAGGGAGACTGGGCAACCTGTTCAAGTGAATGGTGACCCACACATTAAAGAGATTCTTCATCGTGTTTGGGTGAAATCTCTTTATTTTCATTTTCCAAATAAAAAAAAAATTCCAGCGTTAAGGTAACTTTTCTACATTCAAAGCCATCTCTAGCACGTTCCATTTTAAAACAATGTTTAAATACACTATACACAGACCGAGATGTAAATGGCCTTTGCTGTCATCACTGTGGCTCACCTGAGAATTCACTTAATTTCATGTTCTAGATAGGACCACCGACATCCAGGCAGGTACTACTGAGCCAGAGGGCATGACAATTAGATTTTTAGCTCATCTCTATTAGGACACAATCAGAGGACACTTTAAAAGATTCTTGCTTAGATGAGTAAGAGGAGATACTCCATAAAAAAGAAGCAAGGACTAAGCAGCTGAGATGTCAAAGACTCACATTTAATGAGTGTTTACAGCTGACCTTACACAGTAAGTACACTGAATTTTAATCATTTATGCATCTAAAGAGTCGTTTGTTGGTTTTTCCATATGCTGTATTTACAATGCTCATAACTATGTTGCTGAGTAATGTTAGGGTTCTGTGCCAGAATCAACAGCAGGCTTCTTTTTCATCTGCTGCCAACTAAATGCTTAGAACAGTTTATTATCTCTAAATAATTATGTATGTAAGAATTTGTTAAGTATCAGTCAATATTTTTTTCATTTAGGCATTGTGGACATGCTCTTTATCTCCTCGGTGATCTTTAGCTAATACTGCTGGGTTTTTTTCTTTCATCTATTTCCAAAATAAAGGTTACTACAAACAAGTTTATGGTACTCTTACAAGATCTATGGCCGTGAAAATTAGTGTTGCAACATCATCTTCTTTTCTTGTTCCTGAATTTATAGTTCTGAGTTATTTCAAATCATTAAAACATCGTTGTGGTTATATATACTTGTCTAGAAGAATAGAAACTTCTGAGATTTTCCAGTGTTCAAGTATTCAACAAAACAGATGTGCTTGTTACAAATAACTTTAACAGAAATCATCAGCAAAGAAATGAGTAGGAATGGAAACAGGAAAACATGCAGTGGTCTTTCAAGTTTTTAAATCTATTGGGGACATCTTACCAAGGATATACCAAAACGCCTGAGATTGCAGGCACAAGCACATGACTTAGTTTTATCCTGTTTGTCCAGTGCACGTTGCAGAGGGAAAAAGGTCTGCTGGAGCCTGGAACAGCTCCCCAGAGCGAGTACCACTGGCACCACAGACCCCTTTTGTGCTCTCTGCTGCTGCAACATGCAGGGCTGCCAGCACTTTGTGCCTCTGATGTGCAACCACTGAGTGCTGCTTCCAGCAGCCTGGGACATGGCCATGAGCCCCCATAGTGACAGCTGGCCCAGGCACAAATACTGGCACAAATGCCTGTCAGTTAGATTTTATTAGAAATTTGAAATTCATTCGTCTCTCGTTTGTTATACAATTGACTAGCTCAGCTGACAAAACAACCCCAACAAATGCTCTGTATGAAGTCAAAAGTAACTAAATACTCCATTAAGGCCAACTGAAGAAAATGAGGAAGAAGAATTAAGTTGTTCTGACAGTAATAAATGATTACATCTATTACTGACATTTGCTAATCAGATGGTGTTATTTCTTTCTTCCTTTCCTCCTAGAAATCCATTACTTTTAAAACAGCAGGAAAAAGGGAGAATAGAGCAAAATCATCATATCTGTAATTTAAACTAATTTCTAAATCAAAACAGATGGCAATAGAGGTTGTGGAAGAGCTGACTCATCAGCTGAGCTGTATTTAAAAGAGAAAAGACAGAGCAGGGATCATCAGATTATCTCTCAAGAAACTGTGCATCTGTCTGGAAGAATATTTGCAATATGAAAAGCTTGCCTTCCCTCCCCAAAAAAGGCATTTGTTCTCCTGATAGAGATCATACATTGCAAATTGTAATTTTTCTTTATATATCAGGTCTTGAAACCAAACAAAGACATTCTAAAATTAAGAAAAGGGTGAAACAAAAACACCTGTTTTAATAACTTAGCCAGAAGAATGTGCCTTGGCTTTCATGGAGAGTTCTACCAGCACCAGAACTTCAATGATGACCCAATCATTACTACAGTTGGTAATAATATTTATATTTAATAGTTGGTTTTACTACAGTTACAAATATTTTGTATACCAAGCATATTTTTTTTGTAAAACACATTTAAATTATTGCAAGCTTGATTCATCTTGCAGAATTCCTTTGGATTATTCAGTATAATTTGCAGCATCCTTATAGCAACTCTTTTCTTTACAGTAACTCTTTAACTGGCATTTTCTGTGATGCTTTGTATTTCAGGTGAAGTTTTTTTTTCCTTTTTTAAGAAAAGATGGAAATGGAAATACCTGGAACTATGCAACTAGCTAACTTTTAGGAGAATTCATGCCTAATTCTGAAAGAAAAATTGTAGCACTGGAGTATGGGCTTGGTTTTCCATTGGGCTCTATGTTCTAGAGCTGTTACTGTCATGAAAGATGTAAAGCTTGGGGTTTTTCTTACTTAGCACAAACTATGATCTCTCCTGGCAAGAGCAAAAAAACTGGCCTGTGTCTGGGTAATACCTTCTTATTTATTTATTTTGAATTCTTGAGGAATACTACAAAACAGCCTCACACCAGCAAGTCTCTGGTGATATACATGGTTTCAAGGCTTTTAATCTTTAATAAAAAGGAGAAGTCGGGTTTCAACAATCTGATGAACTTACACAGTGAAATCACTGGCGTGCTAAATGAGGAGACAGCACCTGCTGTTATCTCCCTAGACTTCAGGAAGACCTTTTGCTCTGTTTCCTATAAAATCATCATCATCAAGAACCCAGTAAAGGGTTGAACATACAGACAGTGAGGTGGATGGAAAACTGTCTGAATGGCTGGGCCTAAGGGTGGTGATCATTGGAAAAAACTAACTTAGGAGGCCAGTAAATTGTGTCGAGGAGGTTTAGTTTGGATATTAGAAAAAGGTTCTTCACCCAGAGTTGGACACTGAAATGGGTTTCCAGAGAAGTGGTCACAGCACAACAACCAGATTTCAAGAAATGTTTAGAAAATACTGTTGGGCACACAGGGGGAGTCTTGGAGCTGGTGCTGTGCAGGGCCAGGAGTTGGACTCGATGGTCCTGATAGGTCCCTCCCAACTCAGCTAATTCTATGATTCTGATTCTGTAAAAAAGTTTTTTCTAAAATTTGCCTAAATACAGAATTAAATGAGCTACACCTCCATCTGGACCTCTTCATTTTATTTGCCAGCATGACTTTGGGAGCTGCCTGCAGAAAAAAAACCAAAAACATTTTAAGCAATTATCAGTAACTGTTCTTGGGAAGTCAATAGGCCTTGTAAATTGGCTTCCACATGGTGAAAACCTGATTCTAAGAAGCAAATCTAGTCAAACTTCCAGATATCATAAACTACAACTACAAACACACTTTTCTTCTTCAAAAGAAATTGTACATATTATATATCAAATATTCACAAATAGCTATTTTCACAAACTCTACCAAACAATGCAGCTAATTGTCAAAGGACCTTTTTTTTTTGGCACATTGAATCTATTAGTCCTCAATTTATGAACACAGAAATAGCTAAATATGAAATGAAATAAAATATTACACCGTGAATTAGTTATCCAGCCTTTGACCAATGCCTCTTAAAGTCATCCTTGGCCCTTTTATTGTACAACATGGAAAATAGCTTCATTAGAATCAGAGGTACATAATTTTCCTTTGGCTTTCTTTGCATCATCCTTTGTCAGACTACATATAAATAGGAACTTTCAAGTTGTGTCTGTGTGGTGCTTACATAAAGTCTAAAGCTGGATTATGCTAAGAACTTTTTTTTCCCCCTGAGTCTCATGTCTTGTAAGTTTGATGGCTCCCAGTTCCATCTGTAGCAAAATCCCAGAAGTTGTCATTGTGCTGTATTTGGGAAAAAAAATGTGGAAATAATGAAAGAGGTGCCTTACCACTGAATGGTATTAATATACTACACCAGAAATTTCACTGATGAGCTGGAAAACAATCAACAAAACTGACAAGTAGAAAGGGCCTTCTGTTGCTTCTCACAAGGGCTTTTACAGTCTGAGAATATGAATCTCATCACCCCTATAGTAAATAAAGATCTTCTGTGCCTAAAATTTTGTAAGGAAATAGAAACAAAAGCTGAGGATATGGTGCTTTAAGAAGCATTGCTTGTCAACAAAATGAGAGTGATAAGAGATTGGAAAAATGGTAAGATTAATCATAAGGAACAATGTATGTAGATAAAACCCCCGGAACTCATCAAAAACATAAGCAGCATCAGCACTATCTTGACAGAATTCAGATGATGAACAAAACATTGTGATAATTCATCAAAATTGTTGCCTGAGTTACAGTGCTGGATAACATCTGTGTATAATGTTCATCTGCAAATATCACAGAATCATAGAATGGAAACTTAAAGGTTGCCTAGTTCCAACCCCCCTGCCATGGGCAGAGACACCTTGCTCAAAGCCCTACTCAGCCTGGCTTGCACTCTTCCAGGCACATCCACAACTCCTCTGAGCAATCTGTACCAGTGCTTCACCATCCCCATAGTGAAGAATGTCTTCCTAATATCTAGTCCAAACCTATTCTTGCTTAGTTTAAAGCCATTACCCTTTGTCCTATCACTACACGTCCCTGTGAAATGTCCCTCTTTTGCTTTTGTTTAGGTAACCTTTAGGTACTGGAAGGCTCCTAAAAGATCTCTTTAGAGCCTTCTCTTCTGTAGACTGAACAAGCCCAGCTCACAGGAGAGATGCTGCGGCCCCCTCATGACCTTGGTGGCCTCCTCTGGACCTGCTCCAGCAGGTTCACACCCTTCTTGTGCTGGGGACCCAAGAGCTGGCCCAGCACTTCAAGTGGAGTCTCATGACAATGGAATAGAGGTGAGGAATCCCCTCCCTTGCCCTGCTGGCCGTGCTGCTTTTGATGCAACCCAGGGTACAATTGGTTTTCAGGGCTGGAGGAGTGCACTTTGCTGGCTCGTGTTGAGCTTCTTGTCAAGCAATACCCCTAAGTCTTATGCTTGGCCAAGAAAATGAAAGTTAGAATAAATAAAGGGCATTTTCTCTTTCAATAGCAGTTATTTCTAATCACTGTGACTGGAGTGCAGGATGTTCACTGTCATCAAAATCACTCAGTGTCAGTCCAAAGAAAAGCTACCACACGAATTTGTTTGCATTTTGAATCAATTTTTCTTAATTTTGCTGGACTTGGTGTAACTTGAATACTTTTGGTTTATCAAACCATGCTACTGTGAAATGCCTCCTTAAACCACTTGATGGCAACAAAGCAATTCAGATACTACAGGAGTTTCTTGTTTATGCATAACAACCTCTACCTGTTCAAACAATTTAAAACATTTAAACTAATATACGAGTCCTTGAAAAAGCCTGAGTAACAATAGCCTTTGTCTTTTCATTTTGCCACTTTATTTCTTTGATTACTATTTCAACTTAGAAACAAAGACTGATAAAAAAGAGTAACCGTCAAAAAAGTTACTTCAAAGGCAGCTCCTACAAGGCTGTGTGTCAGACACGCAAAATGACACATCCCCCAGCAGGTCAGCTTTCCATACAAAGGAAAGATCTGCACTAGAACCTCAGTTTGTTTTCTGGAAGAGGCAGCTGTGACAGGGGGAGGACTGGACCAGCTTGGCAGCAAGGAGAATCACAGGTTAACACATTCACCTTTGGTCTGCTCTGCACTTGGCAGCCTGGGTACTAAATCAGCCACTGTTTCCTGGATTAGCTAGGACAGCCAGGGGAAGAGACTGTGGCATGAAGGTCTGATAGCAGCACTTAGCCTAGAGCAATGGACAGAAAAATACAGATGAGAGAATCTATCTTATTTATTGCCTCTCTGGACATGTCAAAACAAATAGGAAGGTGCCATATTCCTTGAAATAAAACACAAACACCTTCCACTTGTCTTCCATTTCAAATCTATATCCAAACCACATTAGAGCAATCTCCAAATTGGTGGAGTGATGGACACAGCATGAGGGAAGAAAATGTATCTCTTCTTGAGCCTTTTATAGATGCAATCCATATCAAATGCAGATTTAGCAATTTTTATAGGTTAATTTCTTATGTGACTAATGACAACCAAGGTTAACTAAAAATAGTAAGGCTCAAGTGGAAGAAGATAGGTGGCTTTCTCAATTTGAAATACATTTCTTCTGCACAAGAACAACTTATCCTTTTAAGCTGCAGTTTTGCTACTCTGCAGGGCTGCAAGTTTCACACACCCAGTAACCCCTGGTAATTACATCTTCTGTTATGCAGACATACTTGTACATCCTTTCTCCATAGGACAGAAGTTCTCACCACCTTTCTGATGCCTTTAAAAATCGTAGTTTTAATCTTATTTTTTAATCTGCTGCATATTTTTTATGGATTGTGCCTCATATACAAAAGGACTCAAGAACATGCTAACATTAATATGCTAGAAACTTTAACATGGTGAAACATTCACTTATTTGACCAGGTGGCTTGTGGTGCATATGAAAAGCTTGAGGAGGTCCTGAAGGTGTAGGTGCTGTACAGGCTACAGTGTCTTTATCCATCCAGTGACCACTTATTCAGTACAGCTCCTCCATATTATAGGAAGAGACGTGTCAGTCTGCAGACATCCCCTCTGCCATGAAAGACAGGATGTCTTTTAACAGTCCCTCACCTGCCCCTCTGTGGCTGGTATCATTTAAAACTTGTCCTTGGGCTAAAACCTAGATCATGTCTTTGTGTGGATTGTATAGATTGTATAGATCGTGTCTTTGTATATGCTTTGGCAAAGAGAGCTCCTGGTTTCTGTCACAGTGTCTGCTGCTTATTTCACACCCTGAATGATTCAGTCTGAAACTTGATTTCACTGCCTTTTGCCAACCCTACTGATCTTCCTCAGTATGGCAGCTGTCCTTTACAGCTCCATCTTCCACCGTGTAAATCACCCCTGAAGCCAGACCCACCATGGCTTCTAAAATCCTCTGGAAGTCTCTCTAGTCACTTATTATTATATAGGTTAGTCTCAGCATTTCATTAACTAATCTAAAGGCATATGATTCAATCATTACCAGTCAAAACAGAATAAAAATAATAGAGATTTAGCAGCAATTATCACTGATGTAATGAGATATCTGTAAGCTGTAGGCACTGAATTAGAAATTACCTAGCAAAGTACTGTAATACAAGACTGGAGCAAACTTTTCATGCATAAATATGTGAAATGAAGAGAACCTGTTTCATTTCAGTAACTGAACCACTGAGGCTGTTGTTCAGCACCACTTTCAAAAAATAGTAACCTCCTGGGATTAGATGGAAGTAGAGCTGGACTGCCAACATTGCTATAAGTCCTGGGTTGCCCCTGATGCTTCTGTAGGCAACTGGAATGAACCAGTCCAAAGGCCTGTGCAAGGGCCAGTTCAGCTCCTTGTCATTCATTTGACCATCCTTGAGAGAGTGGCAGTGGTTGCCTGTCTGGTAGACAGTAGTGCATACCAAACGTGCTAATTTTTTGAGTGACAGCATTTCTATAGTTGTAACTGTCCAGTACCTTTTATCTTGTAACTGTCTAAGAGGGATGTGAACTTTTATAAAGGCTCCAGTCTTAGATAAGTGAATTTAGACAAAGGCATGTTTGAAGGAAAAGTGCTATGAAACAAAACACAATATGGGGAAAAGTTCTTCCATAGGGAGAAAAATTCTTCTCCATAATGAGAAAAGAGGAACTGTCTGTGATTGCAGTAGTTATACCAAAATGCACTTTTTGTATAAGGAATAGAATAAAATATAATAGAGTACACTTACCATTAAAAATGATAGACTTCCCCCAAGCTGAAAGTAGAAAGAATCTAGGCAGAAGGGACTAGAACCCTATTATCTGCCAGGCCTAACCCAGGAAGAAATTTTTTTCTATTTCACCCGTATGGATCTGCCACTTCTAAACATTCAAGATGCAACAAGAATTTCATAAACCCACTTCTTTTGTCTCCACATTGTGACTGTCTAAGCACTGAAGTTCCCTGTGTCCTGATGGATGCTCCAATGAGCACGGGGCTGACATCATACAAAAGACTGCCACCAATGTCTGATAGAGCTTAGCAAAGCCACCTTCAACACCTGATGAGACAGAGCAGGCAGACTGATCCTTCATTACCCAGTACTTTTATGGGACTTGAATGAGTTTGGCAGGCATTACCAGGAATGTTGGGAATATTCCTTGTGGATACAAGTTTTGAAAATTTACTACCTACAATCTTTCAAGTGCGTGTTAGTACATGAGGAACTTTCCTTGTCTGCTGAACACAGAGCATTTCTCTTCCCCACAACATGGTTGGAGCTTGTAGATCCTACCTTGAGCTTGCTGGAAGTTAAGAATCTAGATGCAGTCAGTGCCTAGAACTGAGCTGACACACCATAGCTCCATAAACCAAATTAACTTGATCATGTGTTTGAGCCTGGAGGGTTGTCCTACATGAAGGCAATGCTATTTTTCTGTTATTTTTCTGACGTGAGGTGTATCACTGGATGATATGAGGCTCAGCACACTGAAAATGCTGAGTCTCAATGGTTACCTCATGTGAAGAGTAGGGACCTACATGAGGAAAAAGTACAAGGTAGTAATGAATCAACTACATTTCTGTTAAATCAGTTATGCCAGTTTAGATACATCTGAATCTATCTTCACTTTCCTTCTTGCTTATATCATTCTAAATGCATATTTTCAAACTTCTCTGACCACAGAAGGTACTGCATTTCACAGATGTCTCCACGTTCAAGTAATCTGCTAGGCAGTTAGGATTTTCTCATGGTGTCTTTCTTTTCTTTTCTTTTCTTTTCTTTTCTTAATTTATTTATTTACAAAATAAGATCACATATTTTGTTTTATATTCTATCAGACAAAACAAATGTTTTAGATGTTGCTAGGTTCCACATTATCAAGGAAGACCAGTCCATCTCAGTGAAGCAGACAGAACATTCTAGGTATAAAACATAGGAGTCATGCTGCTATGGGTATGCATTGACAGCCAAAATAAAGATATCCAAAATACTGGGGTTTGAATGTCTTTATTTTGGCTGTTACTGTCCTTCATTTAATATGCCACTCACTAAGTCATGGTTTGACTTACTCTGAGTTGCTGTGTGGATAGCAAATATAGCACTCAGGTGTTGTGAAATACAAATCTTGTCTTTTTTACTGTTGCTCTTTCATTTCATTTCGATGCATTCATATTAGTGAAAAAGATGGTACTGAACTGAAATGCTAGGTATGTAATTGCACTCTATGCTCAAAGCATTCCTAAGGCAAAAAATATTATTAGTGGATCAATAGTTTCCATTTGCTTTCCAAATGTAATGCATTTCTGACCCTCCTTTTTTGTCTGTTTGTTTGTTTGCTTGCTTGTTGCAGAAATATGTGTTTTCTGCAAGCTTAGCTTTATATTCAAACTGGATTTATTAAAATTTTGCATCCCTAATTTCCAAGTTCCCTTTTTCAAAAATTCATTTATCCCTTCTCACATAGCTGCAGCATGGTGGATGCTAGAACTGAAGGTAAGACCAATGTGGCAGGATTGCACAGTGAGGAACAACTAGGGACTGCTTTGACTCCAGCTTGTTTATGCAGATTAATTAGAAAGAAAAATGGATTGGATAAGATATTTATCTAGTTTCAGACATCAGCATCCTCAGAATGTAGGTAAAATAGGATCACTAAAGAAATATCTCCAAAAATACCTCAGCAAAAGGTAATGTAATTTAATCTCATGACATTCATTCCTATTTGGTATTAAGACTTGATACTGTGAGCAGTGCTTAGACAAAGTTTCTGTGGCTCTCTTCCCGCATAGCCCTCCCTCCTGTTTCACAATTCAGCTGGTTGGTTACACTGACCAAAATGTTGCAAAACAGAGGCAGAGAAGCAAAATGAGGCTTGATCAGCAGATGTCAAAAACCATCAGCAATCACTTTATCATCCTGGTTATATAAGCAGAAGGGAAGAGGCAAAAATCAAGTGAAATTTGCTGTAAATTTTAAAAGGGAGGAGGTTCTGTTGGTGAATCGAGACTCACTCGAGTTTTGCTCTGAAGAAGGTGATTGCTGTTATTGTTTGATACAAGTTTGTAACTACAGAAACAACCTTTCAAATTGGAAACTAGTGGTGGTATAGTGCTCCCAAAGAGCTGCAAGAGCAACTGGCACAGAGGCTGAAATATGTCCCAGGACACCTTGTTCAGAGTTTCTGACAGTAGTTGTGACTCTTATTAAAAGTTACTATACCTGCATCTCATTTTAAGGTATGTTTTTAATGTCTTGTCATACAAGCCATCTTTTTAATTGAACAAAGCAGATGTATTTCCAAGATTTCTATCTTCAAACAGAGATAGAAGGTGAAAGTCATGTAAAGGTAAACGTGGATTACTGATTAGAGCTGGCCTGACACACCACAGAAGCAACATACCATAAGGCAAACTCACAGACAGCATGTCAGCACTCCAATAAACCTTTCCTACTGCAAATTCTTCACTGGGTGAGGAAAAAATTTAATCTGATAGAAATGCCTTAATGTTTGGAGGTCAAAAATGGGAACATGCAGAGAAAGCAGTTGCTGTGATGTGCATATGTCAGCATGTTTTAATTCTGCCTTCCCTTTGTCTTTAGGAACACAAAAATAGCTGTGTTCCCGTGTTCCTCAGGTTCCACTTGGTGTTCATGCAGGGGGTTAATTAGGGAGGGTGGAAGAAGGCACAGTTTTAAAGTTGAAGAGTATGGAAGGTCCCAGAGCAAGCAAAGGAAAGCAGATGAAGTCTCTCTCACAGATCAAGCTTTTTAATTGTGAGGGACTTGTGAAGTCCCAGTACACCAAAAAATGCATATGGAAAGAATGTCATGCACTGGCTACAAAAGCCTGGGAGGCATTTTCTGTTTACTTTCTCCTTCTGGTTTTCTGACTAGAAGAACAGGTTGTAACTACTCTCAGGTTTTGAATTGTGAGCAAAGGCTATGATTCTCTTAGTGGTGTAAAGCCAACAAGCTCTACAATCCCACGCTGCACTGTATCCCAGTGTCATTGATTTCCTCTCTTGTGCAGGCCAGGTTGTGTTTGCAGGCAGGAGTGCAGCTACCAGAACCATGTGAATGAGAGGGGCAGGAGAGGAGCTGCAGAACCACCACCATAGGGTGGGAATGTTGGTGCAGAAATGTAACCCTGGGACAATTCTTAGACCTCCTTCCAGGAGCTTTTCCTGCAGAAGAAACAGAGCTCCCTACACAGCTCCCCTGCTGGTCCTCTTATCCTGCAGGGGCTGGGATGTTACATCAAGAGACATTTGCAGGCTCTTAACCACACCATCTCACACTCCTCAGAAATTTCAACACATCCATGAATCAAAGCAATCCTATTTTTTTTAAGCCTTGAAGGAATAAATACATGCATTCTACTAGCTCCTGCATTCTACTTTTAACAAGGATGGCTAAAAATTAGTAAGAAATCAATAGTACTTCATGCTCAGCAGTGTCACACATTTTCACTGAGGGGAAAGGATGACAAGTAAGCAAAATGCAACTGTAAATATAGGGCCCAAGTTCAGAACAGATTTCACTGAGAGAAGAGGTACAATAGTAGCCAAAACCTCAGTGGAAGTCTGTAAAGAGCCTAGTGAAAGGCAGATTGGCTTTATCTGTGGAAACAAACATGAGGCTAAGGAACCGTTTATCCTCCCCTTTACTGAAGAACTTTGTCAGGGTACAATTAGCCTTGGTTAGAAGGTTTGACTAAGCAACTGTTCAGAGTCAAAAGATTTTATAGCAATAAGCCAGAAATTAAATTTCACAATGTCTGGAAGCCAGAACTATGCCTATATATTTTATCCAGAAGGCTTCTTGGCTCTGACAAAACTATGACTGCAAACTTTGAACCTAGAGCTTGAAAAGGCAAAAGCTACAATAAAAACAAGAGCTCATCCCAGGTTTGCAATAGAGCAGTAAAATTGTCCTGGCACAGTCCAAAGCAACCTGTTTATATCTGCTGACCAGTGATTTACTTTTGCTTCCTAACCTCATAGGGTTGCACTTCCCAAAAGCATTTTAGACATCTGAGCTGAGGCTTTTGTTTCAGCAACTAAATACTTACAACATTTCCAGTGGTAAGTAATTTCAAAGTCCTGCCAGGGATCTATCTTGGAACATATTTCTTCTGTAGTTATATCCTTTCATCCGGAAGTATTATGCATTCAATCGTGTCTGATATCATCCAGAGTTACCTGCTGGCAATTTCAGACCTCATGAGCTGTTATTTGCATGCTTGCATATGCCAGAAACTATGTCCTAATGGCCTTTGTGATGTCTTTAGCTCTCCTCCCTTTCTGGGGTAAAAGTTGCTTCAGAGAGGATTTGAGCTGAGATTGTTGTTATTTTTTGGGTATGATCTGATGACTGTTGTTGTTGCTGCATTTTTTTCATTCTTTAGTTGGTTTTATGTTTCCATTTAGAATAAGAATGGAGTNAAAAAAAAGAAAAAAAAAGAATTGACAGAGTGGTTTGTGGGTAGCTCAGATGCACTGAGCCATTTGAAAATTATCTCTGAAGTTAGAAATGCCTCAATTCTTCTTTGTCCACTCTCCTTTGTCTCTGTTCCGTCCATGATTTTTTGCATGGGGTCTCCTGTACTGTCACATGGCAATGGATATATCTGGGGGTTTTATGGAAGGAAATTCAGTCCTTACATATCAGTTTTATGATTAGTCATTACTCCTGAAATACAGCTAATCCTGGAGGAAGAGCATGGGGAAGAAAGACTACACGGAAGAAAGCAGAATGAGGCCCAGGTGAACCCAAGGAAGGCTTCAATAGCCTCAAGGTGCGCTCCCCCAGACTCAGAGGCAGACCCAAGACCTGTCAAAGCCATCATGGGTATGCTCAGGAAGACTCCCCTGGCAGCCCTGCCCTGGAGCTGAATCCTTCTGACCTCTGCTCAGTAATTTCTTAGGCTGCCAATGTTGCAGCAGTAATGATGTATTCTTCATGAGGATGTTTCAACTCTGCTGTTTAATGCAGCTCTCTCAGATTTCTCTTGGATCCTGCCAGAAAAAAAGAGAGGATTTTTCTATTTTGAAAGTACTCTGTCTCTTCCCTGGTATCAGAGCTGGTCATGTTACTCACTATGACCAGTTAATTGAGAGATTAAACAGTTCTCTGCTCACAAATTGTTCCTGATCCTGCTTTATACTGACATATTTGTTACTTGGAAGGGTTACACCAAGCATATTCACGATTCTCTTTGATCCCTGGATTATTCATAAATTGATCACAGTGACTATTCAAGTGCTTAATCAAAGCAGGATTTAATCAAAGCACTTCTGCTTTGTCGTTAGTCACCTAAAAATCACTTGATATTGCCTTATCACTGGAGCTATGACTGCAAGTATTTCATCTGGCAATGATGGAAAGCAGATTTCCTTTTCTCATACACCAGAACTGAAAGAAAAGATAATGCTTCCTGATGTGGGCAGAGGTTCGGCACCTGCAGCAGTAGGTATTGTCACAGAAAACTGTTGTTAAAAAACAAGTTACTTCTGCTTCAACAAAAGTTGAATTATAGAATAACTTCTTGCACTTAGTCATTATGATTAAAAGCCTGAAGTTTGCTTTCTTAAAATAGTTATCTACACCACATTTCAGTTGTTGGAGCATATGTAAGCAATGAATAATAAGAGGGCAGATATAGGCTAACCAGATTCTTGTTGAGTCAACAGTCTCCCAAACCATTTTTTCATTAATTTATCAGTTCTCCTTAATGTGGTGCATGCAACTTATCATACATTGAAATTCCTGCCAGAGTGATGACTGGATAAATGGAAGCTAAAAGGCCAGCAGCTGATTATTTAAAGAACGTGGATGACAACACAGATGAAGGTGAGCTATCAGTCTTGAAGACTCACCACAGCTCACACTCTAATCCTCAAACTCTGTATTCAGCCCCCTTTGGTGCAGTTCCTGCCTGTCACACACTGCTCTGCCACCCATCCCTGGCACACAGGGCTGGGCAGAGCCTCATGTGTGGAGCACAGCCACAATTCTGCCTGTGTTCTCTCTGTGGCTGTGTACATATATGTATTTATGGTGTGTACTTGTGCTCTCCATGTGCGTACTGAGAATATGTGCTCAGCCCTGTCTGCTTGGAGATGTGGCAGCTTCACCTCTGCCAGCTGGCCAGATTCAGCAGCCCCCTAGCATGTGCACCATGAAAAGCACACAGCAAGCAGTTCAATGTACCAAAGAAATCATTAATACCTTCCTCTTAATCATTCAAGAACAGGTCTTTACAGAATATCCCACTTAATCAAGTGATCTTTAGTATAAAAGTGATGTAAAGAGAAACAGGTGTGTCCTGTGTGTTCTCATACAGCTATAATTGAGGGAATATATAATTCCCGTTTGAAGGAGGCAGGTATCTAGTACATCTACATTTAAAAGTGTTAAAGTTAGCACCTCTTTCTTGTCTTCTGCTGAAGTACCCCAAGTGATCATTTCCAGTGAATTCAGAAACAGAACAGCGTGAAAGGGCTTTTTAAGAGAAGAGAACAACACCTACTGCAAATACAGGGGTAGTCATTTTAATCTTCTTCTCTTATTTAGACAGAAACATCAACATCAGGCTTCAGACACAGAAAATACAATGAATATTTCAGAAAACTTTTACTGGTATTCCCACTTGTAGCAATGCCTCAGGTTTTGTAATCAGGCTTGCCTCCAAATGCTTGAAGCAATATCTCTTGTAAGGAGTACCTAAGTTACTGGCAAAGGAGAGCCTGGCAAGTGAGGGAGACAAGAATTTCTGCAGAGCATTCAGATGTGAAGACCAGAGTGACCTCCTGCAATGATTGTTCCTCTCCACTGATCCTACATGAAGCACAAAGCAATTGCTACTGACCTTGATGTTTCAAGGATGTCTCTAACTTGAGAGAGGATATGCCACATTTTATTTGTGTAGAAGATGCAGAAGAGTTCACGTTCACCTGGTGCACAGGTGTGCAGTTACATTTTCTCTGTTACCAGTGCATGAGCTGGAGTCATGGATGGACCATCCAAACAACAGAACAAAGTGGACATTTGTGGGTTTCAAAGAAAATAGGTAAGCACTGGTCTGTCTTTCCGACTGGAGAGATAGTGTCAAGTGTCATGTTGTTTTAGATCATGGTCCCAAATATTCATCATGGTCTGATGTCAATACTCAGATGAAATCCAGGTGTTTTACAGTAAAATCCACTGCATTTGGAGTACACCTGCTACAGGAAAAGATTTTTTTTCCCCTGTAGTGTTTTCCTTTTCCTTTTGAAATAAATTTCCACAGTTAACAGTTATGCACTGTGAGCTAAACAGCATCTTATGCTCTGTAATCTTAAAAAATGGATTTGTATTGGCCAGTGTTTAGATACTTTCCCAAATACCAGAGAGACATAGAGACATTTGCAAAGCATCCATCTGCACTACATCTGTGCTGAAAAAAACAAAGCCAAGTGTGCATGCAAGCAACCAGAAAAATCCCAAAAACTAAACAACCAAACATATTTCTAAAACATTTCTAGAAATTCTAGATTACAGCCTTGTGATTCAGATGACTTTTTAAATTTAGTTAATTTCATAAAGTGATCCAAAACTGAGACAGAAGTGATTTAAGCTACCTGTAAATTAGTGCTGAAAGGCAAATCCCTCATACATCAAAATCCTTACAAAAATTGGGAGTATTTATTTCACAAAAAATTTGCTGTATTAGAAGGGAAAACCCCTCTAGAATACCTTTTGCCCCTGAAATGTAGTCTAAGCAGAACTTTGGAGGACCCAAACAATGAGAAAAGTAACATAGCAAGAAAGGCCTTTTATTTATTATTTGTATGAAGAGTTTTATTTCCAAACTACTCCCAAGTTAAGCAGTTATGAGTGATATGCAGAAGGTGCAGCAATGACACATTTACAGCTGCATCTATCTCTCACACAAAAATGTCTCTACTTGTGTTTCCCACTTTCCTGGTTTCCACTAGGATAGAGTCCATTTTCTTTTTAGTAGTTGGTACACTGCTGTGTTTTGCATTTAGTAAGAGAATAATATTGACAATGCAGTGATGTTTTAGTTGTTGCTCAGTAGTCAAGGACTTTTAAGTTTCCTGTGCTCTGCCAGTGAGCAGGTGCACAAGAATCTGGGAGGGAGCACAGCCAGGAAAGCCAGCCCGAGCTGGCCAAAGGGATGTTCCATACCACAGGATGTCATGCTCAGTGTATGAACAGGGGGAGTTGGCTGGGAGCTGCAGATTGCTGCTCAGGAACAGGCTGGGTATCAGTCAGCAGCTGGTGAAGCAATTGTATTGTGTATCACTGCCCTTTCTTGGGTTTTACTCCCCTCTATCTCCCTTCCTCTTTTTCTTTTTATTTATTACTGTTATTATTTTCACTATTATTATTTTTACTTTATTTCAACTAGTATAGCACCTTTGTATCAACCACGAGTTTTCCCACTTTTACTTATCAAATTCCAGTTGGATATTAGGAAGAAATTTTTTACTGTGAGGGTGGTGAGATACTGGAACAGGCTTTCCAGGGAGGTGTGGATGTCCCAACCCTGGCAGTGTGCAAAGCCAGGTTGGACAGGACCTCGAGCAACTCTGGTCTGTTTGGACGTGTCCCTGCCCTCGGCAAGATTTGGGACTAGATGATCCTTAAGGTCCATTCCAATCCCTCAACATTTTATGATTCCTTGATTCTGTGATTCTCTCCCCATGCCACCAGGGGAAAGTGAGTGTGTGGCAGCATGGCACTTGATTGCAAGCTGGGGTTAAACTAGTAACAAATTTCTAAGGCACAGGTTTTCCAATGCCTTGTGCATACCAGCAGGACATTTCTTTACCTGACAGCATTTCTGTTTTCCGTCTCCTTGGGCAGATGCTTTGAACAGGATCTCAGATCAACATGAAGCCTCTGCTGTCTTTTAGGCAGTATGGCTCTGACTGACAGCTCCCAAGTGGAAGTCAATAAAGTAATAAAATTAGAAACATAACTCACACCTCTTTAAGCCTGGTTCAGCTGGAAGCTGAGCCTGCATAGCCTTTTCTAGTGGGATTTGCTGGTGTCTCTCATGTGCTGGTTTGCCCCAGTAGCTACCTGGCTTGCACACATAGAGTCTTTTAGATGCTTGAAAGCAGCAGGTAGAAGCTACTTAGACAAGGGGGGTAGAAAATTAGAACAGTAGGAAAGACTTTCCCAGAAGAACACACAGGGTTTTTATATGTTTTTATATATTTATATTTTTTTAAAAACACTTCTGAGAAATGACCACAGGTGTATGTCAATGCAAGAGAAAAGATATTAATTGTTTTAAATTTGTTGCGTAACATCTGGATACTTCTATTAGTAGCTATCTCCTGGTTGGTAAAATGATTCTCTATTTCTATGCACAGATACAAAATTATTGCAATTTCATCCAGGTCCACACGAAGATCCAGTCATGTTAAGCCTCACAGGAGTAAGAAACCATTAACCAGAATAATGGGGGGCAAAATCAAACCTGTGAGGTGATTGTTGACCTTAATTAGAAGGGCTAAATTTGCACCAAAATGTTTTCTGCTAAATTCATCTCTTCAGTTTCTCTTGCCCTTAATATAATTTGGAGACAAGTTATCCATCACTCCCATTGATCTGATTCTCCTGAAAGGGCTCCTGTAGCATCTCAGCTTCCTCCCTAAGGAGCTTTCCCCAGGGTAATATGTAATAGCTTCTGGGTGGTTTATTCTCCTTTTCTTGCTCTGTTCTCACTTTGCCCTTCTTCCACCTGCAGTCCCATCTTGCAGAGCAGCTGGGCTTGCTCTGTCAGGGGCAGTTGTCTGTGGCAAACATCTCTCACACAGCTCATCAGGTCTCAAGTTGATCTCTCGAGATTCGGTTGGTTTTTAGAGTCCTTCGCCCTCTGAAAAGCCCTGACCCAGACACAAGAAAGAAGCAGAGTCTTCAGGTTCTTGTTTCTCAAGGTCTCTTGCTTTGTTTATTATTTCTTATCTTACAGTTTTCTCTCGTGCCCAGCCAAGGTCTGTGCAGCAGCTCGGGCACCAGGTGACTCCGACCCACTGGGCTGTCTCTGCCTTCTTACACTGATTATTACGTCTCTGTTATTTACAGTTACATACCAATACCTGCTATCTATACTAGACAGGTCATCTCTACTCTGACCCAATCTCCTTGAACTACTTTGTGCCACGCCACAGCAGGAGATGGAGACGAAGAAGAACAACCCTGGGCACCCCCCAAATTCTCCAACTTGCTCCCATTCACCTCCATTCTAAAAAGCCAAAACTACAAATTTTTCACCCTGTGATAAGCTAAACTACTGTCTTTTACACCCTTGTGAGTTGTAATTCCTCTCCCAGTGGTGGCAATCTTTCCCATGGACTGAAATCAAAGACGGTGTCTTCCTGGGCTCTGTGCCAGGGTCTCTGACCTCCCTGTACAGATCCCAGATCCCCCTGTACAGATCTCAAAACCCCCTGTACAGGTCTCAAACCTTCTTGCTTGGTTCCCAGACTACTTTGCCAGGGTCCCTGGCTCTCCAGGGCAACCAAAAAGATGCCCTGGACTCTGACAATTGGGGACAGGTTACTCACTGACAGAGCCAAGTGCCTTTCTCAAAAACTGGAAGCATGTAACAGCATGAAGACTAAACTTTATCAACATGACTCAAAGTACCCAACTGTATGTAAATTAATTGTTTAAGTCAATTAAAATGATGGGAATCAAGCACTAATAACGGAAAATAAAGGATGTCTTAAAATACTTCCAAACAGATTCTCTTCCTCCTATTCTTGTCCTGTTGAACTATATTTATCTGCAGTACAGGAGGATAATTTTTTCCTTTGGTTATTTAAGAAGGACAGTTTTCCACCTTGATAACATAGCAGCCCAAAAAGAGCAATACATCTTTTATGAAAGGTCAAATAGAATACTTGAAAATTTACCAAATCAATACTGAAGATCAAAATGCTGCTTTCAGACAGTAGAACAGAAAGCCCTTTCATAGTATGGCAGGACATTTACCATGTTGCATCCTTATTTTTTGAGTGAATTTTTCATCAGCCTTATTGAAAACAGTCCCTGGCCTACAAGTGACCTGAACATTTATGCAAAATGCTGAATGGGGTGGTCTAAGCTGTGTGAATAAACACTGCCTCATGCACTAGACTCTTCTATGGCAAGAATGCATCTAATCTGTCTGGCCGTCATGCAACATCACATATGTACTAAAAACTGTGATTACATCCATTTAAATTTAGTACATTTGGAAATAGATATGTAGTTAGCTAGACCATCAGCCCAGTTGTCATCTTGAATAGGATGTTATGAATCATTTTCCCATTTGGCTTTAAGAAATACAATCCCTTTTACAGAGACACTGTGTGAGGGTCAAATATATTGCAGAGAACTGTTGGAAAAGTAAAGAAGAATGGAACAACTTTATCTCTGTTTTAGGAAGACTAGTATATTAATTTGGCTTTCATACATGATGTTTTCTTCTTTTTAAAAACCCTAAGTAAAACCCCTAATTTGTTTTAAAAAACCATAAAAAGATTTTGGTTTGGAAGCTGAAATGTGCCTCTAAGCACTGAGGAAGTACAGAGTGAGCCTTTGTAATATAAATGATCTCTTAAGAATCTGAGCTCTGTGCCAGAGCTCAAAATAGTTATTACCCAAAGAAGGAACATTTTCTTCCCCAAACAGGAGTACTGAAAGAAAGAAATGGACTCACACCCAACCTATGCATGTTATCATATACCAGTTGAGTTGATAAAGTGAAAGGCCTATTTTTGTGATTTTTTTACTTCTACTTCGTTGATATACAAAGGATTTGAGAAGATAAATATAGCAACTGAAGATGGAAAGAGAACGCTCAACACACTGTTCCTTTGTATGCTTTAACTATGAATTCTCAAAAGGTCTGTTTCTTATTGAAAAGGAGCTGCTGTCATTAGTGTGTGATATAGATTTCTCAGAAAATACAAGAAGTGAGAACAAACACAACAATGAGAATAACACAAGTCATAATTTCTGTCCTCAATGTGCAATCCCATTAACAAATGAACTTTTTTAGAGAAAACAGGAAATAAAAACCTGAAGCACTAAAAGCCTGAATTAATGCTTTTAACTAATGGCATAAAATTAATTTTATTCATCACCAAATCAATGTATATGGTGTTTATTTTGCAAGTGTGTGAGATTTGCTATTAAGCAGCACAAAATGCTTTATTACTGAGAGGGAGGAAAGAGGATCTAGTTCTTATTACCCACATTCTTTTCACTGAAGTCTGGTATTCATGCAACTGGTGTTCTTCCCCACTTTGCCTAAGACATTCATCTGCTCCCAATATTGATCTTTCGGACTGCAAACCCATTTTGACAAATTTTTTTTTTTAAGTCATGAAAATCTAGGGCCTCAAAGACTACATTATTTTGTTTGAGGACAAAAGCCACTTATAGACACACCATTAAAATTGCTTCAGAGGATAAAATACTGATTTTGCATGAGTGTGTCATTTACCAATAAAAGATAAAGAGATGTCGGGTGGGAAGAGCTGGGAGCTAGAGGCCATTAAAACAACATGACACTATACTCCACTGTGGTATCACATTCCATTAAATTTTTCCATAGAAAAACATAATCAAAAAGGAGGAAAGCGATCACTTGGAACAGCAAAAAACCCCAGGCCAATATGTATCTTTGTAGCATACCCAGTGAGATGAGACAAATACATTCAATAGCAAAGGTGTAATGGCTCTCCTCAGTTACAATGAAAATGTTCCGACGGTCAACTCCAATTACCCTCTCCAGGGTTTTCAGTCACCAACAGAAAAGGAGCCAGGTAGTATGACACTTGTGATTATGCAAGCCAGCTGTCACTGAAGAATAGCCTGACCCTAATGTCACCCAGGTTTTCTAAACAGAGAGATTAGACAGAGAAATAGTAGATTTCTGTGATCGTTCTTCAGTGGGGTGAAAGGAAATAACCTTTGGAAGAAAGCCCTTCCTCCTCCATTAGAAGACTGGCTTTTGAGCTGTTTCAGTATTTAGTCTATAAAAAAAATACTGTAGGTGATTTTAGTAAGTGAAAATCTTAAGTGAAAAATTATCTTTGTTGAGTGAAAATTATAATTCTCTGGGTACATTGCTCTCCCTAACCCATAGCTATAACCAGCTTTCCTAACCCTACAGGGCATGTGACACCCTTTTGTGGGCTACTTCTGGACTGGAGCTACGCCAGGGGAGGAGGATGCCCTGGTGAGGGATGGTGGTGAGGGATTACACCCCCCTGCAGCCAGACTGGTGTGCTGTGCCTGCAGGCAAGGCTCAGAGCAGGGCAGCATCTTTGCACAAGCACAGCCAAACAGCACCACTGTGCTGCCAGAGCTGCATCAGGACTGTTTCCAAGCTGCACCATACAAGAGCTGCAGATTGGCTATCTTTGCAGCGGGGCTGCACCAGAGGATACATTTGGAATGTGTGTAAACTCTAGCACAAAAGTCAGCTTCAGCTGAGGGGGCTCCCCTGTACCTCCTGCAGCATCACGGTGACTCACAGGGCTGACAGCAACCACAGCACCAAGAAGCAGATATGATTCTACACAGATGTCACAACCCCCAAAATCCTGCCATCATTATGATACTGTTGAATAGCACATGGGCTTTACGTTTGCAGCTTCATTCAAGTTTGACAAAAGTAAAAGCAACTGAAAACAGAGTTATACTGGGAAACACCATCTGGAGATAGGACAGAAGTCAGAGTCCAGATTTGGATCTGGCATTTCAAGAAAGACTTCTACATACTTCTCACATATATATTTGTATTTTAACTTAGATACAGTTTAAAGTCTGCAGATTTTTTTAATTGTAGGAGGGACTTCTCTTTTTTTGCTAGAAATTTTTCAAGAAATTACTACTACAAATATGGGGAAGGGTCTTGAGGAGAAGCCATGTGAGGACAGATGAAGTCACTTGGCTTGTTCAACCTGGAACCAAAGTGACTGAAGGAACACCTCAGTTTACAACTCCCTCATGAGGGGAAGAGGAGGGGCAGACACTGATCTCTTCTCTGTGGTGACCAGGGACAGGACCATGGGAATGCCTTTAAGTTGTGGCAGGGGAAGTTTAGGTTGGCTATTAGGAAAAGAATTGTTCTTCATCCAGAGGCTGCTTGGGGATTAAATCAGGCTCCCCAGGGAAGTGGTCACAGCACCAAAGCTGACAGAGTTTGACAAGTTTTTGGACAATGCTCTCAGAAACATGATATGGCTTTTGGGGCTGTCCTGTGCAGGGCCAGGAGCTGGATTTTGGTGACACTTATGGGTCCCTTTCAGTTCTATTCTGATTCCTCTTAGTACAGTGAGGAGAACAGCACAGTAGTGAAAAGCTGAAAAATAGCAAATGATTATCTTTAAAAAGCATCGAAGCCTTCTGAAGCCCAAAAAAGGTTGAATAAGTAGATTTCTTTCCAAAGCAAGGGTAACACCCTGTTCTGTGGTTTTGGCTTATTATCTGAAGTCATTGGTTTTTCTATGGTAAGGAAGCTAACTTTTTAAAAAAACCCTGTGTGCTGGCAAAATGTCATATCAGTCAGAAATGCAGCCCTCCTGTTTTGGGCAAATATAAGACTTGCAAGCCCTGGCAGAACACCCATCTCCAGCTGCAACCCTAATGCTGCCATGCACAATTAGCAGCCTTGCATGGAAATAGTGCTGGC
This sequence comes from Pycnonotus jocosus, assembly GCA_013400435.1. Classification (NCBI taxonomy): domain Eukaryota; kingdom Metazoa; phylum Chordata; class Aves; order Passeriformes; family Pycnonotidae; genus Pycnonotus; species Pycnonotus jocosus. Next base: position 48,419 of record VWYP01027232.1, on the reverse strand, counting down.
CACCCGTGTGTATTGAGGTGGATAAATCTGAAAGAACATTAGCTGCATCAAGAAGGTAGGTATTTTTCTCTTTAGTCCCATGAATTCATAGTTCCTACATTCTGTTGTGAGAGCAGACACAAAATTGTGAGGAACTGCCATTTCCAGCCGCAGGCTTTGAACATCCCTTTTCCAAACGTATTTTTTCCTTTACTTTCTCACATATATCTTCCTAACTCAGACTCACCAGTAATGATCATAAAGTACATATATATGTTTGTGTGCACGCACAGAGCTGGGGCAGCAAGAGTGGACAAGGTGTTAGTCAGGGACTTCCAGCCTCAAGTCTAAAAGATTTTCCTTTGCTCACATGGCACCGACAGTCTCTGTGGTAATCATGTCTCTCATACATAATTAAACGGATGTGCTAATGACATTTTTAAGTAACAGCAATTGACATTTTTCCCACTTTGGAACCTGACAGACAAGTCTGGACTTCATTAACCTTTTGCAGTTCAATAGTGGCTTTGTGATTTAGCAGAGCAGATAAAAAGGCAAGAACCTCCTTCTTTCCATGTAAATTCTGCATGCCAAAATAAGCTACATCATATATCCCAATAGATAGCTTCGTGTGACTGACATAAGGCATAGGTGAAGAGATACTTTCATTAAGCTTCATCAAAGTGACCAAGAAGGAGCAGGTCAGGTCATTTACAACAGAGCACCAAAATATTTCTGTAAGGTCACCTTTGAAGAATATGCAGTATGATAACTGAAAGTTTTGAGAAAAAATGGAATCCCTGTGCAAATTAATATTTCATGAAGCAAGAATTTAGTTTGATCAGAGCAGATTCCTGCTATAAAAGTAATCTCCAACTGCATTATTTACACAGGACTGTAGGACTTGCTCTCTGGGGGAAGATGTGGCGAGGCGCAGAGCATTTCCCAGCGCAGGCTGGCGCTGAGTGCCCACTGGCATCGCAGGATGTGCCACTCAAGAGCACAGCCAGGCAGCCTCTGCAGCACCTGGGGATTTGCTCTCAGCTTCAGGCAGCGAGCAGGGCTGTCGAGCACCACAGTGTTTGCTGCCTCACCAAAGAAGGCTGACAGGCCCTGCAACCTTCTGTCACTTCCTAGAGTATCAAAACCAGCAATTACTGTTTGCCTCTGGTTCTGTGCACAGCTGCCTCTCTGACTAGGGTGCTTCATGGGCCAAGATAAAGGGGAGAGCTGCCTGAGATTCAGAGGAATGTCATCTCCTGTTCATGGCCTACTGGTCATGCAACACACCTCTACTGAGCTGCTTCCCTGCTGGAAGAGGCACCTGATACCTAAATAATTCTCTTTCAGATCTCAAGGCTTGGATAGAGCTCAGACATCTCATAAAAAATGTCCAGAAAATCTGAAAAATTCCCAGTTTGCACTGGGTCTTCTGTAAAAAACAGTAGGCACTTATGTCTTTTGTGTGTGAACTTTGACGCTATCTATTATCATCTGTAAAGCAACATGCAAAAATGAGTTGATGTTGCCTTGATTTTTTAGCCTTCTAATTGTTTTGCATTCTTGCAATGGAGTTCTCACAGATTTTCATGTAAACTATGTATATTTTTGGAACTATCTTCCTTTGTTTACATTTTTCTCCTCTGGGAAGAGACAAATTGATGGACTGTGATTTTCACCAGTGTGGTTGGAGAGGTGGCAACTTCATCCTCCAATCCACGGTCAAATGTCCAAAACTATATAAATGGAGTTTAAAAAAAATAAACTTGCTTCCTTTGCCTCAGAAGTTGATCCCGAGTGCATCTTGTTCTTTTGTGTTGTATAGTGACAAGTTGGGAACACATAAACTCAACAGTGGGTTTGACAGCTACTCTTTTGCTTAAGATACTACAATTTTTTAGATTATCATAGCTCTGAACTGTCCATTAAAAGCACAGAAACATAATGAGAGATAGCATTTTTGTATTGCTTTCTTGTCCCCCTTTTTTTTTTTTTCATGTTTTGGACAGTTTTCACAGTTATCTTAGTTACTTTGTTGATCTAATTTAAGTTATTGAACTCTTCAGGCTGTGAAACTTAGTACCTTCATTGTGAATATATATTGGGGAAAAAAAAAAAAAAAGAAAAAAGGAAATTACTGATCAGAGCCCTTTCTTTAGTTTCCCATAACTCCAAATGAAGCCTTGTGAATCAAACAATAAAGTTCTGTACAGCCCATTGCTTCTTGTAAGGTGTTTATCATAACTGTTCCAGCCAAACACAAAACAATTAAAAACTTGAAAAACTACCTGAAATTTCCATTTGTGTAATTTTAGTGCTTTCCCTTTCAGGGACTAGGAAAACAAGTTTGAAAGCACATGCTGTAATAAAATCAAATCTGGATGGTGCAACCAGACACCAGGGAGATTAAAAAAAATGTTAAAAAGGGGTTTTGTTAAATAAAGCCTCGGTCATTGTTAAGGTTTGCATTATCAAAGGGAGGTACTTTCAATGGCAGTGCGACACTTCACTTGCTACTTTGAAATTCCCTGACTAAGCTAAGTAACACAATCAGCTCTATGCAAAGGGAAGGACTGTACAGGCTGGATTGAAGTTCTTTTTGTACTGCAGTAATATTTCTCATTTCCTTCTGAATTCATTCATTCTTGTGCAGGGTAAGTCTGGTGACCTTGTCTGAAGTCCAATACACCATAATTTATATTAGCTCCCTAACTATACAGCTGCTCATAGTACAGTAAGTTCCTATTTTGCTGTGTAATTCCTTTTTTTCTCCCTTGGTCCACTTCACCTATACCATTCATTACAGGATAATAAACGTGTTTTGACATATTTGGCTGTTTCAGTTGAATCTTTCCTGCCTTGAAGAGATGCCCATTTGAGAGAAGTGTTTAGTACCCAGCATTTGAAGGGTTTACATATAAAAAAAGCAGAAATGATCCTCAGGGACATACCCATATATCCCCAGTTACTGGCAGTTCCTCAGATGTGTCCCCTACCAAAGGTTCCAGTCTTTTTTTGGCAGTGGGATGTAAATTTCTAGTTCTTAAATAGTTTCTGACCAGGTGCAAATTATTTCTACTCTCGCATAAGTCACTTTTGACAATGAGAAATGCAAAGTGCCTTCTGTCTGGGTACAGGTTGCATGTAAAAAAAGCCTTGTTCCTCTACCCTGTTAGCAAGTTGTTGATGGATGGTCACTGTCTCCAGTGCACCTATAGCTACAGCTCCTAATAGCAAGTACCCTCATACTCCTCTCACTCTCCATGGCTTCTTCAGAGCCTTGTTTTTCAGTTATTGAATACTTCCAAATGGCTCCCTTCTTATCTTTGAGCTGTCCCAGCTGTAGCTTTCCCTTCTTCAGTACAGTAACTGGTTAACACAGAACTACTCATGACGTTCCTGTTGAGCTTCTGTTCCATCCAGACGGTTCTGTCTTCTTACCCTTTTTTATCAATTATTTTTACACACAGATATAGATGAAATGAGGTCATAAGGGATCACAGGATCACAGAATGAAGTATCCAGAAAGAATTTGCAGGAGGTAGAAGTAGGAAAGGAGGGAAATCATGCAGCCTTTGGACAACTATAGGTATGGCATTGAATATTTTCTTTCCACTTTTATTTAGAAATATATTCAGGACTTCTTCATCCCTTGGGCAGATGCCCATTTCATCCCATAAACTTTCAGCAGGACAACTAATGTTGAATGCACAAGGGAAACATCTTTTCTGCCCCATTAGATTGTTATCAGTCTTAGACTATTAACTATGAAGAATTGGAGATGAGTGTGGGATGGGTTGTGTAGGGATCTGCACTTCAAGCAACCTAACATCAGAATCATTAATTCACCCCTAAAACTTGATGTGTTTCTTTTCTGAATGTGTGATTGGCAGCATTACTAAAAAAGAGCTGCTGTATGTTCTGCTACAAGTAGAAAATTATGCCACATCCTATAAAGAAGAAAAATGCTTAACTTGTATGCTGTGCTGGGTGTGAAGAGGGCAAAGAACCTCTGCATATTTTTGGACAAACAAGGGAAACAGAGAAACTTCAAGTCTTAATATATAGAAATGTGATGCTTCTTCCAGAACTGCATTCTTGAGTAGAGCACCCACTTTCAGGATGTGCCTCTTTAAAAGACAGGGAAAGTAGCCCAGCAGCTTTATAGCTGTACTAGCTTCTTCTGGAGAATTTAATGAAATCCTAGCTCTGCTCCATCAATATGAAATACTGAAAGTATATTATTTTCCATAAATGTCAGAAACTTGAAATTTATTTTATCAGCTGAAGTTTCCACAAATTACTTTAACTGCTGGCATGGCTGTGAAAGTGGCCTGTTAGTGACTTTCATACAGCATAAAGCTGTTCAGCAACTTGTTCATGAATGGGATATGTTTTACTGTTTTCAAAGCCAATATATTTAATATGAGAGGCAGTCAGCTAGGCAGCTATCTGCATTTCTCTGGCTGTTTTCTGGGAATGAGCTTAGACATACTCCATTGGTTTTGAGTCTAAGGCTCTCTAAGGCAGTGCATGCTTAATCACTCTTATCACTGGAAAATTCAAATAGCTCTGACACTCAGAGTATCAGTCACAAGAAAATATGAGGTATGCCTCTAGGCAAAAAGTTTGTATAGTATTCTCTATCTTCTTTGTCACTACTTTGGCTGCCTTTTTTTCTTCCACAAAGCATTTTTCTTTCTTTCTTTCACAAAGTTTGCAGAGAAAGCTCAGGAAAAAAAAAAAAAGAAAAAAAGAAAAATAAGGGGGGAAAAGGGCAGAAAAATTACTCTAAGAGCTAAAGAAGCCTTTTCAGTGTATTTTTTTGCAGAAATGGGCTCAACACAAGACCCGTGGCTTATGATTTCTCTTCTGGAATTCCAGAAACATTCTTCTCACCACTTTCCCTCTTCTAGAGTAATTTTAAACTTTTCAAAATGGAGACACTACCACCTGGTTTTGATTGCATGTGATGTTCTTTACATTCATTCTGTTCAATTACATATCAGTTTGCAAAAACTCATTTCTCCAGCTCCCATTTGTTAGTCCTTTTTTTCCCAGATGAAGACCTGATCATAACAAACCATGCACTTGCTACTCTCAGATAAGCAGGGTACATAACACCTGACTTTGCTCATGATGGCTACTCACAAAAGCTGGACAGCACTGAAGAAGGGGCTGCAGCAATGGGAGTCCAGTCTAAGCTTCCTACAGTGTCATAACAGAATCACAGAATCACAGAATCACTGGGTTGAAAGAGACCTCCAAGATCGAGTCCAACCCAGCCTTAACACCTCAACTAAACCACAGCCCCAAATGCCATATCCCGTCTTCTTTTAAGACATCTAGGGATGGTGAATCCACCACCTCCCCAGGCTGACCATTCCAGTACTTTATCACTCTTTCTGTAAGAAACTTTTTCCTAATATCCAGCCTATATTTCCCTTGATGCAGCTTGAGACTGTATCCTCTTGTTCTGTCAGTTGTTGCCTGGAGAAAGAGACCAACCCCCAGCTGGCTACAAGCACCTTTCAGGAGGTTATAGAGAGTGATAAGGTCACCTCTGAGTCTCCTTTTCTCCAGGCTAAACAACCCCAGCTCCCTCAGTCGTTTCTCACAGGGTTTGTGTTCCAAGCCCTTCAAGCCCCATGTAGCGTATCAGTGAGATTGGCTGCATAGGATGGCTGTGGCATGAAGAGAGTTTTTAATTTGGCCATTGCTGCTGGTCCTCACATCTTCAGGAAGATATAAGAACAACACCAGACTTCAGAGAAAAGTAGAAAAATGGTCACAGGTACAGTATATTTTCCATTTGAGGAAGGGTGAAAGAAACTAAATCCCTTCATTCTGGAGACAGAGGATAAAATGAAGGTCTGTAAATTGTCACTCAAGAGGACTCCATTTTCCTTTTGTCCTCTTATGGCAGTGTTCAGTTCCCATCTGGACTTACATGTGAGTTCTACACATTAAATCTCTTGCTTTTACGGGCTTTTAATCTTTGCTATAAAGAAAGAGGTCAAGACACTATAGCCTGAATATAGATGATAGATAGATAGATAGATAGACAGATAGATAAGAGATCAGTGCTGTGTACATCACCAAAAAATTATATCAACGACACATATGCACCTACAGCATTTGAAAGTGTCACCCTGAGTTGTGGAAATCTTACCTTTTGGCTTTTACTGCTCTCTGCCTCTTCAGTAGGGAGAAACCAGACAATATCAAGACAATATACTCTTCCAAGTGAAAAAAAGATGCTTTGAAAATTCTCCCTGTTCTACCTGCAGTTTGGAAATGGTTAAAAACCAGAATTTTAATTTAGCAATAATAGCAAAATGATCAGTGCATACATTTGTGACTGTACTAATTATATTCTCAGCTTAGAAAATCTGTACTGTATACACCATCATTTAGTTTCTAAGAAAAGAATACTCTGATACTTTTTAGCTAGGTTTTGGAAGGTTGCTCTAAAGGTTTTGTGACAACCACACAGGAAGCTTCTGAAGGCTTTTATATTTCTGTATTTTTAAGTATTTTCCTGTGCTTTTGAATTGTTGCCTGGATAACAACATGGACGGGGGGATGTTTTTTAAGGATTCACTGGGTGTTAACAATGTCACACCTTACAGATACACATTGTTGCAGCTACAGCCTTTTCTTGGAATAGTGTAATTGGTATCCCCCTTGTTCAGATTTTTCCTTTGCACAGCACATGAAAAGTGAGGAATGCCAAGCAAGTGTGTTTAAGTAGTACTCCTATTCATTTTGTAACATGCTGCAGGATTTATCTTGGCACATCCTTGTTAAAAATGATAGGTAATGTCATTAACACTGGTTCTACACAAACAAGTAACAGCATAGATCACCCCATAGAAATAAAATGCTGTAGCTATTGATCTGGTTGAATGGATCAGTAAAAGCTAATTTCCTTTGATTGTTTTATAATTCATTTCAGATCTTGTAACTGGTCATAATGTCATTTCAGCATGGGGACAACTGCCAACGAAGGCATCATATTATGGTGTTTCTGTTTATAAATAGAGCTGAACCCTAGTTGATTTTGCCCTCTAGACTGCTTCCTTTCTTCCTTCCCTCTTTGCTTTCAGCCAACTGCCTGGGATCACTATAAATCAGATTACAAAAAAGTCTTCTTCTGAGAACAGTAAAGCTGTTTTAAAATTGAAATGCATTGAAGCAAGAACAAGCAAAATTGTTGTTATTTCTGGTATTGTCAGGGAAATTTCAGCTACTGTCTGCTGTAATGAAAAGAAATGTTGTTAGGTGGAATACCTTTTCAAAATTCATCTCTCTATAAAAAAATAAATATTATTATATGTAAGAAAAAAAATTACCCTTTAGCTAAGCCACTAAACTAAGTGGAATAATAATAGGAATAAATACAATCCATTAGGTCAAATTCTGTTCAGGTTTACACCAAAAGAAATTGGCATGATCCCAGTGAATATAAAAATAATAAATTAATAAAGTTGTAAAAGAAAGGTGGAGTAAGCCTAACAGATATAAGATTCTTAATTAGGTTTTTTGTGACATGGTGACATTATCACAACAAAATATGATGGTAGCAAAACATTCAAGTCTTAATAAAAAATTGGAAAATCTGAAATATTTAGTGGAACCATATTTTCCAAACATATAGAAGGGTTTTCACAGTTTAACAAGGTGGACTTCATGTCAGAAAAATCTTTGGAAACTCAGAAAACCAGAACTGAATCAGTAGAAGAAGGACATCTTGCACCTGACATCATACGAAAACATTTAGTTTCAGGGCATTCCCTATTTGCTTGATTGTTTTATTTTCATGTGATATTTCCGTGGATGACAGAAATTATCAGTTCAAATAACTCTGTATTAACTGGTATGGGTTTGAGACCAAACAAAGAGACTGTGCATATGGTCATGATACCTACAGATTTTTAAGTATCAAAAACATAATTTCATAAAACTTCTTATTTTCCTGCTGCCTTTATCCCTGGTAATGTTATCATGTCAATTATACTGATGAGATGCATCATTTGCAGTGCATTGTTCTCTTCACACCACACAGCAGTTAAGGGAAGTCATAACTCAGAGGTTATTGACCATGTTATTCACTGTTGCAGACCAGAGTTCTCTCCTACACCTCTGCTTTCACTCCACTATCAACAAAACCTGAAAAGCTCCTTATAAGTCAAGGAGAGCAGCCCCTCCACCTGGGACTGCCAGCTGTGTTTGCCACAAGCAGATGTTGTGTCCTGAAGCCCCTCCTCCTTGAGCTCCATCAGGCCCAATGTCTGTGCACTCCCATCCAGGTAAGAGCTGTCCCCTGTCCCAGCACATTGTCCCAGGCTCCATTATCTGCTTTTGGTTTTTTATTCCTGCCCCATAATCAGGAATTCAAAATCTGCTGCAGCCTCTGTGACAGCAAATCAGAGGAAAACCTTTTGTTTTGTTTGGATTTTTTTACATCTAGTATTTAAAAGTATTATCTTTTAAAATGGCATTGTCAGTAAGTCTGGAATGTAACCTAAATATCCTTGAGAACAGATGCCCAGTGAAAGCTCACTGTTTTCTTTAACCTGCCCAGAATACAGGGCAGTATCTTTGGGACCTAAGAATACAGAACATCCTGTTCTTTAGCTTGATGTTTTCTGCAGCCTGTTTCTTCCTCTCCCATTTATCTAGAAAGATGAGTAGTCTTCAGTGGGAACCACAAAAAATCAGTGATGTATGTGTCTTTTTCTTACAGTATTTTGCAACAACATTCTTTTGTTAGAGGACTATTCAAAAGCCATAATAAATTACAAAGAACATTGGCATGTAGAGGCACAATAACCTTTTAATAAATGTATATTTTTCTAACATTCAATTAAAATATCACACATTTTTCTGCATTTCCTCTTCCACTACTGGTGATGTTCACCACAGAGCTATATTAAGCCTGCCTTTGTTTAATCAGCTCATTCATCTTCATCAACTATTTTAGGTATTCAAGAACCTGAAAATGTTCAAGATATCATTATAGTAATATATTAGAGTTCTGTAGTATTTTCTTGCCAAAATCTACAAGGTACTTTGTAGACAGTAATAATTTTCTGAGCCTACCAAAATACCAATGGTCTGGGTGAGTTTACTCTTATTTAATACTTGGATTTAAAAGGTTAAAGCCTTGTCCCAAAGTTCAGTGCCAGCAGCCAACACCAGCTTTTCTGATTTATGGCCATCTGGAGTGGTTTAAGGATTTTCCAATATAACATTACAATTCATTATTGTGCATCCAGTTGAGATCAATTATGAGAGAATATGTGCATGTTCAGAAGTTTAAGGCTCCATTAAAAAGATCCTTAAGGGGCCTTTTTATATCTATAAAACAACTTATACCAGGCCAAGTCCTGAGTCCAGTCCATATCCAAACTTTTGCAATTCCAGATTGAGTTGGACTCAGTTATGCAGTCTTCTAAGACCAAAGCTGATAGAAGTATCAATAAAGTAATCAGAAACACAGCTTTTGCAGAGCAGTAGCAGCTTTGGGCTGTTCAAAACTGAACTGTTTGCAGTTTATGTCAATAAACAGGAGATTGTACCTACCGTGACATACCTAGGGAGAAAACTAGCAAAAGAAAAAGACACTACAATATTTGTAAAATTTCGTAGTTTAAAGGTAGTCTGTGGATATCCTTGAACATGGTGAAGAATAATTTCTTTAAGTAATCAACATGAGTTTTTACCTAATATTGAGACATCAGTTTGTTTAAGAATGTGGTTGAGGCCACATCTAAGCCAAGGAAAGCCATGACTCTTCTTGAAGGCATAACCTCTAAATGCAGCTCAGTTATACTTTCATGCTGGTGCACACTTGCTGGCTTCATACAGTCCTAAAATGGTAACTCTCTCACATACTGTTTGTCTGAACAGGTAGTCCCACATCAGCCTGGAGAAGAGAAGTATAGGAAGGGCAGTTTCCCTGTGTGTGCACCGCAGAGCTGCTCAGTGTGGGCACTGCAGCCCTGGCTGGGAGCTGCAGATGCCAAAAGGGCACTGCCAGCTTGGTACATGGTGCACTGCCACTAGAAGCTGTGGTTCAGTTTGGTAGGATAGGGGAACTTCTGTGTAGATAAACCATAGTGTCTGTCTCATGCTCCCAGAATCCTGTGGTAGGGATCAGCTTTCCTTCACAGAAGGGAACACAACCAGCAATCAGCTTGGTAATGTCCTGTAACCCAAAGATGGTAGCAAATGGAAACAGAGAGGAAAGCTGTAAGTGCACGAATAAACTTTACAAAGATAGAACACAGCATGTCAAAAAATGTTTTAATTTTCCTGGTATTCTCCAACTGGAGATACGCCAATTAGTCTGAATTCTAGATGATTTTCACACCTTCCAAAAAACTGCTGAAATGTTACTTTCCGTCCAACTGTTCCACTCCATCCTGCAACTCAGACCAACCAAACATCTATGTGACCATTTAGAAATGTTAATGTTAAAATATTGTTACAAGCACTTGCACACAGGCATACAGATTTATTCAAAAAGATTTGACAGTATACTGTGTGCTGAATCACAGAAATATCCTCAGTTCTGCCTTACGTGTTAAACATACAGCAGACAAATTTCAGTTATCAGTACTTTGTAAGGGTAGTCTGAATTGTGAGCATAAAGTTATTTTTCTTACTGAAAAAGCAATAAGAAGAATAAAAAAAAAATGCAAGTGCAGTCAAGCACTGGGAAGCAGCAAAACTATGTTGAGAATTCCAGAACTGAAGCCCCTAATTCTCATCTGGAAAATTGTATGGTACATGATCTAGCAAGGAAAGTTTAAAGGTCCATGTTTAGTTTGCTAGTGCTTGAGTCCATAGTTTGAGGGAGATCAAAGCTGTTAACTTACATTCCAGCATTATATTTTCACCTAAATTTATCATCTATGTAGCTATAAATATGTTTTTATTTCAATGCAGCTTGAAAATACAATATTTTCTCCTTTCTAAATTATCCCATAGAGAGGTTCTGAACTATTAAAATGACCTTTTAAAATTGATTATTTATTCATTCAGTTCCCTGCCTTATTTGTTCACATTTAACTACAGTATTAATAATGCAGTCCACTGCACAATTTCATTTTACTGCAGATTTTTTTCATATGTCACATTTAATACTTTGTTGAAGCCTTAGGAGACAGTTCCCATTTTCCTTTATGTCATGTGTAAAGGTCTAGTTTTGTTTAATGTTGTCTAGACTTGTCTTTAATATCATGCTTAAAATAGATATTCGTGTAAAACAGGCAGTTTCTGGATGTTAAAAGAGGCTGGCTTATTTTCTACAAGTGGAAAGGTAATCCAAGACAGCAGCTGTAGAGAACACATCCTGGTTTAAACCCCATTCTCATGAATTTCAGTGAAGTTGGACCCCACCCTAGAGAACTAGAATCTGAGTGTCTGACACTGCTGCTGTGTTTCTATTAATTTTTCTGTAGTGTTTCTGGAGTCAGGTGGAATCAAGTGGAACCTGCTCAAGAGGGCTAAAACGACAAGGGGGTTGTGGGATACCCATCAAAACCAAACCCCAAACCTCTGTAAACCGGCTGGTTTGGATTCTTACCCATGTCTCACCATTCAACCAAGAGCTGGTTTAAACCATGATGTGTGTGCTGAGTATCAGCACTCCTTAAAGCCCTTCAGGGGATGGGATGGGATGGGATGGGATGGGACAGAATGGAATGGAATGGACCATTTCTGTTGGAAGGGACCTACATCGATCATCTCACCCAACATCTAATTCAGGCTGACCACAAGCTGCACAACCATTCAGTGGCATAAGACCTCCTCCCCAGTCCCTGGAGATCCCACCTGCCTCCTGGCTCCACCAAGGGTCATGGACATGCCCAGGAGCTCTGGAACCCCAGTGATTGTTCTAAGCCCTCAACTGGTGCTGCTCACCAGTTGTCTCCTATTTGCCAACTTTGCTTCTTGAATAGTGAAAAACATATTGTTGAAAACAATGTTTTGATCTTACTGTAGGGGAAATTTTGGTCTAAGTTTGCAGCACGTAATGAATGTGGCTCACCCAGCCCAAAAAGCAGCTTTGCAGCAAAACCAAAATAGGCTTAAGTTCAACTGTCTAGTTCTAACTTTCCAGGGCTGCTGAAGCAAAGTGATTCCCCAGTGAGTGTCTGTGAGTTTGCTACTATCATTTTACAGCACTGAATTTATATTATTTATCATATCTGTCATCCATAGCATTGAACTTCATAGTATTGAATTTGAACATAAGGCAATTGCTCTTGTACAAGGATTTATTCAGAATTCTAATGGTAGGTAACTTTGAAGTCATATTTTTCCAAACAGGCTGTCCTAGGACAATAGCCTTTGTATTGCTTTGCAAAATACAACACCACTAACAATAACAAAACAGCTGCCAGAACTGCTGAGTTAACCATGAGGCTTTTGAGCTTAGCCTGGCTTCAAAAATTCTGCATAATTCATGTCTGTACATGATGAAATTGTATTAAAATGAAAAAGAAAATATATTCTTCTTTATGTTTGTAGAGAGTTAGAGGAAGTCAGACAAATACATGACATTGTTACAAAAATAAAACTACTACCAGAAGTGAAATGTGTTTAGGAATTTCAGCTACTGGATATTTTGTAACATTTCTAAAATTTCCAGTAGTATTTATCAAAAAAATAAAAGAAAAATAAGGAAAGATTATTTTAGGAACAGTATTTGCTAAAAATTATTTCTGTTGCATCACATGGAAATAAACTGATTTTTTCATATAGAAATCAGATATTCATATTGAAAGAACACCGAGTATACGACAACGCTGATTCATAAATGTTAGAGATAATACACTGTGAAATCTGATTACAATTAGCATTGATCTATCAATTCAGTCAGGGAAAAGAACCCACAGAATTGATTAAAAATAAATAATTTTAAAAGCTCCTTAACAACAAATTAGTAAGATACATGTGTTACTTTAAACCTTCCCCATAATAGACCTAACTACATCATGCTGTTTGGTAATGTCAAGTTTAATCTCTCCCATCCCAGCAATAAACATTAACAGTAATTGCCACAGTAGGTGAAGCTGGATCTAATCTGAAAACTGTAATGTTGAGTGGAAGCATTTAATATGTCATGAATGACAGACAGGACATAATTAACTCTCCCATAGTTTCCTCTGATCATTGTTCCCAAATGTGATCTGGGTACATTTGAGCCAGAAAAATCATTAACCCACACTCAGGAGTGACTCTCAAGCAATATATGCTGAAGTCCTTTAGAAAGACTTCAGAAGAGTCCTTTTGTCTGTAAAAAACCTCACATTGCTAAACTGTTCTTTTCATATTAGATGCTAATGCTAATCAGTCATGATCCTTATATAAGAACAAACACCAGCACAGAGAGCCATGGAAATTGAAAGGAAATGGATTCTAAGAGGGTAAGAATATGAGATGATTTATCAATGTGTGAAGCTGTGCTCCACTGTTCCAGTTTGTGAAGTTCTGAGTTTCACAGGCTGAGTTAACCTAAAGGGTCAAGCTTGGTGACCCAAGGGGAACACTGTCACTCAGTGGAAATGAGTCAGAAACAGTAGAATTAGATATGCATATGAATCAAGGTGGGAATAACTGCCTTAGGTTGTCCCAGGTGAAGGATCAAATCCCTGTATTGCAAACAACGGACCAAGAAAATATTCATGTTATCCATATGCTACTGTACAGTCATTTGGAGTGGGTTATCCTGGTCAGTGCCAAAGGGAGAGTAACAAGGTCCTGTTACCATTGATCTGTTCTAAATTACAAATCTTATGTCTTACCACATTACCAAAGCATTTCTGGCTAAGTTACCGAAGCAAGAGAAGAGAAATTCAGCTTTATTTCAGAAAAATGCATATAGCAGTCTGTTCATTCGCTTGCTAGTTCCAGTTAAATGTGTTTATATCTGAATTCTTTTGATATCATGTGTTACTCTCTTCCACCATGCAAATCTACACTTGAAATCTCCGTATCCAAACCATTAAGTAAATATATCATTAAGAGCAAGAGAGAGGCAGTGGAGGATGCTGTAATCTGCTCATGGGCATACAGCAGCCAGAATTTATTCTAAGTCAGTCTATCAGATCAGTTGATAAATACTATTAAAACTGAGCTATACAACCTGAGGGGTTTATGCATCTAAAACACTTTATTTTTCTTAGTGTTTGCTTTTATAACTGGCTATTCTTGCTGCCACTGCAACCATCTACTACATTTTTTAGGCTTGCCAAGCCTTTGCCTTCAGTACTGCTTTGTTATTTACAAGTGTGGGCTGTAGAGAGGATAAAATAAACTGACCTATGTGCATAAGTCTCCTGTGCCAGAGGGCATGAAAGGAAATACTCAACCAACAAATTTCCATAAACGATTGTGTGCATTCATATGCACTGGTCTCGCATCTAAGATGCCAAGCCTTTAAATTCCCTTTGCCTGAGAATTCACAATTACAGAGATAACCCAAAGACAAGCTTACATTTAGTTTTCATTGCTCTTAATGGCCTTCTAGGAGCTATGATCAGAAGCACTGATCCAGAGTAGTTATTTCTCCTGTATGTCTCATTTGTCCACAAGGCAACAGAAAGATACAAGAGAGGGGTTTTATTGGCCGTCTGATGTTCATGATTCTTCCTGTTGTACACTGAGATCACAGCTGATATGGAAAGAATGGGGCCTATTCAGAAATGAACCACAACAGAAACTGCCTGAGAAGTTGGTAAATAACTCTTGTACTAACACCTTCTGCCTTCTCCTCAACTGCTGCAAAGTCGATGTCATAAACATTCAGCAAGCCTTTCATTAACACTCATTAATGGCTAGGGTTTCTCATGACCTCAGCTGAAATTCAGCTCACAGAGGGAGAGGTCAGCCTTCAGCTCTCACTTCAGTCTGTAATGAACCAGCTCCTCTAGTTTCTGACTTCAAAAACTGTCAGTAAATGTTGATAATTGCAACCTTCCATTAAAAAAATAATTGGCCAAGTTGCTCTTTCTTTCGTCCAGATCATTCTGATTCTTCAATTCCTACTTTTCATCCTCATGTGTATTCACAAGCACACACCCCTACACATGCACGTAGCCATGCTCCCAAGTCCACTAATGCTTGAAATTTGTTACATTCTTTTCCCTTTATAGTTAGACATTAAAAACTGTATCTGGTGAACTTCTCACAGAAAATATTCAGCCTTCTAGAAGGCAGGACTATATATATATATATAAAATAATGGCAAGTCCAACTTTATTTAGCTGGTAGGTGTTTAAAAAATAAAATTGTATTTATTGTTTTCTGCCTATTTCTTTTACTCTCTTGCTTTTTATTCAGTTCAAGTAATTAAAATTAAGTAAATTATTTTAATTCTCTATGGTGGTTTTAACTGTCCTACTGGAAGCTCCATAACTCTTGGTTGGATCTATTGAAGGAAAGTGATTTTTCTTCACAGTCACGTTATTTTGTAAGAATGCCTTTTGGTTTCTGTATCTAGATATATGTGTATGTGTGAGATACCTACAAAATCACTATATATATGTGTGTGTGTGTCTGTGTCTGTGTATGTACATATAAACATAAAATGTAAGCCAACATATGTATGAATATGTATATTTCTGCATGTGTATCTATGTTTTCATTTATCAAATTTCACTGTTGATACTGTTTTCAATTGATAGTGTGCACTGGTCAAAGGAACAAGCTATTTTTCCAATGGATTAGCAGGCTTAAAAGAGTCCTCTGGCTGTAAGTGGCAGATCCATTTCAAGCTTTAGAGTATTCACTGTGTCTATAACATGAGTTGTAGTGAGAGACAGACTGAGATGAGAAAGTGAGGTAATTCACGTGCCATTTTGCAACATCATACGGCATTTTCCTTTTTTGGCTTGTTTGTAAGGACAGGCAGGCATTCCCTGTCAATCTCATGCAAATAACTCCAATGCATACATACATGAGCCATAATCTTTCTATTTTTGTCATTTGAGTAATGCCTTCGATGTAACTGAGAACTGAAGTGAAGATGACACATTGCTAGAAACAAATCCCTATAGCCAAGGGCATCGGGGGAAGTTCCACGTCTGGTGTCCTCATTAGCAAAAATTTTAAGCAGCACCACTCATTTAACATGTAACGACAAAACACTCCCCACGCTAGAATCAGTCAATCTATAGAGGAAGTTAATAAACCACGGTGGAGATGTAACAGTTTCCTGAAATAACGTTGGAAACATGTTTAGAAACTGCTGTGCTGCATGCACATAAATCTTCCCTGTGCAGTTACCAGGTCGAGATCTCTGCCCACAGATTCCAGACAAAAAAGGTTTAGTAAATATTCTTCCCTTACTATTGCAAGCATTTGCAGGACTGCCATCACAGCATTAGTCAAACATATCTAGCTCAAGATACTAGTGCTGGTCTTCCAAATGCTTGCTAAAAAGCAACACAATTTTTTTTCTTTTGCTTATTTTCATATGCTTTTCCAATAGCAGACTTTATCTTTTGGCAGGTCTGTGGTTCAGACCTCCCTCCTAAAACCAAGAACAGACAGCATTTTCTGTAGTATAGGGCTTGACATAGACACAAACTTGATTTCAAGTGCTTAAGTGTTTTCAAATAAGTACAAAAAAGCATTTAGTTGATCATTTGGGTGCCTGAGGTGCCAGCCAGGCCTAAATACAAGAAAATCTGGTGATGAAACCAGTAACACACGTGTTCAAGAGAGGACCCTTGATCAGTGACAGAACTGCTCCTAGAATACAGGGAGACTGGAAGAGAAGCATGGAGGGACAGCAGCACCACAGAAGGGGTAGGGGGAACTTTTTCTTGCAAATTGCAGCCCTGCAGCCTCTCTCCCCCTCCAGAGACTATCTGGAAATTCAGAGTTTAGCAGTATGACAGCCATTTCCAGGCTGGGACTCTGGCTCAGTCAGTGCAGCAGGGCCAGATGGCACAAGCCCTGAGCCTCTCTGGTGCATGCCGGCTGCGCTCTTGAGGAAGGATGTAAGCACGTAGTTAAGCACTTTCCAGAAATTTGTGTATAATCAGATTTCAGGTACTGAATAATTTATACCCCATCTTTGCATGTAAACATTCTTAAAAGCTTTTTGATTAGTTTAATAATGTTTAATAAATGGGGCATACTGACAAATCTGAAAGGTAACTGAAGAACAGATAGATACACATCTTAACGAAATAAGCTGCTCCGAATGTGGTTTCAACAAGCACAAACTGTGCTCCTGTGGTCTTATGAGAGAAGCAGAAAGCATCCATTGTGAAGATGCATTTCCTTGGGGAATGGGCATGTTTTTTCCTCCAGGCTTTGGCCTTTTTCTAATTACCACTAATTGTGCTAGTGATCTGATTTTGTGCTTTCTCTGCTAAGAGCTGAACTTCATTCTTTTTTCTGAAGTCTGCTATTTCATAGATGAAATCAGAGGCTAAGCTGGCTATTTGCAGCACATTCCCCAGTAACACAGATAATTTGAAATCTACCATGGAACATGGGATGGACTGGATTCTGCAGCTCCCATGAAAGTGCAGAGTGTGCTACTGTACTGGTAAAGAATGCTTAAAGAATGAAATATGTGAGCCCAGAACCATGTGTCACATCTGTAGAAGTATGGCAGACTGTCTGGCACTTGTAGCTTTTCCCTTCACCTAGGCCTTTGACATTTCTACTCCCAGCATTAGTCTAAAGTGGTGCAACATAAGGCATCAGCCAAGAATAGCTTCAGAAAAACAGCCATTTTTGGAAGCTATTCCAAAGTTGCTTTGCAAACCCAAACACTTCAAAGGCAATGTATCTGTGGTTGTTCTGTATATCACTGGGAAATAAAAAACATACACCAATACCTCCTTAAATAGAAATATTTTTACGATGCTCCAGTATTTTAGTTCCTATCTACCTCATTTTAGTTTCTACTTAATTTCTAGTCTATTTTTGCAATCCTTAAAAAAATTTTAAAGAAAACCTTTTATTTAGAAAAATTGTTTGTTTTTCATCTTTTCACAAGAAACAATCATTTGGATACTATGATCATAACTCAAGCTTTTACTGTAGCTTTATACTCTGACCTCAGGTGAAAGCCTCTGTGGCAGAGCTCTCAGATGGACTCTCCCAACCAAAAGAAATGCCTCGTGTTTTTGAGATGATGAATTTCCAGCAGAATGAATTTTTGAGGGAAGGCCAAAGAAAAGAAACAAATCTTTGAACTTACAGTAAGAAAATAAATTCTGATCTCTCTAAGAAACAGTTCTATGTTTTGGCCGATAAAGCAGAAGGAGTCTTGCTAGTCAGTTAGAAAATTTAGACTTTGACCCAACTCTCCTGTGATCCTGCAGTAAACTTTTCCAATCTTGTTTCATTGGACAAATGTGGGACATTTTCTTCCTTGTTTGTGGGAAATTTTGTCCCTCCTGGACAAAAGTGACACTCTCAGCAGCTTCTGATGCCACAGACTACAAATGTCATCTGCCTTCATAGGAGTGTGTAAAAAAACCCCTGTTTTCTTCTTCCAAGAATTTAGACTAGGTCATGACACTCTTTTCTTTCTATGTGGTAAAATCCATGGTGACCACCTCTCTATCTGCTAGGAGCTGCCTTGGCATATGTTCACTTGCTGTTGCCACTTCCCTCTCCAACACACCATCCATTTGGTTACCAGGTAACACGCATTGCTAGGCATTTGCATTAAGCATCGATGCTTGTCATGTTTTTTACACTGGGTTTTTAAAAATAACCAAGGTTAAAATAGGATTGTGTTATGGCTGGGAATCTTCAGATTCATTCTAGTGACTTGTCAGGATATCAGCAGTAGAAAATCCATCTGTTGAAAAAGATATTACTGTTTAATAAGCACAGGGCCAAATCCCTGAGGATGCAACTGATTTTGGTGTTGATAGCTAGAAACAATTTGATATATTGCCATATGACAACATTAGGCATTATTCCCCTCTTCAGCTGAAAAGAGTAATGGCCAAATTCAAGTCTGGTTTCAGCAAGTGAAAACCTGAAGTTATTGGAATGCATTTTTTATATTTTACAGATGCATTATGTCCATTAGCAAAAAGTATTCGCTTCCCACAGAGTAAGTAGCACACATCAAGTTCTTTACCAAAATGGAATCCATGATGATGTGAATGCCAAATTCAACTGGAAATTTTCATCGATGATTTAAAGGAAAAAGTTTTGGGGTTTTTTTTCTGAATTTCGTCTTTCACAATTTTGTGTGGAAAATTATGACTTTCCAACAAAACCAGAAAATAAGCACGCAATGAAAATCCACACTTATGAGATCTCATATGCCTTTTTTGTTGGAAAGTGAAGTAGCCCAGGCCCCATAATGCACTACGAAAGTTAATTCACTTGAGTAGTTCAGCAAGATAGAAGGTTGGAGACATTTTATGCGAAGCAGAGTCCATCAAGACAGGCTTTTTTCTAGGACTGAAAGTATTGGTATGACTAGCATATTTGAACTAAAACTTCTCTGTGCCTTTGCATTAATGTTTTCAAAATAAGGCATTTTGACTCTATCAAAAGATTTTGAAATGAGGGAAAAAAACAAAGAAAGTTACCATCCCTTCTGATGTATATATAATTTTTGGTACAAAAGTCTTACTGATTTTCAATGAAAGAAAAAAAAACAACAAATGGGGGTTTTGGCTGAGCTTTAGAGGGGCTACAGCTGAGCTGATTCCTAGTAATGCCAAAGGGTGTTGCTGAAGTCTGCTCACTAAAGAAGAGACTGGAAATTAATATTTTTGTATGAATTATCAGTCAGTGAAGAACCACACCTCCTAAAACACCTGTTGTTTTAGCCTGAAATTTAAGATTTGGCATTGAATAAAACACACTCAGAAAGCATAATGCTTCATAAAACACTTCTGCATCTTGCATATGTGTCATAGTTTATATCTTCAGTTTGCTATTCAAATATGTTAGTTCTCAGTCTCTTTTCATTTTTTCCAGAGATTTTATTGTATATCATAAAGAATCAGACATCTTCCAGTATGTTAATCACTAGCACTTCTGTCATTTCTTTTTCCATTGCTGATTGAAGGCATTTTATGTAACTAATATATAATTTTTCCTTCCAAAAGTAATATTTGCATCTCCCAGATGATATTTTGGAGTGTCAGTTTACTTATTGCTAATGGATATATTTGCAGTGACTTCACCACAAACCAGATAAAGCCCAGAAAAAGAAGAAGAGTGGTTGATGATGTTTTTCTACTACCTTGGTATCTCATAGTGATGAAATTACTCGGGTGTACAGGTCATTTTCATATTTGGTCTTCAAAATGCTTCAGTACATTAAAGCATGTGTGTGTTAAAATAAGAAAACTATTTCTGGAAGCGACAATCATGTAAAGAAGAAGCAGGTGTAAATAAATTATTCTTTAAACCCATGGCTTGCTTGAGTAGGGTGGAGCTATTTGTTGCTAACCTCAATGTGTGTGTGTGGACATAGAGAGGAGGCATGGAGGCATTAAAGAAAACAGTTAAAATGCAGACAAATATAATCTCAAGATGAATTCCTCCAAAGCTGGGAATACCATTCCATGGCTTGTATGTAACCTGCAGGGTCCAGTACTGAGGAATGATCTGGATGGGCAGTGTGATGACATTTCCATTCTGTGGTTTCATTGCTGACATCTCTTCAGCTGCACATGGAAAACAAGAGTGGTTATTCCAGTTCACGTGCCCCTCAAGGGAATGCCAGGATTTTCTGGTTGTTACTGTGGTGCTTCCCTACAGATTGCTTTTGTTATTTCTTTGCAAACATTTGCGTTTCCAGTTTGCAATAGGAAATCAAGTATTTTGAAGACCTCTAAAAATCCTCCTCAGCAAAATGCACTTCAGATGATGCTAATAAACAGCAGTATTTATTCTTAGTGAGCTGTTCAAATAGGATAAAGAGTGACAAGACTGAAGACATGAATATGCCATTATTTGACTACTGTCAAGGAATTAAGAGGATTTCTAGAAATTAAAGGTATTCTCAAAGTGCTGCTTATGATGCTATCAGAGAAGTCTGGTGCTCAGCACTTCTATAAACACATAAGAGACAGTTAAATTTTCTAAACAGTTTCAGATATATATCTAAACAGAATATATATCTAAATGGAATCCTGTGAGTAGCTTATTTCTTCCAATAAATGTAAGCCTTATTTTGTCCATCACATATTTCAACAAGTAGAAAATTTGGACTCTCCATGAAGTACTTACAAGAAAAAATAAAACTTCCCACTTAAAACAACTTTGAGTTCAATAAGTGTAAGGGGGTAATATAGCGTCTTTGCTGCACATAGAAGACAATATTTCCTTCCTACAGAAGTATGTGTTTCCTCAAAGGGTTATAAGTTCTCTAAAGAAGCAGAGCTCTATTTAATGGTAGTACTGTTCCCTGAGAGAAGCAAGTTGCTTCTGAATGCTACAAGTAAGGTCTCAAAACAGCATTAATTTATACCCAACTAGTGAAACCAGACATATAAAAACATAGTGATTAAATCTCGTATTACCATGTGACAATTCTACAATCTTTGCTTACAAACACAAGTGTGTATTAGAAACACATCAAAAAAAAAGAAGGGTCAAGTATGATTACCACAGCAATCATGGCAAAATTACATTTATTCCATTTATTCCATACTGCGGTAGGGAGAAATCCCTTCTGTCTGGTTTAGAAGATTCTGAGGACTAATGAGAGGTATGTTATGGATGGGGTGTCTCTTGTGGGTTGCCAGCTTGCCAAAACACTCCCCAGACTTCAGCACAGCCCGTAGAAGGATGGCGATGGCCAGATGGGGAGAATGGCAGGGTGTCCATGCAAAGTCCTCAAATCCCAAGCCATATTCAAATCTGACTTAATTGACAAGAAAAAACTACACAAGAGGAAAGGTGATGATAGTATGGCCCATCAGCAATCTGATAAATACCTCAAGGGAGCAACAGGGCAGTTGGCACTTTGTCGGCATCCACATGAAAGGAATTGGACCCTGGATTTTTTGGCATTTTATTGATCCTGTCAAGTATATTTACTATAAGAAAAAACTTTGCGTAAAGGTATTCAAATGAGGCTTTCAAGACGAAGACCATGATCAGTCTGAATTTATGAGAGTACTTTTATAAGTGTAGGTTCAGAAAAACCCTTGTAGTTTGAAAGACAATGAATAATGATGCATTTATCTGCTTTTCTTGATATATTTAATTGACAGAACACTCTGATGGCTCTCCCATATTGAGACAACAGTGGTTATGTTTATGTAAAGCTTGGAAAGAAAATAAAAGAGCTCACAGAACAGAATTTCTCTGGATGTTTTAAAGCAAACATCTATTCAATTTCAAATCTAGTGCACTTTTTTTCAATAAAAAAGTGGATATGAATCACCAAGAAAATTGTCTTTTTGCATCTATGTCTTCCCAGAAGGCTTTGATCACTGCATGATATCATGAACCATTAATGTCACTGTGGCATGAGTTAAGGACAATGTTTATCTTGAGCTCAGTTGCAGTTACCAGCAAATTCTGCAATTTCAACAGTGATCCCTAGTACAGCGTCACAAGGGTATATTTGATGTCTTGACTTAATGGGCAGCTTCAATCGATGTTGTGCCATGTTTCACTAAACAACGAGTCATTCATTTGATGTACTGAATTTTATTACAGGGATAACAGTCCAATAACCTCTTACAGTCTGAAAACACAGCTTCCCTGGGCATCACCCCTTTCCTTTGGAAAGGAGCAAGTATTCACACCAAGTAGGAAAACATATAACCTATGAAATATTTGAAGCTCATCTTGGCTTCGAAGGAAAAAGGGAAAATGTCCACATCTCCTTTTTTTTGCCTCCTTCCTAGAAATTACACAAAATACCATGCTGTAGTTCTTCTGTTGATGGTGTAGGGGGTTTTTTCTTGTTTTTTTGGTTTTTTTTTTTTAATTTTTGTTGTTGTTGTTGTTGTGGTGGGTTTGGTTTGTTTGGCTTGGGTTTGTTTGGTTTTTTGGTTTTTTTTGTTGTTGTTGTTGGTTTTTTGTTTGGTTGGTTTTTGGTTTTGGGGTTTTTTTGTTTGTTTGTTCTTTTTTGTTGGTTGGGGGTTTTTCGTTTGGGTTTTGGTTTTTGTTGTTGTTGTTTTTGGCTTTTTAATCCACAGAAGCTGATTTGGAGGCATGTACCAGTAATTCCAACCAATTCATGATGTGACAAGAGTAACACAATAAGCACATTTGCATTTTGATCTACTTATGTCTTAGATTGAGACAGAATTGTGAATCCTATAAAGTCAACCCAAAAGGGATTTCTCTCACAATTAGGAGAAAATGAGCCATGAGAATAGATGTACACCACACCAGCCTTTGTAAATTCATCTGACTGCCTTCAGTCTGATTTCAGGACTTTAAAATGAAAGAGAGAGAGAGAAAAATGTGTATAACTGTTCCCATGAAACTGCAATAAAATGGTTAACAATTTAAAGCTCAGTCTAAGCTTTCTGACTGCAACAATGACCAAGGCATTAAGACAAGAGTTTAATGTAACAAGAACACCACCAAGAAGAACACATATGAAGCAGGTTCTGCCTTAGGTAAAGCAGCATTCATTCTCTTATGCCAAACCAATCAAAAAAGCAAGATGATACAAAATCAATATATAAATATCTGATTCCTGATAATATATGTGAATGGGGGGAGGAGATGCTTCTTATTGAGAATCAGTGGGAAAAAATTGAATTTTGATCTTGGAGGATTATTATTGTGACCTCTTTTTTTTTGTTTCAAAGAGAGGCTAATTTCCTTGTAATTTTCAAGTGGGTATGAATGATGATGGTGGAAATGATTCATTACCAACTTTGAACTCTCAGATTGTTTGACTAATGAAGTTGACATCTTTATCAGTACCTGCCATTTCACAGAAAGCACCTATATTTGCATGTAAATTGTACATGTAAGGGCACAGTATTAATTCAGACCAGAAAGATTCATTCTGCAAATTAAACTCTCTGTAATTGAGCCTTTTTTTCTAATACTGTCTATCACTTCTTCAGCTGAGTCCAACAGTAGGGAACAAGATAGGTCTTAAAAGAAGTCCCAATGTCCTAAATGGTGCTAACATATCTCTTTCCTGAACACAAAAGGAATTTTAAAATATCTATAGCAATTTAGGGTGCATTCACTGAACACTTAGAAGAATCAAAGGCCTGATGCAGTTCCTTCCTGTGATACCCAAATATTTTAGGTATTTTAAACCACATCATATGTCATAAATCTGTACTAATATATCTCAACTGCTTCCTATATCATAAAAACATTCCAGAAAATGTGTTTCAAGCGGGCAGTTTCTTCTAGTCTGATATTCCCAAAAGTTTAGTGTTTGTGTGTGTAGATACCCAGTGAAATGTATTGAGCTCATTTCCCAGTTATGCCCAAGGAGTGAGGCCCTGCCCAGCTCTAGCAAAATCATGTGTGAGACTGCCAACGTGAATCTTAGGAGCTGAAACTTCCACGCTTCCAGACTATGCTAAGTGAGATTTGCTAAGGCACAGGAACATTTACATGGTTTATGAAAAGCTTCTGGACAGCTGTGACTCATCATGGTACACACATGTTCTCTGGCCCTCCACGGTGTGTCTAATGCATGTCACAGTGCCCTAAGAGCCAGCACAACAGCCTTCTCTCCCTGGAAGCTGTCCACAGATGGTAGCACAGCATGATGAATCTCAGACAGTCACAGACAATGGCTCAGGCCCCAGCTACCAAATTTCTGCACTGATTTAATGTCACATTAAACCAATGTACTGGTGCAGGTAATTAGACTGATAAGCTAAAAGAGTCGTAATACTGAAGCTCAAAAGAGTCATAATACACATAATCTAGGAGCAATCTGCAATCTGTAATCTGCACTTTGTGCAGAATTGCTTATCTAATTATAGAAAAGCATAACATTTTCTGTACTTCTGTTGAAGTACAGTAATGAGCCTAGGCCAACTCGAGAAGCCTAAAAAATTGAGCACACTAAAACAATATTTACTACTGCAGCATACGGATAATGCCTTTTTTTTTTTTTTCAGCAGGGAGAGCGACGTATATGTGCAACCATTAATCTTGAAAGATCTTGAGAAAATATGTACATCCTTAATAATTGGATACTTCTAATGAACACCTGCCAATATGGCATATTGAAAAAAATCTTCTTGATTTAATACGCCATTATTCAGGCACTCTCAAAAGATTAGAGAAACATTAATCATGATGATGAACTTTAAGCTCATTTACTGAGGAATTCATTTTTTCTCCATTTATGTGTCCTTCATCCTGCTTGTACAGTTCTCACTTGCAGGCACCTTTCTTTCCTTATCTTGGACACTGTCTTTGCAACATCCAAGCAACAAGATGTCTTGTAGCTCTCCATGCCAAATCCCTGCACATCAGACAAATTGGATATGTAACTGCTCTACTAGAGACAACTGGAGGCATTCCTGAAAGAAAAGCACAAGTGGCATTCAGCACATTTTTCACTTAGAGATAACACAGCAAACAGCAATTCTCTGAACCAGTGCAGCCTAATTTAATAAAGATCTGTATCTGAGTGTTAGCATGAAAACTAAATTTTAATATTCATGAGAAGTCTTTTCTGGATATTTATAAGGGCTTCTCTAGGGTGAATTCTCTGGTACCTAATAACTCACACCACAGATTTTTCCATAGTTACAGATTCTTTTTCCCACTACCTGATGAAAACCACAAGATTTTTTTTTTTTTAACTGGAACCAGCTTCTGCCTTAGGGCCTTTCACTCACTCATTGAAGGATCATTCTGCTAAAAGGAGCTAAATAGAATAATGCAGACCTGCAGTACTCAGAGTGAACCTGCTTAAAATATTCAGGTGGTGAAAAACATTAGACATTTTCAATAGTAATAAATGAAAAAGATAAAGTAATTTCTGAGAAGCATTTCCCTTATAAAGAGGTTCAAATGTTGCTCCTAGTCATATTAAATAACCAGGAAATTAGAGGAGAAAAGGACTGTGTACTTATTGAGGCATACAACCAGAAGTCCAGTATTGTAGATTTTGACGTTTTCTAATCCACTCATTTTCAACAAGTGTGTACTTTAAAATTACCTTTGGCTTGAAGAATTAGAAACAGATCTTATTGCTCTGCTTGTCAGTCTGCTTGGGCTTATTCTTTGTTTCACAGAAAGTCAATCATTCACATGAGAGATGAAATCCACAAAGGCACTTTTGTATCTCAGAACTGTCAAAAAATATTCAGTTCATCTTCAGTTATATATTCAGTTTATAGAATGGATGGTTATGTCTTAAATGATGGTAGTTTGTGTAGTGGTCCAATTCTCTAAGTAAGAGCTTCATCAAGTGATAGAAATGTCTCACTGAAAACTTACACTGGGGCTCACTCTGAACACCTTAAGTTAATTGCACAAATTCATGATCTAACCATTTCTTGCTTGGAGGCTTACAGGCATCCATCAGTCTGAAGATCATGTATATCCAGTTGGCAGTACACACAGAAAACCCCATTTATTGTAAGAATCTCATGCTTGCCCGCAAAACTAAAGATACAAGTCAAAGAGTTTGTTCTATTAGATTAGCCCTGCTTTATGTGACACAGCTGATGTTAACATCTGACTTTAAAAGAGAGAGATGCAACAGCCAGGAAAAAAAGATGTTGGGAAAGCAGAGATAAAGAGCTATATCCTCCACATGGCTTGCTTCTGCCCCTCCACATCACATTCTCAGGGTGGATAAAGACATCCTCCTTCTCAACAGCCATGGCCACCTTTTGCCTCAAACAAATGCACAGGCTTTTAGCCTTTTCTATTGTGAAAGACTGAATAACCAGCACAGTTTTCTTCTCCAGGTCTTCAGTCCAGACCAAATGCAAACATACAATTAACTTCATCACGGTGTTTCTCTGCCTCATAATTAGCTTTGGCAGCAATAGTGTGGCATGTTTGGTACTCTAATGAACCTGATCCTCACTCTCATAACCAGTGCACACAACAACAGAGAAGGCGTTATGGTGCAGGGGTCATGTTGCCATCCTGAGTCTCTTGTGGGTTTGAGAATGACCTAGTGGGGGAGAGAAATTACATCATGGGACCCACAGTGCCTTGCCATAATTCCAGAACACTATGCAAATAGCAAGTTTGAATAATGAACATCTAAAGCAAGAACTATGCACCAGGCAAACAATTCATTAATCAGGATATTTGTCTATGTCATTTGCAAGTAAATTCAGTTAATAAACAAATTAACAATAATAACAACACAAGTTTGTGCAAAGCATGGGATACAATTCCCTGTTACTTGCATCTTCAGCAGTCATCTCCATCCATGGAAAATTTATGTAACATTTTTCAAATCAGATTTGGTAGGGTTTCTCACCTTCAGATTTGGTAGGACTGCAAATCACTGCAGTGATACAACCAAGTATTCAGATCCACTGGGAAAGAGGGTCCACTGAACACTTCTGCTTGCTCAGCTTGGCATATGACAGCTCAGGCTGGCTTTCTGGGGAAAAATCTATGTCTTGGTCTTTTAGGTCCATTTTTTCCCCCACAATCCCTTTCCCATCACTTCTAAATCCATTAGCTCCTTTCAAAACACCTTATCAACTTTCATGAAAAATAGTGGCAGGAGAGGAAAGGAACCCACATTAGTCTCTCTTCTGAGGCTGCAACACACCTTTTCTGTTATTTGATTAATTAGTAGAAACACTGACCTTTAAGTATAGAATTCAGAATCACCCACAGCATATGTCACTAGCAGCTAGGGAAGGGGACTCAGTGGATGGAGGATACTGAGTGTATCTGTGCAAGATAAGGAGTATGTCAGGAGTGTGAAATAACAGAGCTTGTGGGAATAAATTTCAAGTACAATTGAAGGTAGCCAGAAATAAAGGTCACTAAAGCATAAAACAAGAGTCACTTCAAAACCAATCTGTTTAATCTACAGTAAGAATATGAAGTTTCATGACTCTGCTTCCAGTCTTAATCAGCTTCCACATTTGAATCACCATGTTAGTTCATATTCCTCAAGAACAGTGTGTTTCATTTTTGTATCTATACAGTGTCTTTTGCATTCTTCCATCGATTTGCAAAGGACATAATATGCAAATTAAAAATACAATTTTTAGATTTTTGTTTGGTTCTTGTTTTGTTGGTTTTGTGGATTTTTGTGGGTTTTGGGTTTTTAATGGAAACAATGAGAAATGTGTTCTAGCCAAGTTAGGAAAATGTGAACATGTAAATTTAGATCTCCAAGATGGGTTTTTTAAATATAATGCCATTGCATTCATCCTACACTACAGGAGATTTTAAAAGTGGCTACAGTAGGTATGAAAGATGTCTAATGAAATATTTCAGAAGAGATTATGGTGTGTAACCCGCCAATTGAGATTTGATATACTTAGGGGGAACCTGAGGATGTGACATGTAATTTTAAAAAAGTCTTATTTCCTTGACTTAAATAACACCCCATGGTATTAATCAAACCCCACAGAGCCAGTATGCAGAATAAGAAGCAGAGCACTCCTGTGTAATGAGGAACTGTGCATGATCCGAGAAATTACTTCAAAAAGTTGGTCACTTACTGGCTGATATTTCTGAAGGTAGTTATGAACATAGAGCTCTTGAAATGTTCTAGCAAAGCCAGTGTGTTAGTATCAAGATGCTTATTTAAATTTCCTTTGGTTTGGTGAATTTCTATCACATTTTTTTGAGCTGAGCTTCAAACCAACTCCATTCCCTGGCAGATGCCATGGAACCAGGAACCTTGTTTCTCTTCAAGGACCAGTCCATCAAAGATCACCAAAGCTGCTCAGGACCCTGGCTTGCCAAGCCACAAGCAATCTGCTTTGTATCTCTCTGGAGTCCCCCACGCTAGTGTTGATCCCCACACACTGGGCTATGTTCTGATTTCCCTGAGGCAAGACCCTGGAGACCTGGGAACCATCCCCCTAGACAGACCTTTCCTCCAGTTTTTCAGCTGTGAAATGGAAGCCAGTCCCCAAGTTTTCAAGCTCATACACCTTTCAGGTTCGAAGCCTGAAAAAAACTTATATGGGCTCACTGTGCAAGTGTGTCCCAGGCAAGGCTCACCCTCCACCACTGAATTAATCTGCAGCCTGTCCAGCAAGCTGGCATTCTTTTTTTAGCTGAGATGCTGCCATTCATGGTTAGAAAAATCAAGAGCTCTCATGAGCAGAAAACTCTGTTTTTCACATGGCTTTAAGAAAAACTACAGTTCTTTTCCAAAAAGAGTTTACAAATTGAAACCATTACCTGGCAACAACTTCATTATTGTCTTCAAGGAGGTTCCACTTGGGCTCAATGTTCCATTTACACATCACAGCAGTACTCTCTTCCAGACATTACAAAGGATAAAAAGGCTGTAGGGAACTCTTGGGGTGAGTGCTAAAGAAAAAAAATAAAGCAATTAGATTAACTCATTACTCTATCAGATTTGTCTAAATCCCATACAAGGAAAACAAAACCAAACCAAAACAAAAAAATCCCCAAGTTTATCTAGTGCCTGAAAAATAGTTGAGAGCAATTTGAGGGTTTTTTTAAGCTTGCTGGTTGTTTTGAGCTGCAAGCCAGGAGCAGACACAGTTCTATGCCATATGTTATCCACAGCTGGAGAAATATGGACTTATTATTTGCTCAGGGTTTGCTGGTGATATCAAGATGTTTCATTAAAAGAGGAAATGTCCACAGGTTTTCTGCATTCCAGTCCTGAGATTTGATCCCCAGGGAAAATGTTGAAAATGAAAAATAATGATGTGAATAACAACTCCAGGCCTAAAACTTCACTTGTGAACAGAGTAAGTTTTAAACAAATTATCCACATGTAATTTATCATATTTAACTGCAGTGCAAGTTTATCAGATGTGCTGACAACAGTTTCAGTTCCATCTCTGTGAAGCTTACATCCCAGTTCCCATCCCAATGTCAGCTGCCAATGGCAGCACTAGGCTGCCTGAGCACAGATCAGGGCAGGTACCTGCACAACTGCCCTGCTCAGGGAAAGGCCCAAAGTGCCTTTCAGGAAAATTCATCTCCTTGCTGCTCCCTCAGGACCCTGTTGGAGATCAAGATACGGAGAAGGCTCTCTTCCCACATGCCTAGCCCTATCTCTCTGCTCAGTCTCTATCCTCTTCAACTCAGCTTATAACTAGAAGCTTCATACGTCTCACAGTTTATCACAATCTCATCCTCCTTTCTCTGCAATTGGCATCTTCCCATTGCAAAATCCTATGCTCCTGCATGTTACATTCTCCCTTACTAATAAAGAGAATATTTAGTTGGTTATTCTGAGCAGCTGTTGAACATCTCTTCTTCCAGTCATTGCTGTTTTTCTTCAGCTTTGACCTGTGCAGAAAATACCTTCTGCTTGTGCCTAAACTATTGTGACAGATGACTTTTAATTAATCCATCATTAAATCATTTTTGACATACAGCAGAAACAATCCAAAACATAAAGCCTGAAAATTCTGACTCGAATTTCACCAGACTGGGGAAAGGCAGAAAAATTTCTGCATGGTACATAAACTCTAGGCAAGTACTTTAAATGAGCTTAGAAAGGATGTCTTCTATGACAGCCCTCCTGGGAATGGAGAACCCCACTTGTGGAGCTCTGTCTCCACAGGGATGGGGAGAAGGTGTGCATTGTAGCAGTGAGGGACTGTGGAAGAGGCAGTGGCAGAGGAAGGCATGAAAGCCATCTTCTTGGAGATGGTATTTAAGGAAACATATTTTTTCATTGCAGAGTTCAAAGCTAGTAAGCAATATTGGATCACCTAAACAAGCCTTATGCTAAATATAGCTTTGGCTATAAGTATCCCCTATATAATATAACCAGCAAGTGCCAGCTCTTCCTAGTGATTGGGTTTTATTAGGTTGCTCAGTTGTCATCAACTTGGAACAAACTACTGCTATTTCTAGAAAGCAATAGCAGAAAAAGTTTTACACCTGGGATGCACCATCCCTGAGATTCATGAAAAAAGCTTATTTATTTCTCAGGTTGTGATCTGGCATAGGGTCAAAATAAGGCATCTCAATTTAAAGGTCTGTGGCTAACACCAGATAAGATTTTAATTGTCAGACAGAATTAACAATCAGCTCATGCTAATAATAATAATAAAAAATAAAAATATGAAAATTACATTACCAAATATGGATGTTTTCAAAAATAAAGATGCAAGCTGCAATAGCATACTACAGGAGGTTGAAAAAAGACTTTTGATTTTGTGGAATTCATCACTATCTCATGTTACACATGTTACATGTTATGTATTATGTTACGCAAAGGAGACCCCTTCATCCTAGAACCTAAATGTTGCAGTGTGGAGCTCCAAGAGCCACTCAGCAGGCATCCTGTTTGCTTGCCATAAAACCCAACCAGTAAATCTTATCTATTTGACTTCTGCATATGAGAAGATGCCTAAATTTGAAATGTCAGTTTGTACAGCTCTAACTGTAGCTCTAATAATTCAACTTCAATTATAATGATATGCTTTTGTTTAGTTCAAGTTTGGTTCTGTTTGTGTTTTGTCATGTTTACAACTGATTGTAGCCCTGAAACCAATTACTATTTTCTTGTGCAGATTTGTCCAGAATTAAAAAAACCCCAAAACAACAAAAAACCCCCCAAAACAAAAAAACACCTCAACCTCCCCAAAAACAAAACCAAAAAAACCCCCCAAAACCCAACAAAACAGCAATCCTCCCCACCCTCCCCCCGCCAAAAAAACCCCAAACCAAAACAAAAAACTCAAGAAATCAACCCAGAGAAGAAAGGAACAGTGAATCAATTTTTATAAACACATAAAAAACTACCCTTAAACCCATCCAAGTTATGGCTTATTTGACAATGGCATATTTCCCATGATCTCTTCTTCCTGGCTAATGCTCTTGCTCAGCTCTGTTGCTGGTTTTGTGATACCCAGCTCTGTAAGTTTCCATTTAATGCACTAGAGAGGGAATATATATTGTCCCTGTGTACAGGAGCATATCATTCCTGGATGTGTCCACAGGACACCCTTTAAACACCAGTGAGACTGCTGTGCCATTGCATCCTATGGAAGGACTGTAAACACTTCCAGGAGCCCCTTCTAGAACCCAAGACCTGGAAAAAATGTGTCAGAGCCTAATCTGGCAACAAGAATAGAAAGCATACTACTCTGAGTTAGAGAAATACGATAAAGGAAACGAAAACTTGAAAAAAAGAGGGAAAAAAAAAAGGCAAAACATCCCCTAACCACTCAATAGGAAGCATGGAAAGCTATTCCAATAATCAGGAAGTCTCTAATCCAGACCAGATTTGGTCTGAACTGTGGTGGGTTATGCTCCTGCCAGATGCTATTCCCAATGTGATTTACTTGAAGAGAATATTGGACTTGGCCAAGAAGCTGCCTTTGTTTTACTTGTTTTTTCTGCAAGTCTTGGGTGATACAAAGGGCACTGTGGGATGGGGTTCACTCTTCTCCTAAAACTTTTTTTTTTGCTGTTTGTTAGACAAACTGATGGGAAATTATGATACATTTCAAAACCATCTGACATTATATTTCGGCATTGCAATAACTGAGATGATTGCACTCAGGAAAATGATCAACCATTTATTTAGACAGGCCAACTTTGATGCTGATTACAGCAGCCCTCCTCTTGTTGATGCTTAATTTAATATCTGCTCCTACAAGTAAGGAATAGCCATTAAACCAGTCTATAAGTAGATTATTCCTTCTCCACAGGGAAGTGTCTCTGAGGCAGAGACTGAAAGCCCTGTGTTGAGCTGAAATGGGACTATAGACAGGGATTGGGAAGTCTTCAGGGAAAGTGTGTCAGGGCCAGCAGTCTTGGTTGTTCCTTCAAGGCCCTGACAAACAATCCCACTCTTCTTCCTTCAAAAGGAAGCAAATAAGTGGGTCACATGAGTTCACTGGTATGGTCAAGATGGTCAGCAGTGGAGAAGACAATTATTTCTTGCAACATTTAGACTGTAATTTGGAATGATCTTCCTGGTCATATCAAGATTTAACTATACTTTTCCACGTCTGCCCATCTTTCTCCATCCATGTCTTCCTCTAAACAGCTTCTCCTCTCACTGCCAGGAGGTATTTGGGAAGCATGGTCTCACAGAGACCTAGCAGGCTCATCTATGCAAATCAGGTGTTAAGTAAGAAGGAAGAGGCCCAGGATGTTTACAAGGATGGTCTTGATGAATGAAAGGTATTCTGAAGAACATTGCTGCAATGAGGGGGAAAAATCTTGCAGCAGAAATCTTGGTAGAAAAGAGATTTCTCTTTCACTCAAGCTGTTTCTTTCTTTCCCCTGTCTGACCAACTGAGACTAAACTCTAAAGGAAATCCTCCCACATGATCTGAAAGGCACTGTTCATCAGCGTGGCCATAAATTTTGCATTTTATTTCTGGTAACTAGAGAACCAGCAAAGGCTTCCCCTTAATATCCAAGCATGCTGGTGTAAGAGCAGAAGACGAGTGTTCATAAACAAAAAAACCCAAATGCTAGAAAAGGAGTGAGCCAAGAACTGTTAGCATTTGTTTATAAAGGAAAATTGAATAACAAAGATGCAGTGATGTAAACATATGTCTAGGCAGGATAATGTACCTCTATGTGCAAAAATAATTTCTCAGTTACTTTTAATGTGGACATACTAGCAAAATAAGGAGCTTTTTATTCCAGAATAACTTCTCCTTCTTGAAAGCAGATCTATTGCTTATTCTGCAGCAGGGTCTACACAGCATGCATACCAGTGTAGCCAAAGAACTGCACGAACTCACCTATGAACTGCACTTTCTGTCAGTTTTCCCAATAAGCAAGACTTATTAGTGTCTGGGGGTGTGTGTATAAGAGGGAGATAAGACAGTCTTCCTTTATCAAAAATGAAAAATTAAGTAATAAAATCTCAAGAAAACACAGTCTGCTTCAAAACCACTCACTGCATCATGAAAAGCAGTAAAGGAGAACTAGAGCTCCTCAGAACCTATTATTTAATGAGAATCTGAAGGAATGAACTCCAGTTTCCTACAGCTCTGTCTCATGGGTTTTACTGAACTACAGTGGCTAAGAAGACAGACACTCCAGCTAACTTTTCTCACTGATGTCACATGTACATGCAGATTCTGAGGTACGGAACAACACATGAACTCCTGATGTCACCTTTGCCATGCTCAGAGCACAAAGAACTATGTTGTCAGCTTCTTCATCCACTTGCCTTCTTAAAGTTTTCTTAAACTTGTTGTAATTTAATTGTCTTTGAGAGTTTTGCTTAGCTGAAACAGGTTGGTACATTCAAAAATTTGTAATGAGGCACATAGACACATGTACACACAAGGCGTGGCACATATAAAATACATAGATACCAACATTTCAGCAGCTGAGGAGAGGAATGGGTTGCTATGGAGCTTTGTTTATCGCACATAGGATATAGAAGAGAATTTCTCTGACTGACCATAAGGGTAAGACTAGGCTAAGCAGCACAGGCATGAATGAGAAAACAGATGTCCAGGTTTCAGACAAAGTACATTCTGCTGGAGCTTTTCATAGAAAACTAGCCTTGAACTCAGCACTGACTAGGACTGCTGCTGTGGTTGCCATTCAGAAAACTCCTGCAGGTAGGCTGAGAGAAGGTGGGCAAACTATTAAAAAAATCATACATTTATATGCTCCCAAGATGGTGGGCAAGGAAGTACCTAAAAAGGGTGCAAATTAGGACAGTAAAGGAGCATTCAAAGTTTAACCTATTTCTGATGGATTGTAATTAAAATTGTGGTGGCAAATACTGCCCAATCTCTTTCTTGGATGGCTTTCAAAAGAATTAGGAGGCCTTTGAATAAAAAAAAAATAAAAAAAAATTTAAAAAAAAAGGAAAAAAAAAAAAGCTGATAAAAGTTTTGTTGGAAAGCCTTCATCCCAGCAGCAAAATGTGCAACAGTTAAGGCTGAATCTCAGAGCCAGAGGATGAGATGAAGCCTGAGCAACACAATGCAGAGGGCAAAGCTACAGATGAACTGTTATGAAACCTGAGAAACAGACGAGAGCTTGAAAAGGAAAATCGCTTTCTAATCTGATACCTGAAATATAGTGGGGCATTACTGAATGAAGGAAAGAGACTTCCTCCCATTATCAGGAATGATCAAGGAAAAACAATAAAGAGCTATAAAATACTATGAGAGGCAGAAAGATGCAGCAGGAGCGGCTGAAGTCTTGATTGCAGCCTGCTACCTTGCCAAGACTTGATGACAATAATGCATTAGTCCCTACCCCAGGAAGGGTCTTGGCTCCACAGGCCCTGCATTTCTGCTGTGAGGTTCAGCCCTCGGCAGGCCCTCAGCATGTCAACAGCCGGTCCGGGTCATCGGCCTCAAACAGTCACTCCTGTGCTGTGTTGTGTGCCTGTGCCTTGCTCTGTCTGGAAAGAAAAACTGGGAAGGGATGCTATGGATGCACTGCTGACCAGGAGAAGGTGGTGTGTGTCCGTGTGTATGGCAGGGAGAGTACATGGAATGCGTGTGTACATACGGTGTGTCTGCACATCTGCACATTCCCTATTCGGGAGGATGGTGTGTGGGCAGTTCTGAGGGGTGCGTGCATCCCACACCCAGGAATGCTAATGTGTGTGAGGGGAATCCCCTGCCTAGAGGGTGCCCTTAGCATGGATTTCATGTGGGGGTGTGTGTGTGTGTGCCCCGCCTGGGGGGTCACTGTGGGCTCTGTGTGTGTGTGTGTGCCCCGCCTGGGGGGTCACTGTGGGCTCTGTGTGTACATGCATGTGCACGAGTGTGTGTGTGTGTGTGTGTACCCGCCTGTGGCACTGCACCGTGTCTGTGCGTGCCTGATGTCTC
>VWYP01027232.1:0-12450 GCA_013400435.1 Pycnonotus jocosus | reverse complement strand
TCCCCCCGCCGCCCGACACCCCAGCCGTTGGCGGCGCGGCTGCTCCGGCGGCTTTTCATCGCCGGGGGTAGGAGCGAGATGCCTTCGCCGTGGTTTTTCCACCCCCAGCCCTCTCCGTGCCGGGGGGGGCGGTGATGTGGAGCCGGGAATGTAGAGGAAAACCCTCCCCGGGAAGGAGCGACCAAAACAAATCCCTCGCCGTGGCTTTGGCGGCCGCGCAGTGCCCGGGGAAGCCCGAGCAGCCCCTGCCAGCGCCGGGGAATCCCTCCTGCAGCCCCCGGCGGCGCCCCGGGCGCCCGCGGAGCAAGGTAAGCGGGAGGGCATCCCTCTTCCGCCGAGGGCTGCCTTTTGCTTTTATTTGGATTTATTTGAGAGCCCGAGTCATGCCCAGCTCCCGCCCTGAGGGGACTGTCAAGGGAGCCGAGAAGTGCCTGCTGGCCGCGGAGTGCCCGGGCTGGCCGGGAGCGCGGGGTTCCCGCGGGGAGGCAGCCCCGGGGAGCGCCCCTGGGGAGGGGGCACCATCGGCGGGGCGGGACGGACACGGGGTGTCCTCCCCGGCTGCCTGCATCGGTCTGAGGCACGATAATACAACCCTCACCCTGGAGTGCTTTGGAAACCGTGCCTTGTATTTTTGTTCCTTCAGAGCTGCTAAAGGGAGGGAGGGAGGGAATGACATTTCGTAGTATTCTGCCTCCTGCCGTGGGTGAGCTCTACCGATAAAGGCTCGTCATTTGTTTCCGATGCTCTAACAGTGCTTGTGGAAACCTGATGATACAAAACCTCAGCCTTCTCGGTGGCTGTCGTTGGAATTACCCCATCTACCTGGGGACTGAAAAATCCTCTCTGTAGAAGAAAATACATTGTTGTAGTCTAGAATATACTGTCATATATGCTCTCTGAAGGTAGATAGCATGCTGGCCCCTAGATTTAAAACCCTAAATGTCTATATGAATAGGTACGTTCATTGGCTACATGGTTTCTACAAACCATTCAGCGTGTTTCTTCTATCAGAATTTCACTGCCTGGGTGAAGGTAGACCTTTGTTTATACCCTATGTATGTACTGTCCATATTGATAGTAGGGTTTGGACTTCATTCAATTCAAGTTACATAATGATTAAGATACAATAGGCAGTATGTATGCAGTTTCTTGGACGTTTTAATTCATTGCGGATAAGACTGACTCTAGCAACACAAAATTGTCGCTTTTTCGATGTTTGTGTAAGAAAAGAAGTGTCCATAGCATCAGGTGCAGACAACATTCCTTAGCAAATACATAGTCATCAAGAGCTTGCTATTAAAAGGACACCTAAGTGAAGGATGTGACAGTGACCCTGTCCTGTAGCTCTGAGGAGGTGCCAGGATTGGTTTAGAAGAGGAAGAATAGCAGCAAGGCTGGGTAGGCTTGGGAGGGGGAAAAGCTGCTTGGTAACATTTTGCGTTAAAAACATCTAGAGTTCAAGTTTGCTCAGCTGGCGAGTCTGTCCAGCTCAGAGCAGGGCTAACAGCAAGCCTTAGAGGCTGGGCAAGGTCTGCAAAACTGAACATTCCACGCAGCCTGGGACACGATCCTCCAGAGAGTTTTAGTAGAAACTTTCAGGGGAGCAGAGTCAGTGAGTACGTGCCACTTACGGAATTTGTTCTCTGATCACCAAGATGTGCTAGCAAAACTCTGGGAGTCTTTCCCAGAGAGATAAGATGCAATACAGAAAAAATAGTTTGTTTCTGGTTCTTAGCACCTCTGTCTATTCTGTTCAAACAACTGATAAATCTGATACAACTGATAAACTCTCACTTCGTTCAGCATTAGTGGAACTTGCAGTTGGCTTTGTTATATATTTTTTTTCCCCAAAGAGTGCTTCTGCAGGCAGCTGTCACCACAGCATTCGAATTTCTCTTGCCTCCTTTCTCAGCTGGATGCTGTTGCTGAAGCTCAGCAGGTTGCCCTCATTCAGATGTATGCAGACAGTAAAAAATCTTCAGCTCGAGATGAGGGAGAGGTGCTGTTTGGAGCAGCATGCTTCAGCCTGAACATTCCCATTTGCTTCAGCATTTTGAACTGTCCCATTGCCTTAGCGATGCCATATCACATATATTTATTCATACTCAGCATTTTTTTTTTTCTTTCCCCTAAGTGAAAGTTAATTGGCAAATTCTGGCTTGCCATTCAAAGCAAGGCGAGAGGTCAAGATTTGCAATAGCTTTCTTGCCAGCAGTTGGGATTTTGCCAAACAGTTTGCTACTGTCACTTTTGAGAAAAAATCTCTGATCATATGTGACTTCCTTGAGCTTCATGTGCAGGTAAAATATACTTCATGATGCTGCTGTATTTAAAGCTACCTGCTGAAGGATATTTTAGTCAGTGTTTTACTCGGTCTGTCATGATATAAACAGCATGCTGGAGAGGGTCTGTCTGGTCTCAGCTCAGAGGAGGAACACAAGCTGAGATATCTTGTGCAGGGGGCAGTGGCTGGAAGTGTGTCAGTGCAGTGGGATTCCACTGCAGACCCCCCTGAAGGTGTCTGCTCTACCAGAGTACAGACCTGCTGCTCCCCACAGGAGGAGATGGGAGCCAGAAATGGAAGTGCTTAAAGTTGTACACCACTTCAGCTTCATCAGAGTAGACATGCATGCAGTCTAAAAATGAATTTTTGGATGTTTTTAGGGGTCAATTCTATTAATTCATCATGTTATTGGATGTCTTCTGACCCAGCAGTGCTCACAGCTCTTGGAGTTAAGCAATGATTGCCTGTAAAAGGACTTTACATTTGTCTAGTATTGCTAGAGTAAGTTTTATAGTTTTTAGGAATAAGGGTTTTTTTACCTAACAGGTGTCTGAACATTATAAACATGGATGCATGGTAAGAAACAGGCTGTAGTTTACTTTGTTGTGTTTTTCTGTTTCTAGTCTTATCAGGATATGAGCACCCTAAGAGAAAATATTTTTGATTTCCCATCGGTAGTGGGCATCTTTTTTTTTTTTGTGGTTATTGCTGGAGCAGTGGAACTGGGTATTTGATTTCTTGGATTTTGTAATAAATCTTTGGAACATGTTCTAACTCACATTTTAGTAGGGAGAAATGTGGGTTTACTTTGTAACAAGAGTATTGACTTGAAACAAAGATAAATTTTCCAATATTAAATTGTGGAGATTTTTTAAGATGTCCAGCAGTGTTCTGTGGGATAATGTGAAGTTACTTAGGCCATTACAGAATAGATTTATATCCTGTTTTAAAATGTATATTTTTGTGCCATTCCATAGCTTCCTATGTTTCTTAATCTATAATTCTCCAGCTATATGGAAAAGACATGGAAAGAATTTAATTATTTTGATTTTTTTCTTCACTGTTATGCAATTAGAGGTATCTTATTGCATGCTATAATAGACACATTGCTCAGTCATGCTCAAATTAAACATAAGTAAAATACATATATATGATTAAATTTAAAAAAAAAAATTGAACAGAGAAGCTTAACAATTCAAGTGTTTCTTGAAGAGAACTTGGAGGTTTCTTATCTTGGTTACCATACAAAGTCAGTCCCAGCATAGCTTCCCAGACAACTAAATACCATAAAAGCCTTAGAGAGAGTATGCACCAGTCAAGATACTTAAAATCTATTAAGCTTAAACCTTATTGTATTCTTGATAAAATCTGGAAGGACAGCAAAGGCTGTTGCTTTTTGTCCATCCCAGTGCTTGCTACAGCGTGTGCAGAAATTTCAGCACAAGTCAGACATTGGCATCTTCCTAAGTTTTCTCTTGTTTGCTGTGCAATACATTCCTTCTTCCACATCTGGAGGGATGGAGTTTCTTAATGGATGAATTTCTTAAAGGATGAGTGTCTTAAACTACTTTTTTTCACCAGTTTGAAAGTATGATGATGTTAACTGCCTAATCAGAAAACAAATAATATTATTTGAACACATCTCTTTAT
Organism: Pycnonotus jocosus; assembly: GCA_013400435.1. Taxonomy (NCBI): domain Eukaryota; kingdom Metazoa; phylum Chordata; class Aves; order Passeriformes; family Pycnonotidae; genus Pycnonotus; species Pycnonotus jocosus. The sequence goes on along the minus strand of VWYP01027232.1, from coordinate 8,516 downwards.
GATTATAGTATGAACAATAGGGAAACAATATAAGGAAAGTCTCAGGCCACTAAAATCAGTGGGGTTTTTAATTTATTTGTTTCTAATGCAGGAAATCTATATTTAGCCATAATGATAGATCAGCTGTGACTTAGGTGTCTGGCTTCTGTACATCCCTATTGCTTCTCTGGATAACTATAAAGAGTAGTCAGTATCATCACTGCTGGCACCAGCAAGAGTCAGAACAACAATCTATTAGCTAATAAATAATATATGCAATGCTGGCATAATGCAGCTCTGAGCATTTAGGAGTAGGCTGAGATACACAGCAGTTGAACTCTTCACAAGGAACCACGGCAACTGACCAATTTACCTCTCCTAGCACCCTGACAGGGGAGCACAGTACACTGCAAATTTATCTGAGGGCATTTACAGTCCGAGCCAAGGCAGTGGGGCTGAACAGCTCTTACCACAGCACTGGCATGTGATGCATAAGCCCCCAGGTTTTTGTTACCCCTAGGTAAGTGCTTCTTACCAGGAAATCAGACTTGCTGTTGCAGAGTGTTCTTGATGCTGCCGTCATATTCAGGTACTAGCTTGTTAGGAAATAAATGTCAGCCCTTCAGGTAAAACCATGTTACGAGGAAATGAATGCAAAGCCGTGCTGATAATTAACTGAACAAAGCTCTCGAACGTAATCTTCTTTGATGACACTGGAGATGAGCTTCTCCCCCTGACTGCCTAACAAGTTAAGAAATAGAAATCAGTTATGGCAGTACAGTCCAAATACAGAATAAATTTGCCTCAGAGCATTAATAAGGCAGTTCATAAAATAGTATTTCACAGTACCTCATCAGTAGTTAACTTTTAGAAAATTAGCTGTATTTTCAGTATATATAGAGGTAAAAATTACAATCAAATGCAAGAATTCAAAATTAAGCCATAATGCTTATTTTTACAGAGTTTTTAGTTGTGGCATTTGCCCTCTTAAGGTATGAGATTTGGTTTACTACAAGGTTGTTGACCTCATCTCAGATGGATGTACTGTCAAATGGCAGAATAATCCTGCTGTAATTTATAGCCGTACATTCTGTGTACATTTGCATATACCAGAGACATTCTGAGACGGTTTCAGCAGAAAGTGCTGGCAAGCTGCAGAAGCTAGAAGAAACCCACTAATGTTTTTAAGCAGACTCAAAACAGTGAATAGGCTTAATTAGCCTTGAAATCACACAGCTATGAATGACAGTATTGTATGTGGTTTTCCAGTGGTTGGTGAGATTAGCAGCACAGAGTTGCTCTACCTTGACAGGAGTGCCATCTAGAAGGTCTTGCTTTCTGGAATATTTCCATCTCATGCTTTCTTCATTTTATTATTGCTGACATAGAGCAAACCTCTTAACTGGGTAAGCTTTATACTTGAATTTATTCTCAGGACTAGCCTGGCTACTGATAGTGACTTTAGTCCCTATATAGGCATGTCACTAAAGTAGCATTAGCAGTGTCTGCTCTACCAGAGTTTGTATCTTCTGCTGCTTTTGAACTGAAGAAGGAATGAGAATGTTTAACTGCTTCAACACGTTTATAGATAACCTAGGTAGAAGCAAAAGTAGCTTGCTTTTGCTCAGAAACCTTGTGGTTAGGGTACTGGAGAAAAATTGAGCTTTTAGGCCTTTCATAGATTAACATGATGCAAATAAACATTTCACTTCTTGTTATCCAAGATTATCACCCACCAAAGGACTGGTCGCACCCTTCAGTTATAGACTCATTTGTGTGTGTTGTCTTTCAAGCACAGGCTGCCTCATTCTTGCTCAGTAGGAATGGGGATGGTCTCCATCACTGCAGCTGTCCTGGGGATTACTGATAGCAGCAGGAGCCTGGAAGATATAAACCACAGGTTTGAATCACTAGGGATGCACGTGGTCCTTCAGTGAATGTTTGATGACCAAGCAATGGCATCAAGGTGGAACAAAGGACACTGCCTCAAGGTGTATATGGAGAGAGTAGACCTTGTCCAGTTCTTTTGAAGGACTGTTTTACATACCTCTTGTAAGAGGAGGTTTCCAGACTTAGAATATCATGTGGGTGGGTTGTGTCCCTTTTGATCCTGCTTCTTCACTGGGCCTGGATGGGAGTTAGGAGTGTCTTCTTCCGGACTGTGAAGTATCATGTGGATCCTGCCTTAGAGATTCCCGCACCCTTCTTTGAACTTGGGACTTGTGTGTTTAATATTAGAAACCCTGAACTAATGGCTCTGATAAAGCACATTTTTAAGAGGATGCTGTGGCTTTTAAAAATACATTTTGGCTTGATAGAAGTAAATAAATTAATTTATAGTGGCAGTTTTATAAAAGTGTTCCTTTTAGCCTGTCTTGATTTCAGAATTATAGTAACAGAGCATAAGGTTGTGCATGATAGTGAGTCCTCACTTTTTTCTATTGTCAGGTCAATTTGAGGTTCAGAAAATGTCAATACTCTTGGTATCAGGTAGGACTAAAAGTCAGCTAGCTTCTTCTCTGCAGTGTTAAACTGGGGTTCCTAAGAACAGCTTTCCCTTACTGCCCCCCAGACCAACTGTATCTTTGTGTAGTGTGTGGAACCAAAAGTGATAAGGTTTTAGATAACGTCAGGAAGCAAAGTTTTCTGTTTTCTGAGTGACTGCTTTTCTCAGAGAGGCAAAATAAGGTGTTGGGTTGCCTAGGCCCTGCACAGCAGTTTGTAGTAGTAGTTTGGGATGTTTTTCCAAGGCATCCTATAGTTGAAGACATCAAAATGTTGAAGGGTTGGATTCTTCAAGATTAGACGTAAATTTCTCTTAATTTTTAATGATAAAAGCCTTCTGTAGGGCTTGCTGATGCTGTGACCTCGGGGACTTTGTCACCTACATAAAAAGGCACTTGTCAAAAATTGAGTCACCCAAAAACCAAGGCCTTGATTCATTCCTTCGTTCTGCCTTCAGGTCTTCTGTAAAGCACCAGCAATAGGAGTTTGAGATAGGCTCCTAATGGATTGAGACAAAGGTCTCTTGAGTAAATTGACCCCTTTCATACTGTATTCTTTGGCCAAGTCTCTTCCTATCTGTCCAGGTAGGTCCAGGTAGGTCTAGGCCTACCATTTACCTGGATTGAATCAGAGAACAGTCCAGTTAGAAATGGCTGAAAGTGAAATTTTTGACAGGAGCAGCAATTGAACATAAATGTATTCATTTCCAAAGAAGTCACTTGGTAATACTGCTGTGCTTTCCTTTATTGAAGATTTGGGACGCTGGCATTGCATGTTTTTTCTTTATTAGAAAACTCAACATTAGACTATGATTCTGACTGAAATGCAACATCCAAAATTTTAGGTGGAATTTCGTTCAAAGAGGGATAAAATTTGACTCTTTTGTAAAGTGTGCTTCATTGCTTCAGACACCATTCTCTATGTATATAGGGTAATATTATATGTTGTGTAATATTTCCCTGCCTAGAAACCTAGCATCATCATTCAGTGCTACACTGTGCAAGCTTTTCTTCAAGAGAACAAAAAGACATCTGTGAAGTTCTTCATTGCTTTCAGCTACTTGGCAGCACTGGTTTTGGTAGGGAGCAGTGGAAGATTGAAGGGTTAGAGAAGCTAACATATTTAGAATAACTCTAAAACGAATTGCTTTAGGACAACTGGTTACATTAGTGCCTCCTCAAAGAACAAATGATGTGTTGACAATCTCCTCTGTCATCTTAATGCACTGCAATGCAATTAGAAGAGAAAATCAAGTAGTGGACGAATAAATTGCAATTCAAAGCTCTAATTTATTAATAATAATGTATTTTCTATTATTAGTGTATCCTGTATATGTAACATCTGTAGACTCTCAAAGAATTGTATGGAAGCGCCAATCAAACCTGTGGATCCGGAGTGCTAGTTGGGATATAAATACATAGTCTGATTTAGACCTGACATGAGGACCTTACATAATCACATTTCTGTAGTATCTGGTTGTTTGACATTAAAGAAAATGATCTGCCATTCGGCCTTTTACTTCTCTGTGACAGCTCATCTCCTCAGAAGTTTCCAAGGAAGGCTAAATAAGCAGTGAAAGACAGTATCTTTGGCAAAAGCAGTAACAGCCCTTAGCAACCATGTAAACATGAACAGTAAAGTGCAGACATGACCAACAACTACATCCTAAATGAGAGATGTTTCAACCTGCAATGAAAATGGAAAGGCTTTTGTAAACTGAGCAGGAATGCATCAGGATTGTTTGTAAGGATCATGCAGCCACACTTGTCACAAGCACCAACAGCAGAGCTGCTAGTAAGGAAAGAGAGAATCGGAGCTGATCTGGAATAAAGTTTGATGGGGATCTTGATCCAGCACTGGATGGGCTACAAAGCCACGTTCAGTGCTCTCTTGAGACCTCAGTGCAGGCTGAAGGATTGCTGCTACAATCCCAGGCCTCAGATCCAGACTTGTGAAGCGGTACTACTCAAAAAGACTACTTGAGTCCTAAATTCCATGAGACTTGAGGTAAAATTATTCTGAATGCTCTCAAAAGCATTCAGCTTTTTGTAAAGCAGTCTGCGTCACCTGTAGTGTGTCTGGAGCCCACCCACATGGCTTTGCCTTGTGTAAGAGCTTCAGTAAGTGATTACAAATGCTATTGGGGTAGTTAGAAAACTCAGATAAGCCAAAACTGCCAAGCTTGTGTGACTGCAAGACTTTAAAAACATTTGATCTGTTATACTTTCCCTCTTTTTCTGTCTTCTGTCACCTTACCTATTTCTGTCTGGGTTTTCTTATCCAAGGCTCCTAGGGAATATATAGAGTCTCAGAGTCTGCTGCTCCTTGATGAGGTTCAGCTCATCCATCTAAAAGACACTTCTGTGCTCAAGATGGTGAGAACAGCGAGTTAGCAGACAGACTGATTTAGTCAATCTGAAAAGTTCGTCTATAAAAGGCCTCATCTTTTTTTGAGTGTTTCCTGCAGATCTCCAAGACTTTGTGCAGCCAAAGTTTAAATTTTCACATACCAGAAATAAATAACCTGTAAGGCCTGTTCTTAAATAGAAATAATCATCATTTCAGACTTAATAGCCATAGGCCTAAGAGCTGATTTTGCAGGATTTACTCTCAAAGCAAGATCTCACTTTTCATAGACCAACCCATCCATAGCTGTTAACAGAGCAGTCAAGGCAATAGGTGGGATTTGGTCTTAGTTCATGGAAAGGCTCAGCTCTCCAGTAATGGCTCTACCAATGGCTGTAGTCTGGCAAGGGCCAGCCATTGCTCACAGAGAAGCTGTGTCGGGCTAAGACTCCATCTTTGCCCCTCAGACCATGTTGCTTTAAGTGGTTTCACCCACTGAAGCCTCTGAGAACTTCTGCCAAGAGCTGTCACCAGCATTTGGGATAATCAAAGCTCAGATACTCGTCTCCTGTGCATACATGCATGTGTTCCTGCATATAGATATGAATCTGAGACACACAAAGGATGCTCAGGAATACTTTGACATGTTTCCTGACACTTCCTGCGTTCAGCTTGCCAATCCTTAACTATATGAGATGTGAGTTCTCTAAAGGTGGGAAATGAAAATAACGAAAAACTCATTTGAGCGGGATGCTTTTATGCAGAGTTTTAGCTATCACCTCAGCCATCTTCTTAAAAACTGAAATTAGGGGAAAATTCTGGTAAAAGATCCCACAGCACACCATTAGGAAATTGTAGGTCTTCGTATTTTGAAACAAAGAGCAAACATTTGAGAGCTAAGATGTGGCAGCAGAGAGATTACAGCAAAGCAGACCTGAAAGAAAAGAAGAATCATACAACCAAATAAGTTAGCAAAAATGTGTTCGCTCAGTAAAAATTTACTGGTTTGTTACAACCAACTTGCTTCATCTTTTCTTGGGTAACTTGCTGGATCCCAGGTTGTAGGTTTTACAAGTCAGATGCTGAGGTATGCACAGGCTTTCTAAGATTTTTTTTAAAATCACAGAGTATCTCCCATTCTCCAGCTGGAAGGGATCATAAGGATATTCGAGTTCAACTCCCTGCTCCTCACAGGTCTAACTAAAACTAAAACCTAAACCATACGACTGAAAACTAAACCATATGACTAAAAACATTGACCTTGAACTCTGAAAGGCTTGGTGTCATGACTTCTTCCCTGGGGAGTCTGTTCCAGTGCCCAACTGTTCTATGGGTGAATAACTTTCTCCTAATGTCCGCTCTGAATTTTTCCTGACATTACACTTACAAAACCTGAAGCTAGTTTTTCCAGAAAATTTTACAAATCTGCATTATATACAGCCTGCAATTCTTAGGCCTTAAGTCAGTTTTAACAGCTGAACTAGTAAATGCAGCAATTGTCTCCCCAGATTTTTCTTGATTTCAGTGAGCATTTTTGCATGTGAAGAAAACCAGCACATCGATTTTAGACTCTCCAGACCTGAAAATAAATGCTTTAGATGGGATCACCTATTTAATAATTGGTTTAATGATTAATAATTTCACAATCTCTGCTTTTTAATTCAGAACTTTTTTGAACTTTAAAAAAAAATCAGTACATTTACAACCAGATTTTGTTTAAAAATGTTGTAGACGCTTCCAGGAAATTGTGAAAAACTCATCTATTTGTTTTCAAAGCAAGGAAATTAGTTAATACAATCTTTTCTTGAAAACAGTTTGACAATTTTTGACAAAAAATATGTCTTTTGACAAAAATGGTAGAAGTTTGTCTCTTAAAAGTCAACAGAAAGCAAAATTGTTCCATTTTCCTGGTGTCTTTATGATACAAACTCTTCTCGGCTACCATGTACTTTTTTTTCCTCACTGCTTTAAGTGCAGGACATGCTCCAACAGTGAAGTGTGCTTATGTACTGTAACTTCTCCATCTTCCTTGGCAAAATTTGTATGGCAAAGATTGGGAGAGATGTTTATGACTTAGGCATGCAAGAGTGGCTTGGATGTGAATCCTTTTGGAAGAGAGGTCTTGAACGTGGAGTCCATGGAAGGGGCAGGCACTGCTGGGGCCAGCTGGCAGGGCAACCTCCCTGTCTGCAGTTACACTCACATGGACTCCAAAGCAGATGGCTGTCGCAATAGGACACGAAAGGACGAGGCAGGGACGAGGTCCGAGGTCAGCAGGGATGTTCTCTTTATTTTAAAATCTGACTCCAATATATATACAACTGTACAGAAGGACCAGAGATTGGTCCAAGGTGTCACCACCCTTTCAATCTCATTGGTGAACATCACCATCACTCAAGAAACTCCTCCTAGAGGAGAATTATGTAAACATTTCATTGACATAAAAAGTGTGAGAACTCAGCTCCAAGTTCTGTAAACATCAGAAGGCATAATGAAAACATAAATGAAGGCAAAGTAAAAACATGGAAAACCAAGGGCAACAGATTGCTGCAAACAAACCACTTACCAGGAGAAGACTCTCCATCCATCCTTGCAAATGACTTGGGAGAGTCCTAACTATGCCGTGGCAGGCGATGTACTGGCAACGTGACAGCACAGACAACCGGGCTCCTCAGCCTGAGGGTTTAATCTGGTCACATAGGCATGCCCATCAAAAGAGCTGAAAATGCTGAGGACTCAGTAAAAAGCAGATACCTCAATCTGAGCAGCCAAAATTGTTGGATACCTCAGGCATCTGTGACCTTCATTTCTACATTATAAAGCAAAGGTAATAATGGCCTCCTCCTAAAGGGGAGATTGGGATACCCTGGAAGCACTTGAGTAGGACAGGGAGAGCTCCCTGAGGGAAATTCAGCACTTTGCGTGTAATGTAGGCCTTGGAGCAGGAAATGCTGAATAACATCAGAGGCCAAATACTCAATGAAAAAGATGAAAAGAAATGGTAAATAATTACCCGCTCATGTAAGGAAGAAGGGGTTGATGGGAGCATCACACCATTAAAAGCTGCATGTCTGTGGCGCGGGGGAGGACACTTAACCTTCCTTCTGGCTTCCCCTGACTTTTCGAGTTGTAGTCTTTGAAGTTTTCATTTTTCTTTAATGCAAAAAATTGGCTTTGATTTGAAGAGTTTTATGTAATATTACAGATATTTTGTTACAAAGTAATTTTATTATTGCACAGGAAGAACGTAGGGTTTATCTAGATTTGCTCTTATATTTGGGGGTAGAATTTGTGTTTTTCTCTAGCAATTGCAAAGAATGCCAGTGAGCACTCTGGCTTTGCCTGCCTCCCAAGGGATAGTTACATTTATTACTAGCCCATGGTGGACAAGGTGCATGGTGGAGTTGTACACAGCCTAAAGGTTAAAGCAATAAGCCAAGCTGAAAAGTATTTTAAGCCTTCTTAGGAAAAAAAAAATCTTCTGAGTTAGTTACAGTAGGTAAAATCCAGAAAAGTAATTTAATGAATTGTAAAGGTAACCTTCCTTGTATAATTTTGTTCTAATGAAAGATCCAGTGATTTTGTATTAAATGGATAATGTAGATTTTCAAACTATAAATTTTATATAGTAAAATAAAGGCAATTTCTTTTTTTGACAAGGTAACCAACCTAGTTGATTGGGGGAA
>VWYP01027231.1:65909-180434 GCA_013400435.1 Pycnonotus jocosus | reverse complement strand
CACACCCATAATCCCAGTGCTGTTGTTCAATTTTGGAAGCCTTCTCCACGGCCTCAGGTCAAATGTGGGGTTTTCTTGGGGGTCAGAGCCTGTCAGCACAGAAAGCCTAAAATTCTCAGTGCCCAGGGTTCCAACAGTGGTGTGCACAGGCATGAGTAGGGGCCAGGGGCCAATGGTCTGAGGGCACAGGGGTGGTACAAGGGGCAGGGCAAAGGGCAGTGCCCTATAGGGGACACAGGGCAGGCCACCAGGGATCCTACAGCTAATGGGAAAACAGGGAAAGGAGAAACCACAAGAATTACTGACAAATGGGGAGAGCAAAACAGGGGTAGATCACATAGTGTTTCAAGGCACCATGGGGGAAGTCTGTTCTTTTGATGCCTTGGGAGAATGATGCCTGAAACAGAGACTGGACAGAGTTGGAGAATAAAGTAGATATTTATTGAAAGGCCTCCAGGATCCACCTTGGGCAGGACAGAGCCTGACTAGGGCTACACCTAAGGTGGACTAAGAATTGGCCCAAATGGCTGACTGGCCATGAGGTCTTACATTTTTATAAGTTTTGGTCTGTTTGCATATTGGGGTTTAATTGGGACCTCAGGTTGTGAGGTCCCATCCTTCTCATTCCTCCCTCCAGCCCACTGCTGTTTGTGCTTTTGGGCCTGAAAGTTGTCCTTGGTCTTCAGCAGGAAAAGGATTTGTTTTGTCTCCCTGCTCTGTGCAGAGCTGAGTGGCACTGAATGTGAGGCTCAGAACTGCACCCCTGGGCAGCACAGAATGTGAAAAACATGAAAGCTCAAACTTAAGGCATCATTTCCTCCCTTTAGAGGCATCACTTTCAGCTTAGGTGGAGGCTCTATGATACATTTTTCCAGGGCAGGGTCCTTGGCATTCCTCTGAGCGGTTCAAAGGACTCCACACCTGGGAGCCTGCTGCCACACACAGGGGTTCCAAGTGTGAAAAAATGGGTTTGTAGAGAATTCTCAAAGCCTGACTGAAAGCTCACATAGTCTTGTGCATCTGTATGCAAACTCTGAGATNAAAAATGGGTTTGTAGAGAATTCTCAAAGCCTGACTGAAAGCTCACATAGTCTTGTGCATCTGTATGCAAACTCTGAGATAAGGTGTGCTGAATTAGAAAGGCCATGGAATAGAGAAGATGTTGCTGAGAGAGAAATTGAGCTGGAAACAAGCTTCAAACAATGGCCTTGCAAACAGACCGGATATGTTGGAGGAATTAGAACTGTGAAAGATGGATTGTAACAAGACCTATGTAGGGTAAAATAATAGGTGATTGGTGTTAGAAGTATCAGCAGCATTGTGTGGCAAAAGCTAATAGGCTGAAAAGCATTTACAAGGTATTGTAAACAAGAAATAGCTTGGCTTCTGATAGAATGGCATTGAGTTTTACATCTCTTGTCTCTTACCCTTCTACGAGACCAATAATGGAATAAAATCTTTTGAAAATGCCTCTCAGTTGCCCTGTCTCTGTAGAGCTGGGTTTTTCCAACAGCCAAGGAGCAGATTTTTATGATGTTTGGTAGCAACAGAAGTGCTTTGGGAAGAGCATTTCCACTATGGCGGTAGCTGGATGCAGAAGTGGTTGCACAAGGTTGCTCTGCCCTCGCTGGGAGCAGATTTTCCCAGTCTAGTTTGAAATGCCCCAAGCCACTGCTGCCTGATCTGGGGAGAAAGATCTGTCATAAACTGACTTGTCATTTACTTACATTTACCCATTTTCTGGATTCCTGTTCAGAGCTGCTTTTACTTGTGCTTAGCTGGGTGTGAGTTCCAGATTTTGATCTGGGATTTTTTGTGAAGGTGGTAATAGTAACACAGAAATCTAATAATGCTCTCCTCAGTAGCAAGGCTAGATATTTTGGACAATTAAAAAGTATAATCATACCACATATATGCATGTCTTATTCTTTTCTCCCCTCTTTGCAGATGAAAAGCACAGACAATACCATGAGCAGGAAGAAACAGCAGAGATGATAGCAGCCAGGATTGACAGAGATGTTGTAAGTGAGAAGCCTCAAACGAGGCTGCTTCATGTCTCTGAAGTTTTGCAACTCACTTTGGGGGAAGACTTTTCTTCACAAGGGAAATTCAGGTCTGGAGAAAAGATTTCCAAGCAACTTCTGCTTGTCTCAGTAGATCTAAAATGAACAGGTGGCATTTTCTTTTCTTAATTTCCTTTTTTAAAAAGAAAGAAAAACACACTGAATATGAATGACAAGTTTTCTGCCACAAAGAGCTGGAAGTAGAAATCGTAATTTTTTCAGTAGACTGATTTCAGCAACCTATGTAAGGATAAAAATTCCATCCATTTAGCAGGACTTGGATATGTGTAACAGCTGGAAAATAAACGTGATCATTTCTGAAGACAGCTGGACCATGTTTATTTGTAACTTAAAACATTCCTGCATATAAACTACAATATTGGGCATGTTCTATGGTATATGCAAGATCAAATATTTCCCCATGTGTCATTTTTAACTTTCTACTTCTCCACTCTGCTCTTGCCCTCAGCAACATCAGAGGGTCTTAAGAAAAGCATGTTGGGACCTGCTGGATTGATGTCTGTGTATTTTCCCTCGGGGTTCATTCATTCTTCTCCAGTTACTCTTTGAATTCAATTCTTCAAAGAGCACTTCTCCACAAACAGCTTAATTTGTAGAGAGCTTCACCAAATACCTTAATACTTAGTACTAGAGGAGATTATGAAGTTATACTCTTTATGGAAATGCCATCCATTCAAATAATTAAATTGCTTTTGTGTGGGCCCTCAGCAAAAATGTAATGTGGAAGTAAATTGTGTAACTGCAATCTGAGCTTAACTATCTTGTTATACATATTTTAACAACTTCCAGCGGGTCTGCATTTTTAAAAAATTAAAACTTTAAATACTTTACAGGTATGTAAATTTAAAAACACAAGGAATTTAAATATGTAATGTTCCATGGAATTTGTTCCAAGGAAGCTATTGGTGTCTGGGAGTCCAGACTTTTCAATTTCTGGAGTGTTTCTGCTACAGATTCTGTAGAGAAACAGTTACTTTTCTTTTCTCCCACAGCAAATTCTGAACCATATTTTGGATGACATAGAGTATTTTGTTACCAAACTGCAAAAAGCTGCTGAAGCATTTGCTGAACTTTCAAAGAGGAAGAAAACTAAAAAAAGTAAAAAGAAAGGACCTGGAGGTAAGAGTTCGTACTGCACACAATTCCATTTCTCTCAGGATCATTGAAGGAGCTAGGAAATGCCTTTTTGTGTGGTTTTTCTTAATCAGTGTATGAATTTTCTCTCAATTTGAGCAAAAAAGTTCCTATGGAGTATATTCTTAGAGGGAAACCTATGAAAATCATTTGCTTGAAGTCAGTGGGCAATGATTAATTAGAGATTGACCACAGGATATGTTCCTGCCTTCGTTCTGTATTTACAGAATTCTATAAGATGCTAAATTTATTATGTATTTTGTTGTTTACTATATCTGGAATATTTATGGAAGCTACATACATATAAATGGGTGGATTAAAAAAAAATCTCATTTTCTTCACCAGAGGGTGTTCTTACTCTCCGTGCAAAGCCACCGCCTCCAGATGAATTTGTTGACTGCTTCCAAAAATTCAAGCATGGCTTCAATCTTCTGGTAAGTGATATCAGCTACTGGGTGTGAGATGTGAGGCCAGACCAGGGCTGGCCACCTCTGGGCTAACTTGGCCTCTGAGCTTTGGGGTGCTGCTCCTCAGGTTCTCTACACAATGACTAGATGAGCATATTTGGTGTTCAGCATCATTGTGTTTCTTCCTTTCCTGGTTCTTTAGAGCCTTTTACTTGGGAAATTTGGATCATAAAACAATTCCTAGGAAGTTCTGTGGGGCTTACAGCTCTGGGGTTTTTTTGCCAGCATCACCAGCTTAATTTGATTTTATTCAGCCATGCCCATCAGACTCCCTGTGCTTGTTTCCATCATTACCCAAGACCTCCTGGCCTCAGAACGTTCCACCCAACAAATTGCTGTCTCTTTATAGGTTCTTGATAAGCAGAGATGATAATTCAAGAGCCTTCTGCTGGCATCTCCTCTTCTGCAAGTGGGAGTCTCCTGTTCAAGGGAGGCAGCATGTGGGACCCCTCCAAAGCATTTGCAGTCAGACACTGACTGTCCCTTCCAGTTGCTGGGGAGGCTATGCCAGTGGGGAAAACCACTCTTGAATTCTCTGAGTCAAATCAGCTGCTTTCTTCCTCCTGGGGAAGGAATTCTGATTGCAGGGCTGTAGGAAATGTTTAGACATGATAAAAATATCTTAAAAAAAAAAAAGGGCAAAAAAGCTGCATCAAGTGTTGTGGTTCTGACCTTAAGGGATTGCTGTTTTGAGGGAGGATGAATATATCTTGGAACATGCTTATCCTTCTCAATAAAAGATGTAATGTCCAGGGGTTTTTTCCTCTATTCTTTTTACTACGTTCTGCATTTAAATTGGTTTTTTACCCAACAACAATCTGTGCATCTTTGAATCTTACTGTTCTGTGCAGGAGAAGTTACAGCTCTTGTTTTGATGCTCAACAGCACCTGGGACCTGGTTCTGGTGTTGCTTTTGAGGACTTGTGCTGTGACAATGCTTTAACCATGCTTTACTTCAGCATCTTTGCAGGAGGAACAAAAGCCTGAAATTTGTGCTTTATGCCAGGCAAGGAGAACTGTGTAGAATGAAGAATCTGGTTTAAAAATAAAAGCCATAGCTAGAAGAATAAAATAAAGTAGAATGGAAATTACTTTAAAACCCCATGCTGGGAGCTTCTGAAAATGCCTGCCATCTGTCAAAGAGCTTTAGATGGACTGGGACTGGGTTGTTATGACTGAGGAACAATGTTTAGGAAGTTATTAGAAGGAAAAACACATCCTCCTCCTTTCTTCATTTGGAGGGAGAGTTGGATGTAAAAGCAGAACAAGGGTAGCCAAAAGCAGTTTGAGGAACAGATGGCAAGATGCAATGGAAACTACTACAACTCTTTAAAGCATATTTGAGCTTCTTATTTCTGGATCCTGCAAAGCCAATGGGTGATAAAAGAAATTCTCCAGGAAGCCATATCAGTGAATTTTAATGGTTTGGAGTTTTTAGGGTTTTGTTGGGTTGGGTTGGTTAGTTGGTTGGTTGGTTGGTTGGTTTTTTTTTAAATGGTGGTGTTTGGTCATGGGTTGGATTTGATGATCTCAGAGGTTTTCTGTAGAAATATCTTAGTATAACAGATAAAGTGATAAATGAAATTCAGTATTGATAGATGTGATAGTCATGGACAGGTGAGGGAAAATCTCATATATAGAACAAATCAGAACAAAACCTTGATGCAATAGAGATTCCTGGGAGAAAGACATCAGTGTTCAATGTGATCAACCAAGCAAATGGTAAAAACCATCAGGGAAAAAAAAAAGGACAACAGGACATTAACAAAGAGCATCAATATGCCATTATGTTACCTGACCTTATTTTTTTTTTTTTTTTTTTTGTCAGTATAGCAAAACTGAAGAAGGTATATTATTACATAATGTAATAAGTCTGTAAATGGTTATGAGCATTGCTATAAAAAGTGAGTTGAGAAGGAGAATTGAGTTTTATTTGGAGAGCTTGCAGAATACTGATGAAAGTAAGAGGTGTCAGATTTCCAAAGGAGATGCTTCTTCACAAAGCCTGTAATTTGGTCGTGAAACTTCTTGTTTGGCACAATAGGTGCTAAAATATGCATGGAATCAAGAGCAATGGGATGGATGAGCACTGAGTGGGTGTTGGAGGCCAAACGCTGGGCTTAGGTGGACCTGAGCAGGGATGGCCATTTTTATGTGAAGTATTTATTGTCTTAATAGCTAAATGTCTCTTAAAATGTGCCATTTGTTTTATTCCTTCAGGCCAAGTTGAAGTTCCATATCCAAAATCCTAGTGCAGCTGATCTGGTTCATTTTCTCTTTACCCCACTACATATGGTAAGGTTTTACAATTTTCCAAGTGTTTCATTTCAGAACTCTTGTATTTATATGCTCTGTAACCTTTTCAGTGATAACAAGATTGACATGTTGTGTCCCTGGACAACAAGTAGGAGAAATGTTTGTATCTCAGAGGAGGTTTTCTTTAGGAAATAATTTATCTCCTTTTCTGCATATTTTCCCTTCTATTAAATGTATTTATTTAAATCATCTTTATCCTTGTGTTACACTTTGCCATTATAATTTTTAACTAGCAATTTAAAAAAAATGAGATTCTCTACATAATTCAGAAGGAGAGTTGAAAGCATATTTAATGCAACTATGTGTGGCTTTGATCGGGAAAGAAAAAAATAACATTACTCAGAGTGAGTCTTAATAAAAAATGGTTGGTGACCAGAACAACAGTTCTCCAGCAATAAATAGTTTAGTTAATTTGTAGGACATGAATACACACTGCTAGATTCTCAGAGGGGTTTTTACTTCTGGGGGGTGTTTTTATGAGTAATGACTATTTCCTAGCAGCACCGTAGATAACAAATCCACAGTCACTTCCTTACTGACAACATGTGTGTTCTTGGCACTGTTTTAATCCTTGGATTCAGGTGGTACAGACAACAGGAGGTCCAGAGCTTGCTAGCACAGTGCTCAGCCCCCTCCTGACAAAAGACACCATAGACTTCCTGAGATACACGGTCACCAGCGAGGAGGGACAGCTGTGGATGTCCCTGGGTGATTCATGGACCAAAGCCAGGTGAGAAAAAAAAAAAATCTTCAGGTTTTAGAGAACATTCTCTAAAATTGAGTTTATTGATGTGGTCTTATCCAGGTTATCCACCCCCCATAAATTCCATATTACTTTGTTAGGATTTGGACTCTTGAGAACCCTTCTTTGAAGGTTTTGGAGAGGAGCTCTTTAGCTTCACTGGGATTTGAGAAATGCAGCGAGAATTCTTTTTTGTCAGTGATATCCAGAACCTCTTGACATAATGTTCTGGAGTTTCTTTTTCTGAATTGTCCCTTGCAGGTTTCCAGTTGTTTTTCACCATTATTTTTCCAGGTCATCTCTCTGGACTTCATTAAAAAACAATTTGAAGATGCAATAAAGAGTGACAAAATATTAAATAATAGCTACAAATGTCTGTTTTCAATTTCTAATAATTATTAAAAGTTAAAAATTTGTAATGTCTTTGCTTCTTTAAGAGCATCATAATACTATAAAAATGTTTATAGTTATAAAAAAAAGCTTATTGACTAAACTGTCCCACATGTGCATATCTTACACATTGCATTTAATGGAGTCACTCTTATGATTTAGCTTAGCTGAAAGTTTATGCATTTGTTGGGTTGAAAGTAATTCCATAGTTTGAAATTAGGTGAATTGAACATGCAAAAGACAAATCTTAAATTAGCAAAGTGCATTTTGACTCTATAATTTGTGGTAGATAAGTACATTTGATGATGATGATGAAGTATGCAATCACTTGGGCTGGAAATGCAGCATGGGTTTTTTTGTGTGTGTTTATTCATCCTTGCTCTTAAATTTCAGATTGGCACACAAGTCTCTACCAGATGTATTTTTTATTTTATTAATTATTTGATTGATCGAAAGCTGTAGAGGGTAAGCAGGGCTGCATGGAAGGAGTGGAAATGGCCTTATAGCATTGGAGCCCTGTGCAGGGAAAATGGATCACTGGGCAAAATAATAGACTCCTTGTATTGGGAACTACTCCATTTGTCTAGTCCATCCTGAAAAAAGGGTAATAGAAAGAGAAATAGCTGTGTTTGGTAGTGAGGAATGAAGCACTTAAAATGTAGTTGGCTGATCTGTGCAGATGAGAATTGATGATGAGATTGATCTCAGTATATACAGCACCTCAGTATATCTGGAGGTACCCTGGGGTGGGATGTAGTAGGAGAGGGGAATGATAAAATCAGGGATTACTGACCAAGCCCAGGCTGGGAATTGCTGACTTCTCATGTGACTTGGCAGCATTTGTCCCTTGATTTGGAGCAGTGTCAGCAAGAACCCTGTTAAAAGACTGCAGTGTACATTCTTCTTTCTGCTTCCACTGGGAAGACAGTAATTTCTATTGTGGGACAGAGTGTTGTGCATAGTGCAAAGGCAGAGCAGGAAAGCATCAATTTAGGTGTTTGGTATTAAAACAGAGAATGGTAATGGAACTCTGAAAAGCAGTACAGTATTTTATAAAGATCAATTTGACCTATAAAACAGCAAATATGATGATAATTCTTGTATCTTGGAGCATGTAGTGTTGGATGGGGTTTATGTCTGTAAAAGCTGTTGTTTGTTTTTTTGGTTTTGGTGTAAAGTGTCCATGCTTCATACCTGCTTTCAGGTGTTCTTACAAAGCTGGCTGTTTCTCTGAAGTCTTTTGTTGGTGCTTACACACAAATAGAGCATTGGAATATTCTCCCTCACGTTTCAGCATTAGAACAAGTCCTAGATTTGTTTTGATTAATTCTTCTATTACCCATCCTTTGCTGTAAGGCAGAAATTTGTGTGCTTTAGCACTGATGTGTCCTTACAGAAGCAGTGAATTCCTTCTTCAGGGCACTGCAGGGAGTATAGTTGAGGTAAATAAATGTGTTCTGCTGCTTCTCTCTGTTCTAGCATGATCCTGCCTGTACTGCAAACCCAGCCTCTCCTCTATACCAATAAAAATTTTAAAGCATTTCGATTTATAGGAACTCTATTAAACCACCATTTGTGTGGCCCTTGACACCGATTTCCAATTTGCTTTTCCCACAGAGCTGAATGGCCAAAAGACCATTTTATTCCCCCGTACGTCCCCCGCTTCCGAAATGGTTGGGAGCCTCCTCTGCTGAACTTCATGGGAGCTCCAAAGGAGCAGGAACTCAACCATTTGGCCGAGTCCGTGGCAAACGTGGCAGAGCAACAGCGGAAGCAAGAGATGAAAAGACTGTCAAGTGAGGTAAGGCACTGCAAAAGTGTGTTGAAAGCCTGGAAACTTAGATTTTAAGTTTTTGGTATATAGTGATATATGTGGGGCAAGATGGAGGATTTTGGGCATTGTCTAAATCCTTCTTCTTCACCTTCTTCTTCATGGTTTTGGGTGGTTTTTTTCTAACTGGGTAAAAAAGGTCTGCATTGCAGACCTTGGGTGGTCAGTTATTGGGTCAAAACTATAAATAATATAGGTGTCACCTCATTATTGGGTAATTAGCTCTTAAAAGACCTTAGAAAGAGTTAGAGGTATTCCATTTTCTACCTTCTTAGTTAGAGATCATGACTCATAAGACTGTACTATAGATAAGAATTAATAAACACTGAGCCCAAACACCAAACTGCGACTCCCATGCATCAATCCTGGCTCTAACACAAAGAAAAGAAGAAACCAACAAAAGTGTTATGGTAATTAGCTAATTAACACCAACCCCTTCCTTCCTAAGGACAATATTCTGGTGTGGGGATTATGGCTGAGAGACAGGACCACTGAGAGAGGTTTTAAAGCATGATTTATTGCTGTTATTCCTACACTCTCATGAAGAAGTGAGGATGTCTTCACAGCATAAGGTAGAGATCTGTAGCCCATGGTCAGTGGTCACAAGACCACAGGTTACAAGGTCTTTTAAGGGTTAATTAGCCAATAAACTACTGCCACATAAACATGTAGTAAACATATGTTTATATAGTAAACAAAAATATATATAAACATATAGTTTTAACTTTCACACCAATGGCTGATTAAACTATCACGTCCTGCCACAATACAGGCTTTTTTAATCCAATCTTGTAGAGACACACTAATTACTTGCTATACCTTAAAACTTCTTAATATTTCTGTAACTACTTCTATATCCACACTTTAAAACCTTAAAACTTTCCACTACCTAGCTTTAATGTGTCTCTTATCTAAACTACAAGCCCACATTTTTGCCTGTAGTCTCTAGGTCTGGAAGCCTTTTCCAAGGCCCCAGGTCAAACCCTGAGCTCATTTCAGATTATCATTTCATAATAACCTAAAACAAATCTGAATGGGGGAGAATACATTGAGGAATTTCAGTTGCTTGTGTTTCAGGGAGTTGATTTCACTTCAGTCTTTTTCCAGCACTGGTAGTTGTTTATGCCAACTTAACCTCTTTTTCTTAACCTTCAAAAGACATACACAGACANTATATATATATATATGAATATAAAATATCCCAGTTCATTGAAGCAATTTGTGTGCCTGGTTCCTGGGATGTCAGGCATTGGTTTCATGACTGTCACTGATTCCCACAAGGTTCTGGGCAAATGATTTAACCTTGGTACTTTGGCTTCCTGTGCCCATGCCTCCCTAGCACATCCCTGGGGAAAAAGGCACTGAGCTGCTTAATAGCTGTGAAATGCTGCAGGTGCTCAGCTGGAAAAAGCTGCCTGAGTGCAAAATGCTGTTTTGTCTGCAGCAAAAGCACCGCCCTGGAGTGGGTGATACCAGGATAATTATTCTTTCATGAGTCTGCTGTAACAGCTTGTTCAATGAGGAGAAATCAGGTGAAAATGTAAATGTTCATCTCTTGGGGCTAATTAGCCTCGTGTGTTCCTGTGGGATTCATCTCCCCAGAAGCAAGGCTGCATGTGGAGAGCTGTGCTGGGAGAGTAGAGAGGATGCATGGCCCTGTTCTCCCTGCTGGGCAGGGCACTGCCATCAGGGAAACTCTGTTGGGAGTTCCCACCCCTAAAACACTCTATTTCCATTCCTGAATTCCTGAATCTTAAGATCCAGCCACACATGCAGCTCCCAGCAGAGGGGTTTCAAGGTGGAGACAGTTCAGCAGTGTGCATTTCAAATGGTGATGAAACAACCACACCAGAGAGTGTCCAGTGAGGCTAAAGCAATGCAAATAATTTCTGTGTGAAGTAAAATGAATTCCTGCTTCCTGGGTGTCTTTTGATGTAAGGCATAAGCCAGGTGACGCTGGAGATTTTTTTCCAAAGATGTCTTGATCACAGTGTTTTAAAGAATATTCTATTTGCATGGGGAGTACTGTGGGGTTTTGTTGCTTTTCATAAACCCTCAGTCCCCATGGGGAATGTCTCTGGTGCCACACCAGACACCTGGAGGTAGAGATTAGGTGGGTAACTTCTCTGTAGCCACAGTAACAGAGATAAGAAGAAAATAAACTGAAAGCAAAAACAATGAAGGAGAAAACTAAAAAAAACCACAACAACACAGGCTTCAAGATTTGGCAAATTTTGGTGAATCTCAGCCAGTCTAACTTGTGCAGCTGGATGGTAGAAGGAAAGGATATGAAATTAGCTATTTCAATATCATAATACCCACAAATGAACTGTGAAGCTTGGCCTTGTTTTTGGAAATGGTGATTAAGATCATTTCTGCCTAGAAGGGGAGTGTCAATGCTGAATTCAAGATGGGGGTTTTTTGTAAAAAAAAAAAAATTCCTAAAGCCTTGAATGTTCTTACATAAAGTCTGATTATTTTCCCTAATTAAAATCCATAAGTATAACAACTATCACCCTCCTTTTTGCATTTCTTCATGGACTACAGCCATATTCAGTGAGGGTGTGTTCTAAATGAGCTTTTTCATATTATGATCTTGTAATAGAGTGATAATTTCACTTCATTTCTTACACAGACTTACTGTTGGCTAGGCAGAGGTTTGTTGCTCGAAGTGTACATCCAGAACAGAAGCTCAGAGCAGTTTTACTGTGCAGTTTATTTTAAAGCAGCTCAGCCATTGTTTGTAAGTCGTGTTGCTGTAGTGATATCTGAGAGATGACATGGCCCCTTGCCCCAGAGAACTGTTTTTCTGAAGAACATCCAATATTAATGCAGCGGGGCGACTCGGGATAGAAATTCCTTTATTCTCATCCTTTTGATCTTGAAATGCAGAAGTTATTAACTTTTCATAGCAGAACCGTGGGCACCTGAGGATGGGGGAATGCTGACAGGGCCCCAGGGGTGCTGGATGAAGCGCAGGGCAGGATGGCACTAATCCATGGGTGGCTTTGTTCCCTTTTTGTCTTGCAGCCTCCCGGCGTTCCCGACTACCCCCCGGCGGATGGGTATGCATTCAGTAACACAGCCTACAAGAGAGGGCCTCTGCTGGACCAGGGGGCAGCTGTGGCTGCCTTTAAGCAAACTGTTAGCCGACATGTAGATAGGTAACCCTGACCCTGGTGCTGTGGAAAACTGTCCCCACTTCTTGCTCTTGGGGTGGCGGGGGCTGGGACAGCCTCTGGCAGAGGTGATGCCTTGAGTTGATGCCTTGAGTTGATGCCTTGAGTTGATGCCCCATCTGGGTCACCAGAAACTGATGCCTTGGGAAAGCTGACCTGAAACAGAGACTGGACAGAGCTAAAGAATAAAATAGATATTTATTGAAAGGCCTCCAGGATCCACCTTGGGCAGGACAGGGCCTGGCCAGGGCTACACCCAAGGTGGACCCAAAATGGACAAATGGTCACGAGATCTCACACTTTTCTAAATTTTGGTCCATTTGCATATTGGGGTTTAATTGTCCAATTACAGCTTCAGATTATGAAGTCCTATGTAACAGTTGTCCTTGGTCCTCAGCAGGAAAAGGATTTGTTTTGTCTCCCTACTCTGTGAAGAGAGCTTACTAACAATATGAGGCTCAGAACTGCACCCCTGGGCAGCACAAAATCTGAAAACCATGAAAGCTGAAACTTAAGGCATCAGTGTCACTGTCTCAGCTGGGGAAGTGTTTCTGTTTAGCAGTGGGTATTCTGCTTTTCTTGATCTAAAGTGTATCATTAAGACTCTTTTTGTATGATTTCTATGAAATGCTCTGTTTGTCTATGATTTTAAATTACTGCTTTTGTCAAAAGTGATACAGTGGCTTTCCAACCCAATTGCAAACACAGAATCCACCCACTTCGGTTCAAATTTTATTTCTGATTTGTTTCATGTTCAAATACACTCTTTGCTCTTTTCAGAATTACAAAGAATGACAAGTCTGCTCTGAGATTCACCTGTCCTTGTTTTGATTGATTGTTTGATTTTCTTAGCTGCTCACTTAGTGCTCTGTCATCTCCTGCTTTTTGTTTTCTGGGCTGGTGTATAAATACCCACTTTCAGAACAGTGACACCTTGTCTCTTCCATCCTCCTTCGAATGTTACAGAAAATTCTCTGAAATGTTTGCATAGCAAACAGTGTCTTTTTGCACATCCTCTTTCACCCCCTTCATTTTATCCTAAAACTGAATAACTTGACAAGGTGATACACAGTGATCCTTGGCCTTGTCTCTGGGGAGAATTTATACCAGCACAAACTGTGGAAGCAGATCAGTAAAGAAGCATTGCAATTGCTCTCCTGTACCTATATTCCATATATACTATATGAAAAGTATTTTGCCTTACGAGCCATGGAAGATAAATTTAAGTTTTGGGGATCCACTTGCTGGTTTAAGCATCCTCAATATAACTCTTTTGATGAAAACCCTTTCAGAATCCCTGGTTTTGAGCCATGTGCTAAGAGATCCTGCTGTCAATCTGCATGCAAGCCAATTCCCATGTGGTGTGCAGGTTAAAGACACAATTATTTTCCTGAACGTTGGATTTATTCTTCATAGCAACAGCAGCAGATTAATCATCTCTTAATTGTTTTCTCAATCTTGATTGCCTGTTGCATTCTTGTCTTGGGACCAGCCATCTTGAAATCTGGATGATCTGAACTCTAAATTCCTTTCTCTTACCTGTAATGTGGTAAGACCTGTTTTGTCCTTTCAGAGTAAGAATATTCCATGCAAAGGTTTATGCCTTCACTTCAGTTTTAGGGAAAGAGTCTTACTGCCTTGAACTGTTGATGATATCAGGGTGTCTGTCTGGAACTGAAAGAATTACCCAAGCCTCCTTTGTGGAGGGTAAAGAGAAATGGGTGTTTCTAAGAAGCAGTTCATGAAAAGTGAATTTAGCCTTTGGAAAGCTGTGGAATGAGACCTGCTGCAGTGGTGCCTGTTTCTCACCACTGATGTAAGCCATGCTTCCCTTGGGTGATGCAAATAAAATGTCAGAATGCTAGACTTGCAGTGGATATTAGATATTTCAGGAACTTTGATGCCACAAGAGCGCTGAATAATTTTCAGCTAGTTTTGTGCTGTTTCAAAGTAGCAGTTTTTTGCTGTGTCATTTGGCTTTCACTGTCATTTGAAGAAAAAGCTCTCTGAAAGTCTGTGCAACCCTCTAGGCTCTCGAGCAGTGGACAGTGAAGAGCTGAGGCCAGAAATTATGGTATATCTGATAGGCAGTAAGAACCACAGTGGAGCATGGATGGAGCGAAGTGATCAGAATATTTGTGCCCAGAGTAAATTGGCTCATTAGGCTGGGCTTGAAAAATTAGGGTCTCTTCAGAAGCATGCATCCCTTGTCTGGCCCATGCTCTGGGCATGTTGCTGAGTTGAGTAAAACTAAAATGTAGACATTTTTAAAAATTCTTCCTGAGGTATATTTTTTGGAGGAGTTAGGATAGTTAGGTGTGGACAAAATAGGAAGACACAGTTATCGAAATGAGTTTGGAAAGGCTGCCTAAAAGTAAAAGTACTGTCAGAGCTACATTAGTCATACCTCTGAGATAGTAAGAAAGAAAATCAAAATTAGATGAATTTCAAGGGGTTAGCAGGAAAAATTGGTATTACTCACATTGTTCAGCCTCATAACCTGCAGCTATCCTGCAGGCTGGGGGTCATCCCTGCTTTTCACTCCCTCCTTAAATACTGTTAGTGTTTTATCTTCCTTTCAAAATAATCTTTCAATCTACATATGATTTTCCTTGGTTCTGCTCTTCAAGTGAGACAGTTCTCCACAGCCATGCAGTAGCCAGGCAGCTGCTGGATTGCTCAGGCACCCCTGGAACCCAGAGTTACACAGCAGCAGCAGCAGCAACCACCTGTGTTCATATCCCCAGGCTGTGACCTTGTACCCAGCATTTCAAGCCATGGATTGCTTCATGTTTTAATTAGCTGTTTGGATTTATCTATTTATTTGTGTATTTATTCATGTGGGGGGTTTTTTTGTTTGCTTTCTTTACAGTCCAGTGTGGGTTTATGTTGTTGGGTGTAATTTGCAGCAAGCATATGAAGTTACTGGGGGGTTTTGTGCACCTGTTTGGAGTGGGCTGGGGAATTCTCAATTGAAAACTTGTTATGTCAAAGAAAGTAGTAGCTCTGTCACCAAAGGCATTCTGGAGAGGTCTTTCCTCATGGAAACAGAAAGATACAGAGCTTACTGTGATGTGCCTTGTTGTACAATGAATCCTGTGCTAGCTAGCAAGAAGTTATTTCTCATTCTTAATTGATAAAGTAACTTGAAGTTGTTAAAGTTGATGGCATCTTATGGTCAATTAAGAAAACTGATCTACAATAGGTGAACATTTTATAGAGCTTAACTCCATTAGTATTGATGGCAAAAATTTATTCATCTATTATGTATTTGAAACAATCTGTGATGAAAACTAGAAATGCAATTTCATACAAAGCCCAAGCTCTCAATTATATCCTAAGTAGAGCCATTTGTTTATATGGCAAATGACTGCTTAACCTTCTGTAGGAAAACAAACTAAATATAGAGTACATGTTTATTTTGAAACAATAGCACCTGCTAATCTAGGTTGTTATCATACATCTTGCAAGCAGCAAGCTGATAAAGATTAGCAGTTCTTGAGGTCTGTGTAATTCAGCCACCTCTTTATTTTCATTTATTGGTACTCTTTTTTTTGGCACTCAAATCAGTGTGTTATGAATAGGTAGTTCTACAGCAGTACATTATGGTTGAGAGCTTTTTAAAGCTTTTAAAAGCTTTTAAAGCTTTTTAATAAATGTTTTGCAGGTTATTCGAAAAGGGCATTTTGTTTTTGTAGTTGCTTGACTGTCTCACTGAACAGTAGTCTGATCTTTGCTCTGCAGAAACTATGAAGCACACAATAAAGCACAGAGCAAGAAATATGCCAAATGCAAGTACGAGTTCGTGGCAAGAAACAACAGTGAGCTTTCTGTCCTGAAAGAAGAGATTGTGGAGGTAATTTTATTTACAAAGACAACACACAAATTTCTGCTGCTACTCGAAGCTGAGGGGTACCTTTCCTGTGGGCACTGTGGCTTTCCTTAATGTTTGCTTCAACGTGTTTGACTTAGTGTGGAAAGTTCAGTTAATTTGTTTTGCACCAATTTTGCTGACTTAGGAAGGGTGCTGTAGAGATCTGTGCTCAAAATACATTTGTGTGTTCCTTTTCTAGTATTGCTTTTAAACATTAAGTAGTGTTTAAATAACTGTCTGTGTACATATAGGATATATAGTAAAGGACTGTTCTTTCCAAGAGGATGTGGCACCATAAAAGTGAGATCCATTTGGAAGGGAGGGAGCAACAAAGAGAGAAAATGCTGAGTATGAGAATGTGGGGCAGGCAGTCAGACTTCTGACTGCTCCTGGCCCTCTTGCTCCCATTCCCTGTTTACTAAGAAGTGTTGTGTCTCCAAATCTGTGCTCCCCCAGAGCTGCCTTTACTTGGGTTATTAGCAATTAGTTATTCCTTTTCTCAACAGCATGTGGGTTGGAGAGATGGAGGGATCTCTGTGCAAATGTTTGATTTTTGTTCCACTGTCTGATCCAGCCCATTCCTGAAGAATTTACAGAACTTCATTACACACTTGCATATTCTTTCTTGAGAGCCCCATTTTGAAAAGTGCAGTAGAACCATGTAGAATTAATGATGGTGAGAATCAGGGAGGATGCAGGGGTTTCTCAGGGACACACCTGTGCAAGATCTGCTGGCAGACACAGAACCTGGCAAAGTGGTGGTTTTGCTTTGAAACGACTCACAGCCTAAGTACTGGCAGGGGGAAAGTCAGAAAAGACAGGTAATTAATTTACCTAATTATTTCAGATTCTGGACGACAGAAAGCAGTGGTGGAAGGTTCAGAACAAAAGTGGCAGCACAGGCTTTGTGCCAAACAACATTTTGGACCCTCTGAGGAACGTGGAAGGCGGTCAGGGATGGCCAGAACCTGCCTACACCCGCACCATCCAGGTACTGTCCATCTTGGGGGAAAAAAAACTTCCTCTGGAAGTGTCAGATCCTCCTCTGTGTGCATGTGGAGGAGGAACAGAGTCACAGCAAGGCTGAAATAGCTGCATGTTCCACTGATGCATCACAAAAAAATGTACATTTCTTCTAGAGCCTGAAGGTGATGTCTGTATTTCACAAAGGATACAGTTGATAGTGACACAGCAAAATGTTTTACCTCTGGTTTTTTTCTCCTGTTTATTTGTTTAGAGGTGGTAAATTCAGTCCCAATGGATGTGTATGTATTTATTTTAATTGCAAATGTCCTTTGTGAATTGATAGCTGTTGATGCCAAAGAAGGAGTTTGAATTATTTAAGGTAGGGCCATCTTTGTTTTTCCTAGAAGAGTGAACTCTAGCTCTTCCTTTTATTTTCTGCCTTAGTGTGTCTCTATCCCAGTCTTGAATTTATTAAATTATTGTAATTTTGGAGTCGTAAAAAGGAGGCATATTTGCTTTTGAATTCACAAAGCAGGTATTTTTCAATTACTATGTCTGTGCATCAATAGCACTCTATTATCCTGACCTAATTTTAATTTTCTTTCTTTCATGTAGTGGTGCGGAACTATTATTTTTGTTGTTGTTATTTCTTTTATGTGTTGAACAGAATCAGAGGGTAAATTACTTAAAAAAAATTCTTACATCAGCAAAATAATCCACCCAAGTAAGGATGTACAGAATAAAGTTGTAATACGCATTTTTAGACAAAATTTAAGGGGGTTATAGGCTGCTAAAAGAGGAAGTTATAATTTCTGAGACCTCTTTCTTTCCTTTTTTTTTTTTTTTTCCCCCTAATGTTCTTGAAAGTTTAGGCAAACAAGTTTGGATTAAGCAGAAATTCCAGGCTTGCCTCTAAATCAGACTTTTAAACCAAACTTCTGTTGAAGCTTGAAATTTAATAATTTAATCTAATTTAATATTCATTCATTGTGTCTGCACCTTACAGCTGATGACTGAAAACCAAGAAATGCCACAACGTTTTGCCAAATAATGTAGCACACCTGCCTTGATCTTGGTGGGCTTGAATCAGACCATTTCTGAGCTTTCCTCTCCCAAATTGTTTGCCTGTAACATCTTGGCTCATTCTGCCTTGATTGTGGATTTGCCTGTCTGTGAAGTGAAGCATGCATCTGGAGTGCTTTTCAAATCCTGATTTAAAGATCTGGCCTGGCTTTTTTCTTCCTGTGCATGTTATTTTGTGTGTTTGGAATTTTTCTGAGTCCTAAGCAGGCTGAGCGCAGTTTTGATAGAGGTTCTCACACTATTCTGCTGTAGTGCACTGCAGGGTTTGAAGTTTTCTGTGTGAAATAATGGCAAGAGATGGCATATAATAAAATAATCATTTCCACAAAGCATTCTCCATGGACCTATGAAAATTAGGGTCAGGGAGCACAATTTAAGATCAGTTTGTTACTTTGCCCTCTGGCAGGTTATTCTACAGCTAGATCATATTCAAATGTGTACTTGAAATACTGTAAAATGATTTATGATCATAACGAATTGCACAGGATAAATGAAGTCTTTACCAAGACAGTAATGCTGTTTTAACTTCGTGGTGATTGTTATAATTTTAGCACTCATTTGTCTGTGATGGACACATGGTTCATTTGGGGAGTGTTTGCATAACTCCATTTATTTTCACAGCAGCACTATGAGACATTGCTGCTATTTCAGAGAGGACTGAGGCCTTGAAGGAATAAATGCCTTGCCCAAAGCCAGACCGGAGAACTTGTGGGTAGAGAAGGAAATAGAAGTGGTTCCTCTCAGTGCCTTTGCCAGATGAGCAGGCTCAGTGCCTGCTGCTGTGCAGCTTTTGCTGCTCTCCCAAGTCATCTTCAGCTTTCAAAAAACTCCTTTCAAAGTGGTCTGGCTCTTGTGGCCAGCTGCAGATAAGTGTTATGTGCAAGGGCAGTGTCTTCCTTTATAGACTAATAGCCTTCAATGCACTGCTCACCAAAGGGTGTTCATAGAATACCAGGAAGAATTAAGGATTCCACTGAAAAAGAGGATTTTTTTCACTTGATTATGCTACAGACAGTCCTTCACTGAGAGATGGATACCTCATTATCACAATTATTCTCAAAGCTGCAAAGGGTTTTTTTGTTTGTTTCTTTTTGCACTCTCTCTTCCTGCCTAGTGACTTCTAAGGCCACACATTACTTTAAATCCTGATTTTTCTCTCAGTTGCTTTCAGGATCCAGGTCCCAAATACTCACTTAAAAACACTGATGTGATATTGCCAGCAATAGCACAGTTATTTAATTATCTTTGTGAGTCAGAGGCTCTAATATTATTTGTCTTCTGGTCAGTTGAATTTGTTCCAGGAAACAGTACTTTTGCTTGTTTGGTGCTCTTGTACCTTTAGGAGAGCATTTGGCTGAATTCTTCTATTTTCTACTATTGTTAATTATTGTTTATCAGAGTTTTCTGGGGTGTTGGTCATTTAATCTGTGTATTTATTATGAACCAGCACTGGAATTTCACCATCCTATTATATATGAACTTAAAGAGTTTCCCAAGCACTCTGATTTCTTCATTTGTAAAAGTATTGCTGGTGAACCTATGAAATAATCCATCATAATATTCCCTATTTTCTGTGCACTTTATTAACTTTGTTTTAACGCTCTTGAAAATTAAATTTGAAGAACATAATTAGGATAGAATTGTGTATCTTGATGGGCATGTTAATTAATCTCCTGACACCCTTTAGGAGGTGAGACAGTTATATTATCAGTGATGTGTCCAAAATCCTTAGGCAGAGAGAAAATGTTTAATAAGATGCAGTTTGTCCATTTTTTAAATTTTTTTATTTATTTTTAGAAATGTGGACTAATCCTAGCTAATAACAATTTGAATAAGCAAATTCCAGCTAAATTTCCTATAAATTCAGTAAAACCACAAATGTGGTATACCCTGCAAAGACCTGCTTATGTGGTTTTTAATGGGATTTTAGCAGGCAGCTGTTTGCATAATAGCTGAGCCCACCAAAGTAAACTCTGGCAAAAGACCCTGCTTGAAATTTTCTCTTCCAGTCTTGGGTATCTCATTGGCCCTTTTGGCTGAAGATGAGAGGTTGGTTCTCTCTTGTTCCTTCAGAAGAATCCCAGGAAAAGATCCAAACCACAGTGCTGTTGACAAAACTGAGGCTGAATTCTGTGCAGCCCTCTTGGTGGACTCGTGTCACTGTGCAAACAGGAATGTAGCACTGAAATGTCCAGAAAGAGAGGAAACTGAAAGCTCTGTGTCTGTGTTGCCCTAATGAGAACATTTCCCAGCACTAACACTGGTTTTGGTTGTTTCCAGTGCCTCTTCGTTCTGTTCTTCCCATAGTTTGAATATGTATATTCCCTTTTTACGATGCTAAAATGTATTTGAAAATATATTGTTCCCACTCTTTTACCCTGATCGAGAATTAGGGTTGGTACCATTAGCATTTTTACTCAAACTTATTATTTTTCTTCCATTAAAAATAGATTGAATCATACTGAATCTTGTTTTTTCACCAGATGCAGCCTGTACTGTGTTGAAAACAGCTTTAGGACTTAAATATTTTCCTGTAAAAACAAAGATTTTTCTGGCAAGAAATAAGAAAACAAAATTTAGTCCTAATAAGCTTTTATGATATATCCAGATTTTTAATAAGTGTGTGTGTATCATCACCATTCCAGAAAATTTAAAGCATTTATTCCAATTTACGTGAATTGAGGAGTGCAAGTTAATTCCTAAAAAAATAAAAATATGAGGAAGAAGGAAAAATAAATCCCAGAACTGTTCCTAGTTCTTTTTGCTGTGAGGAAATCAGTGAGTAGCTTGTCAGCAGATTGTCCAGGGAGAGGGACTTTTACAAGGGCATGCAGTGACAGAACGGGTAATGTGAAAGAGGATAGGTTTAGATTGGATATTAGGAAGAAATTCCTTGCTGTGAGGGTGGTGAGGCACTGGAACAGGTTGCCCAGGGGAGCTTTGGATATCCCATCCATGGAAATGTTCAAGGACAGGTTGGATGGGTGTTTGAGCACTCTGGGATAGTTGAAGGTGGCCCTGCCCATGGCAGCAGGGTTGGAATTAGGTGGAACCATCATCTCCCTCCCAACCCAAACCCTTCTTTGAGAACAGATCTGAGAGCAGTGACCTTTATCTCATTTGCTGAGCTAGCCAACATTTCTTCAGCCAGAAAAATTAAGCACTTTTTTAATACCTGCTGTGACTTAACTCTTATTTTTCTACAGTTACAAATGTTCTTTACATTCACCTGATGATCTTCAATCCATTGGCAGTCTTTTCCTTGGGTTTTGTTTTCCATTAATCCTGTTTCTCCGTTTCTGTCTGGGGAGGTGCTCTGAAAAGAGCTGATTGCTTATATGACATCACATGTGTATGTTTTGTAGCCAGCACTCTGTTCCCTACTCAAAATAAGAATATTAGAAAAAAATCACTGTTAGTTTCCTAGGGAGTAAGAGGTAATTACTAAGACTGATGTTTCTTTAGTTTAAATTGCTAATGTGTATGAAATTTCAAGAGTGATGTGTGAGACAGTTACTTTTTACCTTTCTAACAATACTATTTGATGTGATTTACTCCATTTTCCTCACAGCAATTACTGGGAGAGCTTTCAGAGGTAACTGAATTACTCTTCTGATATTGAATCTCGAAAATTCCTCTTTTGGACTGTGTAGTCACCAAATTCCATAGTGCATGCTTGGTTCTTTTTATAGGAATGAATAGAAGTGATGGGATGAATGTGTGGATGTCCTCAAAAGATCTGGAGTTAAAAAAAAAGAAGCGTTAAAAAAAGAAATGTTAAATGGGATTCAAATATATAATTGGTTTTTGGGCACTGTTCAGAGAAATGCAAACAGTATTCTAATGTGGTTGCATTTGTAAATTTAGAGTTTGACTGACGTTTCCAGATTAATTTGTGTTTTCACTGCAGCAAGTTGTTTTGATGAGGCTCATGATTGCAGTACAACATGTTTTTGCAGCTCCTCCAGCAACATCCATTAAAAGTTACATGTAGTTTTTAGCTTTCTCTTTCTGGATTATGATTGTGGCAATGTGCAGTGGATGCCTTGGTTTGTAATGAATCTTCTCTATCATAAAAAAGTTCAACTTTTTCTTTGTGTTTTTTTTAAAAAGGTCAGAACACACATGAAGAAGCTACATTGTGGGGATGACAGTCTAGTAATTGAAATCTGTGAACAAGATTAAAAGATGTGGCTATCATTGGAACATTTTAGTAGCTATGAAATTGTAAAATTCATTGACAAGATTTTTAGTCTATCACAGTACATTAAATTATGGTACATTTCCTGTACATCTAGTTGAGCACTCTCTTTGCACCAAAGAGCAAGTTCCATAAATATATTTATTCTTCTTGTTCACTTCTGTATCATGCATTTCACTTTCCTTGTCATTTGACAATTAAAAAAAGCATTTATTTTCTTAACATTGCAGCAGTAAAATACAGAAAAGTCAATCGTGATTATTTTTTTTAATCTCCCACATTGCACAAAGCACTTAAAATGGATGCCTTTGAACAAACTAAATGCTGAGATAAAAACAAATGAACAAACAAAAATCTTTAATGGGAGATGTTTTGCTGGGATATATGTTGGATTTAATAACTGACTATTATGGTTTAAATAAAAAATCAACCAAGGGAAGTAAGAGTCATTTCTCAGGCTTAATTGACTGGCTGGAGAAGCCAATGGGATAAATCTTCTGCTGGTTTAAATTCACTACTAAATGCCTTGTCCATCAGCTGGGCCTCACTGAGCTGGGGATTCCTGTACAAAGGCAGTTGCTGACATTTGATGAAGGTTTGATTGTTGTCAGGGCAGTGATCTGCTGCTCAAATTCTAACATAGGGCTCCTACAAATATTTCTCTGCTTGACCCGCTGTAAAATCCTCTGCCTCCAAGGAAATAGGGAAAGGTATTTCAGGAAGGAGCAATGAATCTGGAGAATGCATTCATCTCTCTTCATACCAAAGTAAGCAGACTTCTCATAACTATGAGATGAGGCGTCCCTATTGAGCAAATAAACTTTAATATTGAACTTTCAAGCCATGTTAGTCCAAAATTGTAGAGAGGGAACACTGTTAAATAGTGAGATATGGAGTTTGAACTACTTGAAGGAAAAAGGTAGCTTAGGTGGTGTATGGATTTGTCTGTCTTTTATTCCTCTGGGAAAATACAAGTGTTCTGCAACTGGTGCCATTCTAAAGGCAAAGTTCCCAATGTTATTCTTGAGAAACCTCTTAGTTAGTTCTTAGCAGCCAGATAACTTATATGTTGTTAAAACATTGCATTAAGTGGAGGAGAAAGAAATAACAGCCCTGTTCCAAGCATTGGGAAATCTAGGGCTTGTTTTTTAATCAGATTATTGCCCTGAGATGGCTTGTAGTGATCATGTTGATAGCTGAAAAGGCACAGATGAATGGATAGGAGGAGCAGGAACCTCTTAAATGCTGACTGCCATTCAAGAAACAATGTGTTGTCTTATCCTCAGTGACATTTATAAGTTAAAACATTAGTTGAGTTTAGGATGTGTTCATTTCTCAGGGTTTTTAAAAATCACATCTCTAAAATATACATTTTTACACTGCTAAAGTTCAACAAATCAAAAGTTTTGAAAGCTGTTAAAAAGTGCCAGTTAATAGAAGTTTGGGATTTAAAAACAATCTAATTTATAGAATTCACCTGCTTGAAAGATAGAAACGTGTTTCAGAGGACTGCCTTGATGTGAGCCTTGTGTTCGGCAGAGAAGGAAATTGATGCCAAACATTGATGCCAGATCAACTTTGGGCAAATTTTGGAACTGTATCTGGCAAGTGAGATGCCTTTGGGGAATAAACCACACCGTTTGGTGCAAAGCTTGGGTTTGCCTGGGTGCAAAGTCAAATTTTGTTTCCTGACCGAGCCTCTCTCTGCATCCTGCAGAAACAAAGGACGGACTACGTGGCGAAACAACCCGAGCCAGTTCCCGCTACGCCCTCGCCGCCGCCCACCCCCG
This sequence comes from Pycnonotus jocosus, assembly GCA_013400435.1. Classification (NCBI taxonomy): domain Eukaryota; kingdom Metazoa; phylum Chordata; class Aves; order Passeriformes; family Pycnonotidae; genus Pycnonotus; species Pycnonotus jocosus. The sequence goes on along the minus strand of VWYP01027231.1, from coordinate 156,377 downwards.
CTCCTGTCCCCGTGGCTGTCCCCGTGGCTGTCCCCCTGCCTCCCAGTGCCCCAGCTCCCATCCCTGTCCCCGTGCCCAAGGCGCCGGCCACCGTCAGCCGCCAGAGCAGCACCTCCAGCGACAGCGGCAGCAGCGTGGCCCGCGACACCCAACGGCAGAAGCAAATCCCTGTGGATCGTAAGTTTGCCCTAAGAAGCGGGATAAAAAATGATTTCCTCTTATTCTCTGTGTGTTTGGCTTAATTCTGAAGTCCCTGAAAGTTGCGTTTCAGATGAACCGTCATGGAAAAATTTAGTCGTAACCTTATGTTTAAAATAGAGGTTTGCTATGGGTGTGTGTTCTGACCCTCGCTATAATTACCATAATAGTAATTAGGGAAAAACAGTTTACACTTGTCCCATCCTAATCACAGAATCACCAGGTTGGAAGAGACCTTTAAGATCGAGTCCAACCCATTCCCTAACACCTCAACTAAACCATGGCACCGAGTGCCACATCCAGTCTCTCTCTAAATACATCCAGGGATGGTGACTCCACCACCTCCTCAGGCAAACCATTCCAGTACTTTATCACTCTTCCAATAAGAAAACTTTTTTCTAACATTCAACCTAAATTTTGCATGTCTGGGATCTCTAGTCAGTGGTTTTTAACATTGGAAATGCCCATGCTGATATGCTGGCTAATGCAGATTTTTCACCTGAGCTCACTGCCACATTACAACCTGAATCACTTAAAATCAGTTCTGTTGTTTTCACACTTCAGTTCCTGATCATCCACATTTCTAGGTCATTTGCACCATTCTGAAAGATGTATTCAGGGCTTTGAGAATGCTTGCAGGTCTGGCTGATGCACAGGAACCATGCTGTAACAGCTTTGTAGAGCTACTTTACAGTCAGAGCCCCCTGGTTTGGTCAAAACAGCAGCAACTGGCAGGCCATGGAGCAGAATTTGGTGTCCTTGTCCCAGGAGGACACAGGGACATATTCCATACCTCTACAGTTGGAAAAACTTGATAATGTGCATCCAACAGTGCGTGGCTGTCTTGAGAAGTTCTGATTAAGTCCACTTTGTAAAATATGCCAGTTGAGGCATGCTGAGGCTGTACTGACTGAAAAGCAGGTAGGGTTAGAAAAGCTTGTTTAGTCAATAATTTCTGTCCTAAATGCACTTTAGCAATGTGATTGCTTGGCTTAGAAATAACTGAAACATGTAGGCAAGCATTTGCGACAGCTTTTAAAGTAATAGCTGTAAAAATAATGAGCTTTTTCTAGTTCAAGAGTTGACAGCTTTTTATATCTTCTGCATTACCAGCAAATCCTGCTTCCACCTGGAACTGGCACTGAGCATAATCCTTTCTAGGGAAAGGCTTCTTTGCCCTTCTTTGCATCCAAATAGATGGGAAGTGTGTTTGAGTGGAAAATCCTGTTGGTGGAGTCTGCAGTGACACTGCCTGGTGGAGGACAAGCTCCTGCACAAGCTCTGAACTCAGGAGGGCTCTGGGAGCTTTTCACAATGGAAAAAGAACTGTCTGGCTGGAATTTATAACTGGAGAACACCCTGGTTGGAGGAACAGGCTTCACTGCTGCTTCCCAAAGAAAGAGTTTTTTACTTAAATAAAAGTAGACAAACAAACTGTTACAAAAGACGTGGAAAGTGAGGGTGAATTTCCCATACACGCACAAAAAGGTGTTAGAGCATGGGTTGGACTTGATGATCTTGAAGATCTCTTCCAACCTAGAAATTTTGTGATTCTGTGAAAAATGGTAATTTTATTTCTGTGGAAGGACTTTGCTGTGGCATGGCTGTGTCCTTGAATCCACGATGGCCTTCTCTATCCATTCTAGATGAAAAATGAGAAGATCATCCTGGGTTCAGGTACAGGGTGTGTGTAAGGTGTGAAGAGTTACCATGGAGGTAACACACAGGAGATCCTGTTCTCTCCTGGAGCTCCCACTCAAGCCCGGTTAATGAGCTTCAGGCACCTCAAAACCCTCACAGAACAGATGCCTCTGCAAAGGTGATGGGAAACCTGCTGGCCAAGCACCCACCTGAACCCTGCAGAGAGCACTGCAGAACCTGCCCCACACCCAGGGCATCCTGTTTATTTCTGATAACATGTCTAACAACGGGAAGGATCTCTTATCTAACAGCTAAATATTTGTCTCTTGATACAGTCTTGGTCTAGATTAAGCATAAGTCTTTCAAAATCTGTGTAAACAGAAGGGAGATAGCAATGTTCTGTGTCTCTTCCTGCTTGGGAAAATAAGCTTTGATAACACAGCCTAAAGGCTTTCCTCATATAACCCCTGTCAGATTTGCACAAATCACTGAGCTCGTGTCATTGGGCTTCTGATTCACACTCAGGGTGGGGGGAGAGGAGAAAACCCTACACAGGAGGGCCTGAATGTCTCAAATATTGTACTAGAGATGCTTTTTCCACTTTCAACCTGAGGCTATTTTGTAAGAGAAAAAAAGGAAATGGTTCAACCAACGATTTTTCTTCTTTTTGCTGTGGTGATTAAAGAAATGATCCTAGAGGCCTATGTAAAGCTTGTTTTTATTTGTTTAACTGGCTAGAAATATTGATCCCTGGAGAGGTTTTGAGAGAATCCCTGGAGAGGTTTTGAGAGAATATAAAAGGAAAGTAGAGAAAACAAAAATCTTTCTCTCTTGCAGGGTTTTTTTTCATATTGAAGTTGTATAGTTTTCATCTGTTCCTATCAGTGTGATGGGAGAAGAGGAAGAGGTTTTGCCATCTGAGTGCATTGAGAGGGTGGTGTAGTTACTGTTTATGTATCAAAGTGAGAAGGTTGAATAAAGATCACTAAGAATATCTTGGCAAGGAAATCCTGAGAATTTTTGAGATAATTTGAGGTGTTTGTCAGAGGATTTTTATAGTTGTTCCAATGTTATGGCACAGAGAGCTCAACTGTGCAAAATCAGTATCTTCTCTGAGCCCAAAAGGTTATTTACACCTTATTGAATTCTACCTATTTTTGTGAAGTTGTCCAGAGAAGTGTTTATAGTAATTTTAACCAATGCTCATTGTCATTATAATTGATCTTTTTGAAATGACTGAAAATCAGTTCACTTTGTTGCCTGCTAATGAACAACAACTGAACTAAATGTTTCAGACAAATGGGTTCTGGGGGATAATGAATTCTTACAGTTTTGTTTAAAATGAATAAATAAACAAATCTTGCTCAGTTCTTGAGTCTCTGGTGAGAGCAGCTACCCTTAAAAAAAAAAAAATTCCTTTTTAAATGCAAAGTGTGACAGTGTTCCAGCTTAGCAGCTACTCCAGGCTTGGAGTGAATTCAAATTTCTCAAAACCCTGTCAAAAATGCGATTGCTACAATAGCTCATTAGATGTAAGTTGCTATGTGTTAGCAGCTGTGCAATTTTTTTGCCTATGTTGATTGGCACCAAAAAGTTGGACTTTCAACTAAAAAACTGTTTGTGGAAAGTACTACCTTCCCACAGTGTGAGCAATCTTACAACCTTCCTCATCATGTTCTTTTTTTCATTTTTAGATCCTCAGCTCTGTTTGAGAAAAAGGCAGACTATGACAATTGAATAACCCTCCATTGCCATTTTAGTCCACAGCTTGGGTGCTGTCACACTGCACCTCTGTGACACCCAGCTCATCTCTCCTTTCTGGGGTCTTAGTTCAATTCTGTCTGGGGTTTTTTCTTTGTTTATTATTGCTTTGTTTTGCAAAGAGAGGATTGGGAATATTGAAATATTTCTTGGGGGAAAAAAATAGGAGAGTAATAATTCAATCAGATCTAATGAATGAATCTTCAAAGAAAAAAAAAAGTTTACAATTTAAAGTGAAGAAATTCTTCATTACAAGAAATTACTTGGCTTTGATAAAGCAACCTTGAGAAGAACTCTTGGGAGATTTCTCTCTCTCTCTCTCTCTCTCTCTCTAGGCAGGAAATCCCAGATGGAGGAGGTGCAGGATGAACTTGTTCACCGGCTCACCATCGGTCGGAGCGCTGCCCAGAGGAAATTCCACGTGCCACGGCCAAACATCCCGGTGGTGAACATCACCTACGACTCCTCTCCTGAGGATGTGAAAGCCTGGTTGCAGTCCAAAGGATTCAACTCTGTGTAAGTTCCAGGCCAAATGTAGCAAAACTTCTCTAAATTATTTTCCTCTCAGGAAGTAGGATGAGGTCTGACCACCTTCTAAAATCAGGCAGCCTCCTGAAAATCAAGAGGTGTCAGCTGCACTCTTAGGGAACAAAAAAATTAACATATATATATATATATGTATATATATGTGTGTATTTATATATATATATGTGTGTGTGTGTGTATATATGTGTATAAATGCACCAAATACATATATAAAATGTATTGGCAGATTATATATAATATAATATATATTATATATGGATTCTGTAGATCTATAAGCTGTAGATCTATTAATAGATAATATATATACATTCTGCAGATCCATAAACACATTGGCATATACATATATATATGCATATATACATATACACATACACATATACATGCCAATGTGTTTATAGATCTGTAGAATCTATATATATTGTATTATATATAGATAGATTCTATATATAGTATACACATATAGTGTATACTATATACATATAGAGGCTAATATATTTTTCACCTCTACCAGAAAGTGTATTTATATACATAATTGACTTCAGTAGTCTTGCTGCACAAATTTTGCTCTGAATTTCACAGCCCTGCCCGAGGCAATGTGGGCTGAAGACAACTTGTTTCACTCCCTTGGCCAGTGTGGTTTTGCTCATTTGCTGTTTGTTCCCCTGGTGTGTCCCCAGGACTGTGAACAGCCTCGGTGTGCTGACGGGGGCTCAGCTGTTCTCGCTCAATAAAGAGGAACTGAGGACTGTTTGTCCAGAAGGGTCCAGAGTCTACATCCAAATCACGGTACAGAAATCTGCCTTGGAGGTATGGACAGCTCTTCTTACTCACCTAATCTGGGGCACCACTTCTGAACCTGTAGGATTAGATAACTCCTTCTGTGAGGCAGCTGGTTTCTCCTCACTTCCCATCACACTGAAAAACTTTCCTTTTATCTGAGTTATTTGGTATTAATTCATTGGAGCATTCATCAAAACACCAGGTGAGATCTTCCCCACTTCTAAAGTTGTCTAAAAACATTAGAAATAGCACTCGATTTTAAGATGTTTGTGGTGTAATCAGACTGCAAGAAGACAAAATCAGCCAAAAAGAACTTTGGGGAAAACAATTGGAGAGTCAAATGCCCCTTTTCTTGCTTCTTGCTTTGCCTGGTGCTTGGACAAACACATACTCCTGATAGTTTTGGTGGTGATAAGTGAGCTTTCCTTTATCTTTGTAAAGGAGAATTGATTTATAGGGCATGAGAAATTGGTAGGGTGAGCCCACTGCTGTTGGCCTTTCAGGTCAAACACTGGGGCACCTGCACTGAAGGAAAAACACTCTGGACACTGTGCTAGCAGAGTTTCTGAGCCAAGGATCAAATATTGCATCTCTATTTACTGCTCTGCAGCAGTTTACTTTAATTAAAGTATTGTCTGTTAAACACCTTAAGCTTGTACCCAGAGCTGTGTTAAGGACAGTTCTTGCCAATTTCAAACCAGCAGAATTGGAGATGCACCTTCTCATTTTATTTTTTTTTTCTTTAACTTGCTGTGGCAAGTGTAGAAATTATCTAGATGTGAGATCAACCCAACTGAGAAGTTACATTCTCCACATCCTATTTAGAAGAAAATCTTGAGGAGTTTTTAAAATATTTTTCTATCCTCTCAAGCTGAGACTCTCACTTAAATGATCTTAAGCATTAACTACCAGGCATATTTTTAAAGACAGGCTTATGATGATGCATATTTTACATGATCAGTGTGGCTCAGAGCACATCATTTTCTAACACTGTCAAAATTGCTTTATTCCCTTTTTCAAGCCCCATTTTCCTGTTAAAGGAAGGGAGAAATATTTCACATTTACTCCTAGGAATGTAAGTCACTACAGTCTAGAGCAATCCATCATTTCCTAGTGAAGATATATTTGTATTCTTCAACTTTTTTTGCATGTCAGCCATCTTATTTCAGTGTACTAAGATGGAAGTGGCTTTGCAGTGGAATTTGCTCTGAAAAGCAGAGATGCACTGGCTCAGAGGGGTCTTTTCCCCTCTGAGCTGTTACTCTGCTTGCCCCAGTCAGGCCTTGCTCTGCAAGAATCTCAAAAGTCCAAACTTGTCTAATAAATGCCCTACAAGAATTAATTACTAGGTACTTAGGGTCTAACATGGTCATTGGGCTTTTTTGTTGGGGGAAAGGTAATTGAAATGTTCTGCCTCAGTTATTTGAGGTTGAATTTCAGAATTTATGCAATTCTTGATGGCTTGAGCCTGTTGTTTGCTGAATTATGTCATCAAAGGAAGTAGCACAGTCCTTTCTCTCCCTATAACAGTATAATATAATGCATTTCAAGCTCATCAGTCATGTTGTCATTGATGTTATCAGGAAGGTAAATTCTTTCAGCTTGGGCTGCTCAGTTTTTCTCAGTAAAAATATTTGTACATAACCTCTGGTAAAGTACATTGTTGGGTATCTGCTGATGGTTTTTTATGCATGACTTCAGCAATGGGTGCTGCACTTGTTCTGTATCTGAAACCAAGAGGGGCAAGGACAAGAAGAATTAAGAAAAATAAAGCTGCTCTCTCTCTTTTAGAGTCACTTCTAGGCCCCCTGCTTTGCCCTTCCACTCTGGGAGAGGGGAGCAGTGGTATTTTAAGAGAGGAGCACTGTAGCTAATTTAGAAATTTTCTCACTCTTTGTGCCACCAGGTACTGCATTTTAATGAATAGAATCTATATTAAATTTCATGAAATTAATAAAATGCATTTTCAGAGTTCAGAATCAACTGCAGGATTTTCCCCTTAACAATCCTGGAACTTGTTTTATAAATTTCAAAACGAGTTTCTCTTCCTTATTCAGAAACTATTTTGGAAGCTGATTTTGAAGTTTTGAAGGTGCTGTCATGGCCAGACAGTACAGTAGCAGATATGGCTCTTGGTTTATAATCTCCTAGTTTTATTCTAAATCATGCACATTTTGGGAAGTTCTGCTCTAATGAATAGGTGTCCTGGCCTTGCTAATAATTTCATTTTTGTTGAAAAAGCAGTGTTTGCAGCTGGTTCAGCAGACATGCTTTTCACTCTTAAAAGGTGAAATTGCCCTCACAGTGCTTCACTGTTGCTAATATTGTAATATGGTCCAATTCCTGTGACTGTGCTCTAAATTTGAAACCTGTGTTTCTGAGCTGCAAATGCCTCATGGTGAATCGTGTGAGAGCCTGAGGCTGAATCCTTACTTAGGTCTTGCCTGTGCAATCCTACATGTATGTGTGAGCTTTGTGTTTCCATAAATCTAAACCCACCAAGGATTTATTTTCAGGTTTTTAATTCCTAAATAGTATTGCCCAGATTTTTAAGTGTGGAATCCCAACAAATTCACTGAGCTTTAACTCTGCGTTTACTGAAGTCATATTTTATGAGCCCCCTAAATATCCAACACTTCCAGGGCCTCATGTGGGAATTAAAAATGCTCAGCAGTGTTGAAAGACAAGCTTATGCTTTTAATAGTTTGCAGATTTTTTTTTTTCTGGTCTATATTTAAGGATACTTTTCTTTTGGAGCTGCAAGGTGAGTTTGTTCAAACAACTGTCTTAACAAAATGCTGGCAGAGGAATTTCAGTACCTGTCAAAGCCACAAATAAACTCTTCTCTTTTGTTTATAGGCTAACAGTGGTAGTTCAGAACTGCAAGAAATTATGAGAAGACGGCAAGAAAAAATCAGTGCAGCTGCCACAGATTCAGGTGTGGAGTCCTTTGATGAAGGAAGCAGCCACTAAATGTGTTTCCTCTTTTCTTTAATTCCATTGTCCATAGCATTAAACCATCCAGCTTTGCTTTAGGAAGCAGTGAAGGGGAATGTCTTATTGTATTGTGAACCTAACTAGCCAATATAAAGAAAATTTACAGTAGTCTCCACAGAAGTACCTGCTGCTGGCTCCTCACCATGAAAAATGAACAGATGAGAAATGCAGTGGAGATTCCTGACAGGTGAAAATATTGGTACATGATTCATTTGCACCCAGAGATGAGTCTTGGCTTTATGGAATTAACATGACAGATAAATTGGAGCACGTCTTTGTTGGTGATTCATCTGAGGGAAGCTGAGCCAGCAATAAAAAAGCATTTGAACCCTTCAGTAATAATAAGATTCTGAATCCCATCTCTTGCTGTAGTGTGCAATTATGTCTGTTTTGGCTCAGTCTTTCTTGTCAGGCATTTGGCTGCAGGATGTTTACTTAAGTTGTCGACTCCAGCAAATGTAGAGGAAATGTTTAGGGGTTGAACAGCAGCCCAACACAGACTGAATCTTTCCTGTATCACTCCCAAGATGTTTTATTACTAATGATGATGTTTATAGCAAAATAATATTCTGTACATTGATTTTATCCGTATTTCACCTGTGATGAACTATATAATATTGCACAAGAAGGAGTAACTAGAAACTAGTAACACAACCCAGCTCAAAGAGGCAATGAGATCTGCTGTAGCCATGCAACAACTCACAGTACATTTTTTTTAAATATAATTGCATTTTTTGGTCTGTAACTTAACCCATCAAAAAGAACAGTGTATAACCTAGACTTCTCTGTGTGTTGATCCCAGATATCAGTTTTTCCTCATGCAAAAAGCCTTTGTAATTTCCTTTATAAATGTAATCTTTTGGAAAAGTGGATTCCTGAAGGCAAACCAGGGGAGAAAAGAGAAACATCCCTTCCAGAAAATGTTATTTTTGGAGATGCAATGATTTTTGTCACTAAATGTTCTGTTTCACATGGTCATGTGATTTTATATATAATATATGTATTATATATAATATATAATATCACTTAATTTAGACAAATTTAATCATCTAGTTTGATTAAGTTTCATAGTGCCTTTTTCACATGAATCAGCTTAAAGTCTGCAATAAACAGTATTTCTTGTCTGTTAAAATTGTTGTATCTTTGTGGCTACAAAGACAGTATTGAAATAAGAAAGTAATCTTGATTTTTGCCATTAGTTTGCTTTTCCTCTGCATACAAGGGAAAAAAAATCTATTCATTTTTCACAAATGAAAAATTAATCTTAATAAAGGTGTTAGTGCCATTTATTGTAAATGTCCTCGCAAATACTACTTCTGTGTGGTTGGTTGTGTGTCCATGTATGTTTTTACATTTATTATATATTCTTTATGCCTGTCTGCATAAAGATGGCCTTATTCAGAAATGGGTTAAGAAGTGATAAATCCCATTGCCTGTAAATTCAGGAGGAGGAACCTTTTAAAAAGGTCTTTAAAACTTGTATTTAAAACTTAGAGTTCCTGTCTTTTCTCTCACGGGAAGGATGTCTGATTCCATAAAAAGCACTGTGGTGGTAACCTGCACCTCTACTCCCCTGATAATTACCAAAATAGGAAGCCAACATTCATCCACTCTGCTGGCTTTTATTTCAGCATTCAGCCTATGGTTTGCTTTTGTCCAGAAAGAGGCATCAGCTCTGGGACATCTCAGACTTTGTGAAGTTTGGCACTCTGAGGTGTCGGAGGGAGAACTCATATTTCACCTCTGAGAGAAAAGAGGTGGCTTCACAACTGTTTGACGGGTTTTTTTTAAACTGTGTTTCTGTGTAGTTGATGTTCAGAAAGTGCCAGACAAGTCTGAATGTGGTCAGTGTGCTCAGAGGCTTCTTGGGAGATACTTGGGGGGGAAAATGGAAACCCCTTCCACACTCTTAAGGGATAAGCAGAATCGTCTTGGGGATTGTTGCTTGGTTTGTGTCCTTTTTTCCCCATTTCTAAACTACTAATGAATTAACAACCAAGTACTCCTTGGGTTGTATTTACCCTTTGAACTAACCATTTTGAATTCTGTGTTATAGTCTGTGAAATCTGAATGGTGTTGAGACAAATATTTCCGTTTGCTGGGATTTCCTTGGTGGTTTTTAAAGCACTGCAAGGAGCTTCACCCTTATGCTGCTGTGCCGTTTTTGAAATTCCATTTTGTCGGCAGCGGTAAGAAATCAAAAGATCTCATTTGGGGTTCCCCAAATGAAAATAAAATGTTTTCTTCAAAATAGTCCATGGTTTAAATGGAAACAGTAGTAAAATGCAGTGTTTCATTCAAAATGTTTTCTCTAGGATTTGAGCAGTGAGGCTTATTTTTTCAATACTAATATTTTAGAAGGATGTGATATCTTTGAGAAGGATGTGATGTCTTTGAGAAGGAAACAAAGCAGTCTTTTTAAATGCCAAAATCAGTGCCTTATTAGACATTTGATGAGAGAGACTAATTTAGGAGTAATTTACTATTTTGCTACCATCAATCTGCCTTTTTAACTGGGTGGAAGGAGGGCGTTTCAGCAGCCTGTGTTCACTCAGCAGCTCTGTGTTTTCAAAGAACAAACCTTTTATCAGCAAGGCCCTTCTTCCCACTTCTTTAAGCTGCTTGTTCCCTTGGGACACCATAGGGAGAGCAAACCACTGTGAAACCTCACATTTAATTCAGGAAGAACATTTCTAACCAATAGCGATGGGTGGAGCAGTTTATTTACCATCTAGCAATTGAAATGTTAAACAGGGCTTTGCTCAGACAAACTGAGCAAAGATACAAACAGAGATTTGATACAAACTTTTATTGCTCCAAAGCATTGAACTGTATAAAAAAATTGGTGGTTTGTTGTTTGTTTTTTTGTTTTGAGTGGGGTTGGGAAATAAGTGCATATATCCATGACTGATGTGTGCAGAAATAAATGGTTTATGAAGCAGTAGAGGTATCATATCCAAAATGATAATGATAGTCTGAAATGTGCAGAGCTCTCAGTGTGTTCATCAGTGTTGGTAAACTTCTCTTGTAACATCAGCATTTTGATAATTTAAAGGGAACAAACAAAAGAATCCATGAATAACTGTAAGATGTAATGTTTTTCTAATTAGGAAACTGGTCAGTCACAGAATTTTTATTTTAATGTGGGAGTTGAAGGCATTTTGAGTTTTCAGGTCACAGACAGAAGCAAGCTACAGCTTGAATACCAAACCCTGTTCAAGAAGGTATCACCACTGATTTTCCTGGGCTGCATTTCAAGCATAAAGGAAACACGATTATGAAAGGGAACTCAACATTCTGGTCAAATTACCCTTTCACAGGAGCCCAGTGTTTCTACTATGTTGAGTCTGGTGTCTAAACCAGGCCTGTTTAAGGATTGATTCTGATGCATCAAAAGTATTTGAGGGAATACTTGTGAGATCAATCTTCCATCTCTACATCAAAGCACCAACATTATAGCTGAGAGGGAAGCTGTATTGGTTCTGTGTTTAATTATTTCACAGACTTCAAATTTCTACTGCAGCTGTGTCAACTTTTTGCTCATAAGTGCCTTTGGCTTGCCTTTATCTTTTTTCAGTTTCTTAGTTGCTTAGGTTGGAATTTTGGCCTCTAACTACTTCCTCAGTTTTCAGACCAAAATGAGTATCAGGATATGAGTCTGTGCTTCTACTCCTCGGTAATATTTGGAGATTACAAGAGGAAATGAGTGAAAAGAGGGAGCCTTCCTAGCAGATTCCTAGGGTTCACTGGTGCCTGTCACAGCAGCAGCAAAGCTCAACCCCTCCTGCTCCCATCAACAGGTTTTCAAGGCATTCAAACACAATGCGTGAATCTTCATTAAACAGAGGCAGTCAGAACCCACTCCACGCTGGAGCGAGGTTTGTGCTGCCCGCAGGGAAAAAGAGAGGAGAAAGAGAAAGAAACTGGGGCCACTGCCATCCTGCAGCTGCTGCGGGGGAAAGGAAGAACAAACGCCGCCGTGTTGTGCTCACAGCCGCAGGGATGATCCTGAACTCTACAGCGGGATCGGTGGGACCCGCGGGAGGAAAGCGGAGGGGAAAACCTCCAAAGAGCGCATGTAGCAAACGGGGAGGAAACACCGCAAATATAGGAAAGGTTTAAAAGGCACACAGCGCTTGTGCGTGCCGCCGCCGGGGCTGTTGAAGAGCCCGCGCAGGGACCGGGAGGGAGCGGCATTGGAGCCCTCAGCGACGGGCAGGAGCCGGCAGCGGGAAATGCGCTCCGGGTACTGCCCTCTGCACAGCTCGCGCGTTCCGTAGGGAGCTGCGAACCGACGAGCCACCCTGTATTGCCGCCCGAGCAGGCTGTGTCCCGCCGGAACCATTTCGCGCACGCACACAGTTCCGTTTCCGGGCTCTCTGTTCGGGTCCCCACACGGCCCGGACCGGGAGAGCTCCAAGGTCGCTTTGCGGCACCGGAATTCCCCAGCTGAGCTTGCCCGCATTTTACTCCTTATTAAAACTCTCAAGCTGGACGCTAGCTCGCGGCCCCGTCTGCGGACTTTCACGCATATACGCTGGGCAGCGCGGCTCTTTGGCGGAGCGTAAATTCACATTACGCGGTGCGGCTCCTTGCCGTGTCTCCCCACCGTCTCAGTGGCCGCGCTGCATTTTTCGGTCCATGCTCCTTTCCCCCCGGGTGGCGCCTTCCCGGGAGCTGCATTTGTGTCCGTGTTTGTTTCCGTGCTTGGTTCTGTGTTTGTTTCTCTGGGTTTTTTTCTGTTTTGTTTCTCTGTTTGTTTCTCTCTCTGTTTCTGTGTTTTCCGCGCCGTCCCGGCCCTGTGCGCTCTCCGCTGGGGTCCCGCTCCGCCGCCCGGTTCTTGTCTTTGTGTGTTTTGTTCTTGTCTTTGTGTATTTTGTTCTTGTCTTTGTGTATTTTCTTCTTGCTGCACCCGGAGCCTTTCTCTGCTTTGTGTATTCGCCGTTTGAATTTCGTTTCGCTGCGGCTCTTGGTTCCCAGCTTTGTGTTTTCCGTCTCTCGGATCCCGCCTGCGTTTCCGCGGCGTCCCGCGATCGCTTTGGGTCATCAGATGCTGTAATAAGTTAGCCGAGACTCCGTTATCTTCATGCGGGAAAAGCCAATTCTTTATTCATATAATTTTGTACGGTTTTCACAGACCTCATGTGCAACACATATTGGCTGGTAGTTTTCTTACCACTTCATTTTTTGGTCAGAAGGTGATTTGTGTGTGCGTGCTAAGATTCATTTGTTTACATTTTTCCTTTATGGGTTCTCATGGAACAGATCTTACTGTTTCCACAGATGCACTTATTTTTCAACCCCAGAATAGGCTGTTGTGTTAACAAACTTTTCACACCACGATTGCTTTCACATGGGAGCTTGCAAATTGCTTAACTACACTTGAAAGAGATGACAGGCTAGCTGCTAATTTAATAGAGCAGGCCTGATTTTATGAGGCCTTTCTTCTATAATTTTTCTACCTGTCACAACACACTAACAACATTATTCTCTCAAAAGAAATGGCTGAAATAAGATTTTGCCTGCCTCAATGAAATTACAATTTTGACACAAGCCCTTAAAAAAGTTAGAAGTGAGAAGCAGGTGCTGTGACTGTGGTTAATGGGGGTAGGGAAGGGCCATTTTAGAGCATAAGGTGATAATGTTGATTATTTGATGGGAAATTAATCCAATTTAGGTGTAGGGAAAAAAAAAAAACCAAACAAACCAAACATTAAACTGAAATAAAACACAACTAAGGATTCCTGACCTGTTCTTATTCTTTTGGTGAGGTTTGAAGGAAACAGTTCTGAAGACCCAAGGGTGTCAGGGCTCACTGCACAGGATATGCTGGGTGAGGCCACACTTTCACACTCTCCTCTAAAAGCTTCTTACCCATCATATTCTTGAGTTTACTTACTTTTTGCTTCCATGACAGCACACACAGCATGAGACAGGGAGAAAACCTGTCCTGGTTTCAGTAAATGGTCACTCACTGCACAGAGCTGCTTTTACAGACATCTGGGTCAGTAGGTGCTGGAAGAGCAGCAGATCAATACAGAGCATCAGTAGTGTCAGCAGAGCTATGGACATGAAGCCTGTAATTGAAAAAAATCTATTACCAAACCTGAAACTTCAGACAGCTTTACAGCTGATGACTTGAGAGTTTTACTTTGACAGGTGCTGGAAACAATGTTAACATGAAGCACGAGTCCAAAGTATTGTTCTTTCGGACTTACGCTGAAGGTGTATGATGAGGTGAAGCCAAAATTCTGTCATGTCAATCCAGGCTAAAAGGCTCAGCATGAGTCTTCTGAAGCACAGCACTTTCCAGACTTGTTTAGTGCTTTACTTGTGTCTGGAATGCTGGGAGAGGTGGTTTCCATTGCCATTCCACATGTCTGCTTACACAGTTTTGCATACTGTGTGGAGTAGGGAAAGCTGTTACTCTGATGGAGTTTTCATTGTAACTGGGTTTGTGATTAAGTAGCTATTAAAGGAAAAACACACACCTGCTGCTGTGCACATGGAATAATTTTTGACACGCATTCAAAAACTGTCTAGTAAATTCAGACTGCTCAGGCAGCGTCCTTTGCAACAATGTGATTTTGGCATCTTTGCAGCAATTTTGTGCCCTGTAACATTAAGCCAAGGTTTTGTTACAGCCAGCTCGAACTGCGACATTTTGTGTGCACAATGAACGGTTTAGAAGTAACCTGCTTTGGTCTGTGATACAGAATAAATTTAGACTCAGTGGGCAATGGCCAGCAGGAGGGAGGAGGCAGTAGATGAGAAAGAATATTTGTGGGTTGTTTTTTTTTCTTCCCCCAGCCAGTTCTCTAGAGGGATATGAATGCATTGTTGAGTAAATGTGTAATAAAACACTCAAATACATTAAAAAAAAAAAAAAAAAAGCATGGAGGCAACATCTAAACGGTCAAGTGCTCATTTATAGTTCTGCTTTCTATTCAGTTTAGGCCAGACAACTCTTTGCTGTTCCTACTGGAATGGCAGTCCTCCAGCTGAGGCACACCAGTGAAATGAGGGAGAAATGTGCACCACTGAAGCCTTTCTTGTTACCAGCTGGCTCCCTGAAGCACAGTGCTTTTCCCTTCTGCATCCACCTTGTGCTTGGAGGAACAGCATCCCTGCTCTAGGACTGGGGTTAGTGGAAGTATTTTTAGATGCCTGGAAACAGAAGGGAGGGGAAATGCATTTCACACCCATTTAGTAATCAGAGGTGGGCTCCTGTTTGTTTAGTACCTCCCACAAGGACCTGATTTATCTGGGAATTATGTTAAGTCTATGCAGTTTTGCATAATATACATGGGGCAGTTTGAAGGAAGTTTTCCACTGTAACCAACACCATGATGAAATAGTTATCAGATAAGTATGCACATATTTACCTGCCAGTGGAATAACTTTGGAAGAAAAAATAAAAATGAACAGCAGCTGAAGGAGACTATCAGGCTCCTGAGAGCAGCTGAGCTCCTGCCCTACACCCTGGTGCCCTGCCAGGTGGCAGCAGACCCGGGGTGAATGAAATAAAAAGCGTGTGCAGGTGTGTTTGCTGTTTGCTGACAGTGACTTCTCCACAGGTAAGCAATCCAGTGTGTTTACTTCCAGTTCAAGTCTGCTTTGTTTACATTGAGTACCATTGCTGCTAACTTCCAATGAGGTGACACAAAGCAACAGGTTACAAAAATGCCATCAAACATCCATTCTGACAGCATCCATGTCACAATACACAATGATGTACCGGAATTATACAAAGACCAAAAAAATAATATATATATAGCTAATTGTTTTGACTAGAACTGAAATGGACAGCGAAAAAGAAAAGAGCCCCCCGCCCTGCCCCCAAAGGCCCTGCAGGAATCCATACTGACACTTTGGCAGCCTTGTAGCAACAAATTGATAACCAGCCCTTGACATGCCAAAACCTTGTATTTGTAACATTGTAAATTCCTGGTTCAGGGAAAAATAGTTACGTCTATTAAAGCACTTTTTGTGTGTATGGTTTTTTTTTTTCCCCACCCCTCCAACCTGAACCAGCTTCATGTTTTTTACACAGGGTTAATAATTACAAAAAATAATAAATGAGTGAGGGGTATAGGCACCATAGACTGCTCAGACAGTTAATGCTATAGTATATATGCTAAGATATCTCAGCTTGAAACTCAGTTGCCCTGTGATTAGATCCATCTAAAACAAGAGCCTGGTCGATGGCATTACTGAAAAAAGGTCGGCAAAAAGAGCAATCCCTCTGCCTAATTAGTGGCAGCCCAGCCAAGAACCAAACCCACTCCTTGTCTCAGCTGCCTGTTCCTGCTTTGGGTTTCCCAGCTGGGATTTCTGCTCATCAGGAATTTTCTCGTCAGTCCATTCCTCGGGTCTTGTGCTCCCCCCAGGCCCCACGTACATCAGTGCTGTAAGGAAACAGTCAAATCCACGGTCCCAGCAGCCCCCCCTGCCCTCCCAGCCCCTTTTCACAATCTCCAGATTTCTTCATGTATGTTCATGCCTCGCTATTCACTAATGAGGTATTATTAGATACTAACAATGCCTGCTCTCCTAGGGACAGACCAGTGACACATGAAGAAAGCTCTTCAGTCAACCATTTAGAAAAATATTGCACTTACTTTAACCTTAAGCCCAACCTGCACAGAAAAAAAAATTATGAAAGAAATTAACCAGAAATACCAAACAAAACCCCAAATCTCTGGAGCAATCTATCTTATGCACATATAGTGTCTTTTCCTTCATGTTGTTTAGCTGAATTTGGTCCAGTATTTAAAAAAAAAAGTCCAGAAATTAAACAGTTCAAAAGACACCGCAGGCTCGTTAAGGCTTTGTCTCCCCAGTGCTTCAGAAAGGTAAAAGTTTCTTTCCATCATTGTCCGTGCACTGCAAAGCAGTGATCTCTCATGGCACAACACCTGCCCGCTCACACCATCAACAGAAAATAGATCAGAAGCAAGGGAAGATGGGTGTGCTTCATGGTCTCACCTGCAACAGAACAAACAGAATGCTTTAGAGAGAAGAAAAGGAAATAAATACAATTCTTAGCATTTGTTAACCCTCCACACAGGCTGGGATTCACCAGTACAGGCAGCTGGGTGCTGGGACTCAGACTAGACAGTAACCAACCTAAACATGAGGGACAGCCAGGAAAACTGGGGCTCCTTTACAGGCAGGGGGATGATACACAAAGGGGTTAAAAAAGGCACATGTGCAGCACCACAGACACAGAATTGTCTGCTGACACAGCATGAGAGGTGCTGCCCTCAGCCCAGCTCTCCACCAGCTGCTTGAAAAGCAGTTTGTGGCAAATCTGCAGCTTCCTGCTCCACCCAAAAGGGACTGTTAAGGTTATGGCTGGGTTATTGCTGCCACCTAATGAACCTTTAGAAGCTTAAAGAGCAGTGAGACACATCCCCACAGCTTGTCCCCACCAGCAAACCTCGTGGTCACAGCCACTTGTTTTGCTCAGGCATGGGAAAGTAAGACCAAGTCACTTAATGCTGCTGGTGGTACCAGTCTGAGAGCCTGCTGGTTCTCTGGTTCTAGGATTTTAGATTGAGGAAAAAACTTCCCACTGTTTCATGCCAGAGCTTTTTAGTTACCAACTCACCCTCCAGAAGAGCATCCCCAAGCCTCTGCTGGCCTTGGTAACCAGGCAAAATTATTTTTTGAGAATGACTGAAGATATTGAAGTTCTCCCTCCCTTTAAGCTTTGTAAGGCATGTTAGGACAAGTGGCAGGGAGTGCTTAGATGGCTCATCAGGAGTTCTGGATTCTCTTTAAACAAGAGTGAGCCCATGTTTTCTCACAGTGCCATGGAAAGGGTAGTGGATTATTTACTGTGAGAAGCTAGGTGGATTTTTTCCCTCATTCTCCATGTGAACATGGAAGAGGAATAAGAAAAGCCCCAACCTGCCAGCAAAGCTTCTGGAATGGGGTTGTGGGGCCATGGGCATGGCACAGGGCCAGGCTTGCCTGACTTACCACCTGTGGCTCTGAACTAGGACTTGCTGACGTTCTCATATATGACATCACTGATGCAGAACTGTTGCTTCTTCTTTTGCCACATCAGCTGCACGCACTGGTGAATAAAAATGTACTGTTCCTAGAAGAAAAGACCAAATAAATGGGCATTTTTTGCACCTCAGAAAGCATGGCAAAACCCCAACCAGTTTGATAGTTCACAATAACAGCCTGCACAGCTCCATGTGTCCCACCTTAGCCACTCACAAGAGTGTTATCAACTCCCAAAATAATAGCCCACAATTGTTACAGACAGCAGAAAGGGGAGCATGAAATCCACCTGGCATTATAATCACCTATTAATAACCTGCATGATGACAGAAGAGTTGAATCTGAAATAAAGTTGGTCTACTTTACATTGCCTAAAAATAAATAAACTCCAAGAAAGGTATTTGAATGCTTTATGTGCAACAAATTGCACCCACAAATATGCACCTGAAATATTTTAATGAAGTTCACATTCCTTGGTGTTTCACTTCTTTGGCAATAAAAGGAAAACTTCAATTTTGTTCAGAGTAGTTAATTGGAGAGACTGGTTTCAGTTCATGATATTCACCATTCTAAATCCATTTTTGGGCCCACGCCATTTGGTTTTTTTAAACTGCTCATTGAGACACTGCCAAATTTCCAACATACAATGTGAAGTCAGGTGACCTGTCAGTGGTTTCATATTGTGTAAATAAAAACTGTTTGGTGGCCTCTGTGACAGAGTGTCAGTGTCACTTGGCCACTGCCTGTGGCAGCAGGAGCTCAGTAACTGCCCTTAACATCAGCCCCAGGCAGACAATGAGGTTCTACATGAAAAAAAAAGGAAATATAAAAAAGAATATTTAATGAAATATTTAAAAAAAAAACAAAAACAACCCTACAAAAACCCAGATCACCTCTGAAGTGGTAACAATTGCAGCTGAAATCAATCAACTATCAGCATTTTTTTCCTCTGATGTTTACATAAGGATCTGCCTTTGGATTAATACAGTGAATTGTGATGAAAAGCAGCACTTTGATAGTAATGATCCAGAATGGACTGAAAATGGCTTTTTTTTTTTTTTTTCTCATTTCCAGATGCTAGTTGTTGTCACTGCAGGTTTTCTTCCTCCTCTCCTCTCCCTGCTACAAGTTTTTTTTTGCTTTGCTCTTGATTCAACAAACTTTGGCAACAAACAAGCTAGCCTGAAAACAGTGGTGGTGGCACTTCCAACTGCATGGAGGTTGCCCACTTATTCTCTGTGTCCAACCAAGGAAGAGTACAACAGGCATGAAATATGAAATCTTTCCCTCATTACTAGGGGAACTGGGAAGATGCTTATCATCTGCTTTGAAGAGTTTGTGATTTTTTTTCCCCCCCAGTATATATTGTCTTTAATACATTTTTATCTTAAAAACAGAAGAAGAACTACCCAGTAAATATTTGGGTACAGAGATGGGCAAGGAGGGTGTCTGGCAGACTCACAATCCTTTTGTCTGTTTGCCTTGTTTGAAATTCCATTGTGTAGTGATCTCCAACACTTGGCTGGATGATATCAACATGATACTTGAACAAGGCTGCCCGATACTGATATGATTTCATGAGCCATTAATCCCCTCAGCAAACCCAGCTCTTTACAGTGTGGTTTGAAATTTTCATATGTTAATCTCTTCTAATGCATTGTCTGTATATTCATTTCACAGAAGGTGAGAATAACTCATTTCCTCTGGCAGACAGTGAGATTGCAGATATATCATCAAACCCACCTGTGCAGCAGATCAATAATGTGACAATATCACAACGGAGATGAGAACTTGATTATATTGATTTATAGGGATTTTGCCAAGAGCTCAGGGGGAACAACAGTCATTAGACATGAACATGCTAAAGAGGGGTGTGAAATGGGCACAACAACATTGTCACAGAGCTGAAGCAAACAGATCCTACCTCTGTCTGCACCATGGACATTCTGTAGGACCTCATGTCCGACACCAGGCCCAAAATATCCACGAACTCGTGGTCACGGATGTGCTGCAAGAGCCGGTCCAGGGCTATGAACGTTCCCGTCCGTCCCACGCCAGCACTGCAACACACACAGACATGCATCTCATTCCAGGCTCTTCTGAAGGGGATACACAGCAAAAGCAGGGGCCCTGCAGCTGTAACAATCAGAACTAATCTGAGGCCAGGCAGGCTGGTTGGTCTGTGGGATTGACTGTGGGATTTACCATCGTCCATTGGTTGGGCAGAGTGGATGCACTCACACACAGAACGTGCACACACACACCCTCACCCACCCTTAGCTCTCTGCTTTTCCTGCTGTCACTGCCCCCCTCACAGACTTCATGAGACCCCTGTAACTCCAGGGGCTGGAAGCAGAACTGCAGAGACCTGCTCAGGAGCAAGGGATGCCCAGAGACAGCGGGGTCACACCTGAGCAGGACTCAGCTCCACAGCTCTCTGCACTGCAAAGCTCTTGGCACTACTGCAGTTTGTCCTCAAAGGACAAACCACCCAGAAGGGTCTGCACTCCAGGACTTCTGCCTTAGGAGCATGAGATAGAAATAGCTACCACTCAGCTGAAAAATCTTCATTTTCCCCAAAAGGAAGCTTAGCAACTAGAAAAAAATTACACACTGCTTTCATTTAGAGTTTCTCATGTGTGTAAGATTGTAATTTCACACATGATATTTAAGTCAGATTTCACTGAGTGCAACATTAGAGGTTCTACAGAGTTTCACACAGCATCCCAACACCTTACCTGCTACTAAGAGTGTGTACTTAGCAAAAGTTCTTCCTTCTTTTTTGTCATACTTTTTCTGAAAAGGCTTGAAAGTGTTTGCAATAATGTTTAACAGTTCATCTCAACACAGTCCAACACAACTGTCACAAGACAGGTCTCTATTTTGGCTTTTGTTGTGTTAATTTCTCAAATACATGAATACAATAGAATTTCTGACGTGTTAATTGGACAGATTAACTGATGAATTCGTTCTGCGCCTTCTTTAAAGCCTGAGAACAATTGTTGCAGGAGCTGATCGATACATTCTTTCCCTGCTCCCCCTACTAATTTCATAGCGGTTTTACTTCAAATCTATGTGTCTAAGATGCACAGTATGGTCTAAAAATCTTATCTGAAAATATCTCTTTTACTGCTAGAAGAACCCTCGCTGATCAAAAGAAAACACTACAGGTGTTGCCCAGCTCTCTGATACTTCCTTCTGTTCCTTCCCAGAACAATTAAGTAGCAAATACAGGGTTCAATTCCATAATATTATATATAAATCTCTCCCCTGGCTTACTGAGCACTTTTTTTGATACTAAGAATCACGGAACAATATCCTCTATGAATTTCTCCTTGAGGTTACAGGGAAGAGCTGCACAACACCAGAGAGAACCATCTTCAGTCAACAGGTGAGCAGAACCCCCAAAATCTCTCCTTCTCATGGTTTCCCAGCCTATTTAATGCCACACCTTGTTCTGCCACCTTTTCCTCGAAGCATTTACCTGCAGTGTATGACCATGGGGCCTTTAGTCTTTGCTGATTTCTGCCTGACCATCTGTACAAACTGGAGGATGCTCTCGGCAGCGTTGGTGGGGGGGACACCGTGGTCTGGCCAGGCAGTGTAGTTAAAATGCATCACATCCTGCACCTCATCAGCCTGGTGGGAGAAGCACAACAGCAGTTTTAGCAGTGCCATCACACTCAGTCACACTGAGGGCTTTCTTTTGTCATTTAGTGCTTTTCATTTTTTCTCCACATACAGCCTAAAAAAGACTGGAGCCAGCCCAAAAATTGGCAAAGAACAAACATGCTAATTGATTACAAAGTGGGGGGGATATCAGGCCATCATTATCAAAATGGTATAAATTTCCTGTTTCTGGGTTTGAGATTTGCTTTTTGCTTTTGTCTCTGTGGTAGCTCCATCTTATTTTGCTTTTAAATCAAGAACTGTTGCATTTTTTTCAACTCTGGGCTTTTTTTCCTCTTTTTATTCCATTTCTTCTCCTTTTCTCATTTTGCCACAGATAAAAAACAATACTGCTGGCAAACAGTCAAGCCTGGACCCTTGAGAAATTTTCTTTTCAGGTTTTAAAGAAAAAGAAAACAAAACCAAACAACACCCCCCCCAAAAAAAAAAAAAACCCCAAACAACCAAACAAACAAAGGGAAGAAAGAAACATTACCAGAAGAAACATTTAGGAAAAAAGCTCATTATAAAAAAAAAAACCCATTTACAATGATAAAAATTCTACTGGCTTTAGATGAAGTAAGATCCTCAACACAACACATAAGGTCCAGGGTCAGTGGTGAATTGCCAGCACACAGCTTTTTCCACATCCTCTCCATATTCTTAAACTTTTCTTCATGAGATGATGCTGGCAATGAGCTGATGCAGGAAACAAAGGTGGAAGGAAATGCCTGAAAGTCTGAGGAGCTTTCATTTGGACACCACATACTCTCACATTTGTTTCAATAATTTACAGGTAGACATGATTATTGCAGAATTGCCCTTTT
Source organism: Pycnonotus jocosus (assembly GCA_013400435.1). NCBI lineage: Eukaryota > Metazoa > Chordata > Aves > Passeriformes > Pycnonotidae > Pycnonotus > Pycnonotus jocosus. The sequence continues at coordinate 133,941 of VWYP01027231.1, read as the reverse complement.
GAAAAATATTTGCAATTCTTCCATTGGTATTTTCAAGTTTTGAATAATTTATAGCAAGAAGGTGTGCCTGAGACAGAGAAAAGAAGAAATTCACACATTTTTTGTCAGTAATTATTGGTACCACAGACATGTCCAGAGCTCTGGTACTACTTTTGTTTCAGCCTTGCACTTTGCTGAGAAATTCGGAGACAACAATTTTAGGGGAAAGTTTTGTGATTTCGTCATTTGCCTGTGTGAAGTGAAGGTAAGGACATCGATCTCTCTTGGATGTTTTCTGCTGAATGGCAGAAATGGACAAAAGTTGAAGAAAAGGCTGGACTGAAAGGACTGCCAGTCCTTTGGCAAAGCGTTTCACTCACGTAGCTGATTCGGAAGCTGCGGTACACCCAGTCCGTGTGCTCCTCCTCGCTCAGCATCTCCACTGTGATATCCCCATAGGCAACAGGATCTTCTGTGAAAGGCCAGTAATGGTCACATTTCACCTGAAACAGAGGGAAATCCAGGCATATTTGCATTTATAGAAAGGTACATTTACATAAAGATACACATATATAGAAAGAAGCACATGCAAAAGAGCACAGAACCTCAGGTTTAGCAATGCCTACAGCACTATTCACTTGATGCTGCAATAAAAGGTAATTTATCCTGCTATGACTTCCAGTCTGACCACTCCCATTTAATTGTGGCCATCAGCTATGTATTTGTTTTCAGAAGGGCAGCTTCAGTACAGTGAAGAATACAAGAAGAATGCCTTTTGTTATTCTTCCTGATATAATAGATCTAAATGGAGCAAAATCCTGGGAAAGAGAAAGTCCATATAATCCCCCCGCCCCAAATTATACACCAAATATCTCTATTACAATATCAAAGGGATATATAAAGATAGAACTTGTATTTTATAATTATTTAAACTTAAAAGGGCAGAATCACAGAAGGCCTGAGGAGAGGCTTCATAATAAGGTCAGGGGAGGTAAAAGGGCAGAAAAAGTAGAAGGTCAGGGATCGTCAAAGAAGTTCAAAGGAAGGTTAAAGAAAGGGAAAGGCAACATCAAAGCAGGTCAGGGAAGGTTAGGGAAGATCAAGGAAAATCAGGGAAGGTTGAAGAAGGCTAGGGAAAGTTAAAGAATGTCAAAGGAGTTCAGGAAATGTCAAAGCAGGTCAAAGGAGGTCAGAAAAGATAAGAAGGGGTCAAAGAAGGTCAGGAAAAGTCGAAGAAGGTGCAGCAAGTCAGGGAAGGTCCAATAAGGTCAAGAAAGGACAAAAGTCAAGAAGCCCAGGAAAGGTCAAAGGAGGTCAGAGGAGGCCAGGGAACACCAGAGAATGTCGAAGAAGGTCCTGAAATGGGAAGGTAGATGCCATTCCAGGGTGGGTTGTGATACTACCTTGTGATCAGAAATGATGTGAAGACATTCACTAAGCACAAAAGAGCTCTTTTTCGGAGTGGTTTCTTTTACACCATATACAAGGTTTTATTACGTACCCGTCTTTTCTCATTGCACTGAGTAAGCATAACAATAATTTGTGATTTTTGCTGGAGAACCATCTTCCAAAAATCATTTCTAGTTTCTGGCAGTGGTCCTTGGGTTGCAATGTATTCCTGGGGTGAATTATAACCCTAAAAGACAAAGAGATAGGTCCTGGTTTTACCAACATGGTAACTGCTTCAGAACATATATTTCTCACATTCATTTTAGTTTGCTCAAATTCAATTTGTACTTCTAAAAGTGATTTCTAATATAGAGAAATTAATTTTTTTGTATTTATTTTGTGACGACAACTTTTGCTAGATTTTGATGTTCCCAAAGCATAAGCAATCTGAAATGAAGAAGATGAAGCTGTTACCACACAAATCACTTGCCCAGAGAGCAGAAAAGGCAACATTAAAAAAGCAAGTAATAAGAACCTAAAAGAAAGTTACAGCTCCTTCCAGATAATGTAATTTTAGGGGTTTTTTTAGCTATAGGCATAAAACCAGTTACAGATACCCAGTCTGCTCATCCCAAGCAGAGCCTGTGGTGATTTTCAGTCACTGGTATCAATGGAACAGGATTATATGCGTGTGTTTATGTTATAAGGCTTAAATTAATAGAATATTAATTAGAATTCTACTTAAAATAATAGATAAGATGCTGAGACAATGCTCTTAACAGATGCTAAGATGCTTTTTGTGCATGTATTCCCTTTCCTATATACCTATCAACATGATTTTAGTTGGAAAGACTCCTTTCTCCTCTCCAAAACCAAAAGAGTATAATAAGATTTTATTAAGACTATAAAAAAAGACCACAAAATGACCCCTTTGGCATCTGCTGTGACCATATTTGCTGAGATTGTATCATCAAAATTGCGTTTGGAAAGTTATTTTATATTCCTGGCAGGAGCAAAAATACATCCAACACACAGCGTGATCCTGTGCAAATTGGGCAATTCCTTGCCACCGCTGTGTGTGGATCATAAAATTATTTGTGATTTGGGAACACTTTCCACAAGTGGCTTCCTCCAGACGTCTCTGCAAATCAGCTCAATCCCAGTATTTGCACTACGGAGAATTTGCTGCCTGTTCTGCGTGGGCCATGTCTGACCTAAGTGACAAACCCTGTTAGCACAGGGATAGATCACCCCTGGTTTCTGTGTTTGGAGGCAGGGACTCAGTGGAGAACTGATTATCAGAAAAAAACCAGCATTAACATCACGTGTTTGTCCCAGTTTCCATGGTCAGCACTGTGCTGTAAGCAGAACTACAGAGAGGCAAAGAAGAACTGAACTGAACTGAAAGGGACTGCTGCTGAAGATTCTGTTATCCACACTCATGTGTGACAGAAGATTCCTGAGTTGTGAATCCTGGGACGTTTTTCTGTCTTGATTCTCTGTGAGCTCAGCCCCTTGCAGTGTGAGTGCTCAGGTTCATGCTCTGGGCACAAAACCAAGCACAGGATCAGCATTGCACACTTGAGCAATGCCACAGGGACAGAGAAGTGGCTCCAGTGACTCATCCAAGGGTTCCTCCTTTCTTCATAACACTGACTCAGCACAACTAGGGTCAAGTCTGTCTACAGCAAGATTACAAAAATGCTGATTTGTTTGTGGTCCCCGAATGAAAGGCCTCTTCCTCAAGAGCTGCAGTGCTGCCCTGCCTCCTGTCCAAGCGGAGCAGCCCAGTGGATATCGCTCTCCAGCCCTCAGAGGCTACCAGAGGGCCAAACCCTTGTGGCAGAGAAGTTTTAGCTTCCATATTTTCCAGATTCTGTACTGCATTGCTATATAACTCTGAACTTCACATAAAGTGTTAGCAAGTTCTCCTCACAGTTTAGTCAGACAAAACAATCCTTTTCCAGCCCTAGAACCAAGGACTCCATTGCAGCTTCAGGCCCAAAAATTATAAACAACAGCAATTGAGGAGAGCAATCTGAGAGGATGGGACTTCATCACCTGAAGCTGTAATTGGACAATCGACCCCAATATGGAAATGGACCCAAACTTATAAAAGTGAAAAATTGTGATTCAGAGTCCATCTTGGGTGTAGCTTTGGCCAGGCTCTTGTACTGCCCAAGGTGTATCCTTTGAAGGCCTTTTAATAAATACCTCCTTTATTCCTTTAACTCTGTCCAGCCTCTGTTCTAGGTAGCTTCTCAAGGCACCACAGGGATAAGCCTAAGGGACTGCACAAGCTCAGAGGAGAGTGGAGAGAACTGATGAGCTTTCAGCCAACTCCCAGTGTCAAAATATTTGCCTACAGCTCTGTGTAGAGTTTAATTATCCTGAAACCGTGGGTGCTACCCCCGGTAAGTGGCTGCTGTCTGCCAGGTGGAGAGAGGCTCAGGGGAAGCACCAGGGAGGAGGCAGAAAGCAGAAGTTCTCTCCACGCACCATCTGGGCTGTGTGCATTTTGTGCATTTGGAGTGTCTGGCTTAGCCCTTTTTTCCCCACGTGCAGCAGAAATCTAGAAAAAAAATCTCATTTGAGAATTCAGATTTCTCGTTTGAGCTTTTATGTTTTACCTTGCTATCTCTAAAATGCCACTGAATCATTTTAACATTTCCCTACCAGTCCAATCAAAGTTTCACAAAGATTCACAGCTTCTGTAGCAAAATTTGCCAAAAAAACCTTCCTCCTCCACCTTCCTTTTTTTTTTTTTTTTTTTTTTTTTTTTTTTTTTTTTTTTTGTGTGGCTGTTCCCTGTCAGTAAAATATTTGGAAGCTGAAGGAGATACTGAGAACATGACTGAGCTTCCAAGAAATATTGTGGTGTTTTCAAGGGCCCAGCTGTGCCTGGTGTGCAGGAGACAGATCTGCACACTGACCAGATCTCTGTACTCACAGGGATGTAGTTGGCATTGATGTAATCAGATCCCTCTTCTTCATTCATTGACACTAACCGGACACGACTGAAATCATCTGTAAAAGGAAAAAGACATTAGAAAAAAAAAAATCGCCTCTCAAATATGGCACTCATCTCCAACTAAGCAAAATTTGAATTAGTCCCATAGGAATGGCCAAAAATAATCTATTAAAAAAATAGAAAATTCTTGTGTTGACTAAGAGAGCAATGTTTGCTTCAGCAAACACTGCATGGACACACCATCATTAGTCTTCTATAAACACCCCCTCCCAGTGCTGTCCCTTTGGGCTCCCTTAGGTTTCATTAAAAATTGTAAGAGAAACACAGTAACACCACTCAGTAGCATGAAAGACTTTGTGTTTCTCACCTCCAAACTCTTGCCATAATAAACATTTCCAGCAAGCCACATCTACTCAAAGCTAACAAAAAACATCCCTTGCTTGTTTCTCTCTGTAAGAGCAGGATTGTAGAACAGGCTTTTATCCATCTTAGAAAAATCTCCTGATTCTCCAATTTTCTTATTAAAACTTTTCTTTCCCTCTCTAGGGATTTTAGTAGGATTTAGTGTGTGCTGTACTTACATGGCAGGATATTTGTGTAGCGATTTTTACAGCGGTTCATGGGGAGATCAGCAGCAAAGTGGGGGATGTCCAGCCCAATCAGTTTCAGCTCCTGAGATAACAGAAAGGAAAATGCCAAGGTCAGCCTCAAAAACACCCAAAGAATAATTCTGTGTGATTACTTGTGGCAAGCAGCAGGCAGAAAACACTCATAAATCACAAATTGGCAGCAGGATGACTCAGATTTTCCTTATTTGATGATTTTAAATTTTGAGTAATTAACAGAATGCACCTGAATTTGTCTTAGAGAGATCTCCTTGTTCTTATAGAGATTTCTGATGCCACTTCCTGATTTCAGTGCTTCCTCTCAAATTAAGGACATATATATAAAATAAAGAACAAAAAAATCCCAAATTTAATCCCAGGTTGCCAGTATGTCCCAAACTTAAAGCGAGTGTGTTTTTCTGACAGTTAACTCAAATTGAATGTGACAAGGCACTCCAATCAGTTTATTGAATGCAGGATTTAACAACATCAAGCTCCAATTCTGAATTCTGCAGGAGAGAAAGGGAAGCTGACCTGTCCAGCAACACCACAGATTGACCAACACAGAGCACACAGGAGCATGCCATGCAGCTTTAACATCTTGAAAAAGCTGATCTGGGCATGGCAGACAGCAGAATCCTCAGAGATTTACCTCAAATTGCAGAGAAAATTTATAATCTGAATCTTTGGCCATATCCTTGATGTATCCATCAAAATCATCCAACTGGACAGGGCTTTAAAAGAAAAATACAGAGAAATTAAGTTAAAAAAATCTGATTTTTGTAGTATCTTCCATTTCCTTCTCCCAGAATACTCTCAAGTAATAAATATCTATTTGCATCTGTTAATGCCAGAAGGATAAACCTTGTGGTTCAGGGCCACCAGTGGGTGAGTGTATTACATTTTGGATGCCACTGCCCTGACTGCATTTTCTGCTGGCTTTGAGAACTACACACATTTGCAATTATAAGTCAAATTCTCTTCCCAGAGAGATGGTGGCTAAACAAAAGTGGTATATAACTATACAAAACCATGGAGAGCTTCAGTAGGTACAAATCAGCCTTGATTTAATGACTGCCATCTTTCCACACCTTTTTTTTTTTGGCCAGGTGAGATCTATCTGTTAGGCAGGCAGAGCTCCTGAACATAACGCAGAAATAATTAGTCTGAGTAACGAAACACAGGTAAACAGCTTCCCTCACCTAATTATCATACTCTAATTTACAAGCTGCTGAGGCATGTACACAGTAATCTTCTCATTTACTTTGAGGCAATATGCCCAAAGGAACCTGTCTTATCACCACTTAATTACTCCTGTTTACCCGCTAGCATTAATGATCTAATGTTCTAGCAACAACTGTAATGAGAGCCCCATGTCAACAGGGAAATATCACTACAAACAAATGCATCCCAGTTTTTTTCACCATTTGCAATCTTTAACTAAGGATAAGCTCTGTTGAAATCACTAAGTTGGGTAATTGATCTTTTCCCTGATGACTGATTTTGTATGTTTTACTACAATCTATTGAGCAGAATTGCTTTTGTCCAATTATTGTTTGTTTTCTGCTTTCAGGTCTCTCTCTTGGGATGTGTCTATCAAGAAGTTTTCTATATTTGTAACTGAAATACCACTATGCCATGTATTGCATAAGGCCTATCTAGTTTAAGATTTATTCCTTTAAGTATCAAAGAAGTTACATACTTGGTCAGCTTTCTCTTCTTTAATCCATTTTTACTCCTGTAAAAAAAACAAAACAGGAAGTGTTTTTCATTCACTAAACAGTTGTGCAACCTTTATTCAAAGACAGTACTGATTTAAGAATATATACATTTTTTCATCATACTCAAGGAGGAGATTGGTGAAAATGGACAATTGGACAATTTTAAGCTGACAGCAACATTTCTGTTGACTCCAGTGGGATGCACATCCCATTCTGTGTCTCTGAGAATGACCTGCCATTGAAAAGGAAAAATCTGTGCCCAGAAAAAGCCATGGGTCCCCCATAAATCCTGACCCATGGGCTTTGGGGCTGACTCCCAGCTGAGCGTGGAAATTGGATGTCAGCACTGGAGAGCAACTGGGAATGAGAAGCATCTGTTGGGTAAAGGGACAAGATCACCACTTGCAAATTCAAGAAAAGGTGAAAGAAAAAACAAAGGGCCTGTCTCATAACCTGCTTATGATGATAAATGAAGACAATGGGAAATATCCTACTGACCTCAGCAGGACTCAAGCTTAAACCTTTATAATTTAATAATTTAATTGACTTTTAACAGCTGGAGATAATTGTGCCAGTCATGTAAAAAACAATGATTTCTGAGTGATGTCATTCACTAGCAACAGTTGTGAGCAGATTTCTGAATGTGTTAAGCAGTAAAACCCAAAGTTTTGGACTTAGGAACTGCCCTACACCAACTACCACCAAGTGTTTTTTTTGGAGGGGGCGGGGTGTGTGTTCATTTTGTTGTTGCCACAAAGAAGTTAAGCAACTATAAGATTAAATACACAAAGCAAGCACCCTGGAATAACTTGGCCAGAGGTCTAAACATACTGATCTCCTCTGTTCCATCAGCCACAGAGATCAAATAGATTCTTGCTTACTCAGAAGGAATTTTAGTTGTGTCAATTTTTAATTCCCGGGAATTAAACAATATATCTTCATTTTTTTACATTATAATGATGTTATTTTTAATTTCATGGTTATATGAAAATTATGTCTGGATCACTTGGTTCACAGCGTCAATTAGTAAATTAAAGGAGAAGACTTTTAAATTCTAAATAATGAAAATATACAGAAAGAAATATTAAAAAGCTGAGTATTTTTATCTTTCTACCTTGTTAAGTCTAGAAGTTACATTAAAAAACAATAAAGGACTACTTTCCAAAATTAAATTTTACAAAATATTCAGTTTCTGGAACAGCCACAACCTGTAGTAATTTTGTTATTTTGCCAAGGTACATTTCCATTTAGATGAGGAGCTTTGCCTGCAGAATTAACAAGAGCTATGACAATATCAGTTTAATACAAATGTGGAGATTAAATATTATAAAGCTCTTCAGGCTATCATGTTATCTGTATTCATATCTGAATATCATATATTCATATGTACTGTACACCTAAACAAGTGGTATTTTTTTCCATCTTCAAAGATTTTTTTTCCAGTAAAATCTTAAAGTTAATTCCACTAAATTATTCAACACACCTCTATCCCCTGTGACTATGGTAAACCTTTTAATGTCAGGCACATAAGAATTAATTTGAAAAGGAAAAAAAACCCTAAATACTCTTTATGAAGGGAATGCTTCTAAGAACACTTCTCCAAGGAACACTTCAAGAGGCAGTAAAACAAATGATTGCCATACATTTCTCAGCAAGAATTTTGTGTGCTTTGATAGTCTCAAGAGGCCTTTGTTTCTTAGCATTGCAATTGTTTCCTGAATGTTCATAAATATTTGAAATCAATTTGTGCACAAAACAAAAGCATTTGAAACGTTAGCTGGTGTCTCATCTGTTATTCCATTTACTCTACAGATTAAAACACAAAGAGAGGGATTAATCTCATCTCATTCCACTTCAGCTCCTGTACACTTAATCATCTAGACTAAAAGGTAGATTGATTGAAGGGGAAACCTCTGAAGAAAGATACACATCTGGAAACGTGAGTTAATGCATAATAAAAGAAAAAAGGCAGAAGAACAAAAAATGACATCATTTTTGCAGCAGTGCCATCGATAGCGGCCACCCTGGGCTTCTTGACCAGCTAAGAGAGCTCAGTGTGACCTCCAAAAAAAAATATAATCACCTGCTCGCCTGTCTGTCCACCTCTGTGCAGCTCGAGAGGCAGCTGAGTTCACACCAGACAAGATCCAAGTCAATTTAACATTAACCTTGGGGAGGGTGGGGAAGAACCCCATGTGCTCCTCAGAAGGAGCTTCTGCTTTCCTGACAGAAGAAATGGACCTTTCTTTGCTTACAGAAACACTCTCATTTCTAGGCCCACTGAAAATTCGGATGGGTTTTTCTACAGACTCACTGTAACTCAAGGAAACTTCCCTGTCTCAAAAATCTCTGTGCTGACAATGTTGATGTCTGCCTGCCATGGTGGTCTCATGGTAAGACCAGGGAAAATCCTTGGGAACTAAAATCTTAACCTCAGTGCCACCAGTTTTGTAAAACCCTAAAACTTGGACCCAAGACCACCAGGAACTTAAGTTTCTTTATATGAATTAGGCATTTTGGGGTTGCAGTCGTATTATTTGTTAAGTGGTTTGTAAAACAATCCTGGTTCTAAGCAGACGAGTGGCTTTGTTAGGTATTTTCAAGAAAACAATCAGGTCTTTACTAATTCCTTAGAAATTATTTACAAACTAAAGTATTAAATATGCACATACACAATGAAATGTGCACGCAGTGACCCCATTTTTACTCTTTGGGACTCCTACTTGTATCTATTCTCAGTGAACTGTGGTTTTTTTTCAAAAGTAAAACTTCCACTGATGTCAGGAGACCACAAGAGCACCTTTGAAAAACAAATGCAGTTGACATCACAAGCCAAACAGGTGGGGCACAATCAGGCAATTTTAGTAATAGAACAGCAGCAGCAGAAGTCAGTGCCAGGCAATGAACATGTAAATAACCAGGACAGAAGAAACCAGGACTTAGAATGGAGCAGCAAAAATTGCAAAGACAGCAATGAGATGGATTTGATGACCACTGTAAGATTAGCTTTCTAATACCAGAATGGGTTGGAGGATAAACAGACAAACCAGATGAAGCAGGGTAGCAAATACTTTGATACCCACATCCTCGCCAGTCCATGTTCCAGTACAAGAAAATTATATCTTCAAAAGCTTTGACCCATTTGAGAACAAAGGTACCACACATTTTTCATGTCATAGAAATTCACATTGTTTACACATTGCATATGGAAAAACAAGTAAATCACTTACCAAGGATTAACATAAAATGCCAAAAGATAATCAGTCCAAAGGCATGAGGGTAGCAGAGTTAGGAAAGCAAATACACTTCTACGCCTGTGAGCATTAATAAATAACATACATAAAGATGAAAAAGTGAGGAGAGTTAGTAAGACAAACAGAAATCAGGAGATCAGCAAATTCTATTTTAAAAATCAGCTAAACTCATAAATCCTACTTCTTACTTCCTAAGAATATTACTAGCATCCCTAGAATTTTTACTCCTCAAACTATAGGATTTTCAGCTATCCAACACAAAATTCTATGTGAACAAAATAAATGTCTTATTAATTCAGGCCTGTTACTCCTAATATTCAGAGACTAAAGTGGGTAGGAAAATATCATTGACAGATTTCCAGCTATTGTATAGGTAGTATTAAGCCTATTTTCCATGTTTTGAGATTTTCAGTACTGATATGGTTTGTTTTTATCAAGTACAGCTACGATAATTTCCCACATTTGTTCCTGCAAGTGATCCTGCAGATATCAGAAGATCTATATGGGAGATAAATTCAGATGCTTCCAGTGTCTCCTAATACCCTCTCTTTTGGAGTCAGATTTCTCAAGGCATCCGTATAACATTTGGCAGAGTGCCTTAAATTCTTTCCTAGGTTTTCATCTAAACATTGCTTGAACAGTCCTTCTAAGTATGGTTTCTGTGAGTGACTATCCATAGCAGATTTTATTGTGGCTAAAGGAAATATGAGTACAAAATCCTTCTAAACTTCTGTATTTGCAAGCTGTTTATCAGGTTCTGCTGTGCATTAATTCAGGAAACCCACTCAAGACCATTCTACCTATTGGTGAAATGGGCTTCAGGTACTTTGCAAATATGAAAGACTCATGAAACTTAATCAAATTTGGCTTCAGTAGAAGTTTTTTTGTGTTTTTAGTCAAATACACCCTCGGTGTGCTTTTTCCCCATCAGAAAATCTGCTGCCTTAAAAGTGACACCATCCTCCTGCAGCTGTTCTAAAGAGGAAACACAAAGTTAAATTTCCTTGTTCAGTACCCTTGGCTCTTATCAAGCTGGTAGACACTGTATTTTCTCTGAAAAATAAGTCATGTCAAATGCAGTCATCTCTAATCTCAATCTTCCAGCCAGGGAGAAGGAAATCTTCTGCCCATGCAGTGAAAACTCCAAGTTATGGTTTAATGAGTTTCGCTGCTGTAGAGGAAATGGGCAGCGCATTTTCTGCAGGGCACCTTCCCCAGGCTTTGGTAGGAATTGTGTGGCTCAGCCAGAGGCAGGAGCCCTTTCTGGTTGATTATATACCACAGCAACTGCAGAGTCAGACCCTTCAGGCTCATTTGTTGTTTGAGTTTCTATGGGGTTGGACTGAGGATGAAATTTGTTTTTTCATAAACAGATCTCTGGTGCCACGGAGATTTCCATTAGGCTCAGGACAGAGAAGTGATGATGTTGCTGGAATACTTCTCTTTCCTTTGAGAAACTCCACATGAGGCTTTTATTTCCTCTTGCCTGCAGAGGCAGTAAGAATTATTCAACCCTGGGCTTCCTTCATTGTCAATCCTCACAACAACTTTCCACACTTTATCAAATCACTGGCTAACATACTTGAAAACTCATTTGTATTCACAGACTAGGAGCTCTGGCAGCTAAAACAATTGATTTTATTCGACATATGAAAAATATGTAATTGCCTAATAAATACAATACTGGGTTTTTTTCTGCAATCATGTAGTCTTTCACATCCTGCTCAGGCATATGGAACAACTTAATTAAAATAAAGAGATGCAGAGATTGCTCAAATCCTGAAAATTCTGCTGAGCTTCCCTTAGGAATCAGTGGATATCCCCACAGCTCCCTGACTGGATCTCTGGAATGAGCCAATCCTTCTCTCTGTTTTTAGGGCCATATTTCCCACCTGGCTGCCTTGATGGATTGTGAATCTGGTCTTGACATTAGACTACAGAGGCACACAAAACAACTCTCAGATCAAAAAGGACCCTAAGATAAGGACACAGTGCCTTCAGTTACAAACAATTTGTGGAGATATTAACCAGGAATGTTTTCCTCTGTTTATATTTTTATAACTTATGTATGTATACACATATGCATATACACACACACATACATACATTTATATATAAAATCAAGCTTCACTTTCGCATTCAAACCTATTAATTCCCTTCCCATTAAAAAAAAAAAGCCTTTTATGGTTTTAATAATGTCTGTTGCTAGTTTAATAATTTCATTCAAGCATCGCTATTTAATTAACACGAGTGTTTGATCTTCTGACTTTTTTTGCCATTAATATAGTCCAAGCAAGGGAAGCTGAGGGATGGTTTCATTTGTACTGCATACAGCTGGCTGCTATTAAAGCTAAACCAAGCAAGTGAGGCTTGTTTAATATCCAGTTAATTAGCAGCACAGTGAGATATTGACAAGATTTGCTGGGCTTGTTAGCTCCCTTTGCAGGCTTATTAGCAAAAAGCTTGTGGTGGTGCAGTGTCAATCCTTTTAATGCCAGCCTGGCTGGCAGGCTGTGTCCTGTGAGATCATGGAAGCAGTTCCCTGTGCACCAACTTTTCTCTTTTTTTTCCAACTTCTTGGCTGTCAGCAAAGCTGAGCATGGGTGTAAAGGCATGTATTTTCTTCTGACCTACTGGAATGAGGCTGATGTCATGCTTGTAAATGTCTGTGTTTGGACTTGCCTTGAAAGAGAAGAGATTTTTGCAAAGATTGCTAACAGCAGAACTGTAAACTTTGGTTCTGTCATTAGCACTGATTTGATTATCAAAATAGGAGTGGAAATGACCACACTGGTGCCAGTCAGCTCTCAGAGCCTTTTACTTCTATAAAAGCTAATACTACAGATTTCCTTTGTTCAAATACTTCTCTTCAGCTGATGGTGGCAGTGATGATTTCGAGTCCATGTCAGTTCCTGCAACACTTGCAGGTGATTTTCTAGACCAGCAAGATGCATTTAGGTTTTTTTTTTGTTATTTTTTTCAACAGCACTGAAGATTAAGTTACAAAATATATTTGAGTTGGCTTGTCCTTGTCTTGTAACATAAGGAAACATTAATTAAAGGCACTGTATGAAGACAGTTGGTAATTAGTCACCTACAAATAAGCTTACTGCTGGATGTAAATATATGGAAGTGCTAATGAGTTTATAGATCAAGTTTCTACAGTTGTGTTATTTGAGAAAATAAGTCTGTGAGAGAAAGGCCAAAAAAAAAAAAAATCCTCCCAAAACACATCTATGCAACTTGGCTGACATGCAAATACATCATTGCCTACTGAAAATAGCAGGTGACAGAATGCATGTCTTCAGCCATCATTCAAGAAATAAAATACATTGGAGGAATAAAATACAAAATTAACAAGCCTAGTAGGTCTATCCTAAAGAGAGACACCAATAACATAAAGAATAAGCACTTTAAGATTACAAGGCAACATTTGCCAAAAAGCAGAGATGGGGGAAAAAACACAAGCTTTGCTTCAAACACTCACCAGTTATAGGGGAGCTTTCCGTCTCTCTCTAAAGATGCAAAATTCACAAAGGTCCCAGCCCCGCACTCCCTGTTCCAGGAAGACCATCAGGTAAAAAGTTACTATTTTTGGATTCACAACACTTGATTTAACAGAGAACTCTTGGTGTTGCAGGGAAGTGCTGGACACTCACTTCTGTGACCAAGTCTGAGATAATCCATAACGAACATAACTAAACCCCCTTAACCCAGTTGTTCAAAACCAGTAAATGTTCAACACCACCTGAGATCAAATTGCCTAAAAATGCTTTAAAAGAATGAAATTCTCAAATAGACCTTATCTTCTGTCCAGATTTGTGCTTTCCATAGCCTGGCACTGGCAATGGTTTCTGGGCTCAGTACACAGGTTAAATATTTACCTTTCTATACTAAATACTCGCTCTTCCCACTCTAAGGAGAAGTTATTTAATTGTGTCCTTTTTACAGGATAATTATAGGTAATTTTGAGTTACCAAAATAACTGCAGGGAAAAGACAAAAAAAATCCTGAATAACATTCTAGTAGTGTTTTTATCTAGTAAGTTTTTATTGTTTTTTTATTTAGCTATGAATTATAAGCTAACTTGACTATTTTCTTGATTTAAGCAAACAATTGCTCGCAGCTTCTTACTGGATTTATTTTTGAAATTTCCTTCTGGGGTGTTTATCTCCTGGGGCTAGAAGCAGTGACGAAGACAAAAAGCTTTGGGCTGGTTGCACAGTAATTAAATAGGAAAGAGAATTAATTTAGTTGATATTTTCACAGAGCTACATAAAAGGAACAAACCACATAATGTTTTCTTAAAAAGATAACCTGAAAAATACGTCTGATGTGGGTCATCTGTTGCATGGAATACATGGACAAGGCACAACACACAAAGTGCAGCATCTGCTAGGCTGTTAAGTACAAGATTTTTATGTAGGTTTGTTTTTACATAAAATAAGTTCCTTGTTTTGCACAGTACAGTAAATTAATATAAAATACATTACATAGATTAAAAAAGGACAAAGACTCTGTGACACCTTCAAAACCAAATATCTAGGGTTTGGGGAAATTCCATAGCTCACACAGGCCATAACAACCCACATCAAAGTGAGCTGTTGCAGGTAAGATCACCTAGAAAACAAAACTGAATTTCAACAGTCACAAGGTACAAATGATTGGTAAAAACTGGAGAATGGTGAGAGAGACACTCTCTAGAAAATGTTATCTGTTTTTATGGAAAAACCTCCTGTTCCAAACCATACCAAAGACTTGCAAGGAACCTTGATGTCCTGCTCGTGTCCATTTGCCTCAGATCTTAATTAACATTTGTGTTCCTGAACACAACTCTTTTGTAAAAAGTGATTGCACTTATGGACTCAATTCTGCAAAACTCAAAATGAAACAAAGATTGAGGCTTGCCAGTCAGGTCAAGAGTGAAAGCAGATAAAAGGAGATGTGCTCAACAGCAGTAAAACAACTCTCTTGAACACACCCTGCTCACAAGCACCTCAAGAAGCACCCACACACAAAAGGCTGAAACTCAGCTGAAACTATTGTCATGATGTGTTTGTCGTGTCTGATGGGTTTCTTTCGGTGTATTTAACATAAATCTGGACTCACCTGGCCATTTGTAGGTGTTTTCTCCTGAGTACAACCAGAGTGACCAGCAGCAGCCCAATCAGGAGGATACTGAGGATGGCCAACACGGAGATCACCACGACATTGGGGTTCATCTCCGTGACTGCACACACAGAAAATGGCTCTCAGTTATTCAGTGCAGAAGCACTGACATTTCTGTTTTGTTTTGTTTTTCACTGAGTGTTGATAACACTGTTTTTTTTAAACTTATCTCAAAGAGCCTGGAGTGTTAGAGAGAAAAAAATCCACCAGAGGAGATAAAGGGAGAGTTTGAGTAGCTATTGCTCTTAGAAAATTTCTTGGGGGAAATTACTTCATTCTGGCATTTTTGTTAAACTTTAGCATGTTGTGATTTATTATTTTTTTCCTTTTCAACTGACATTTATAACACAAGGGAAAATGGTGAAGGTAATACAAAATACAGATATTCATCATCATCTATGTCTCCAAAGCACATTTCCACCCAGAAGCTGTTCCTCAACAATAATCAATGCTTTTTCTGACACAGAAGCAAAATAATAAGCTGGGGTTTTGTGATACACTGGGTTGAAATGGCTTAATTACCCAGGGAAAGGGCTTAATGACATGCCCAGGGATCCTCCTGTAGGAGCCTTTGGGCTGAAGATCCTGCAGAGGATCTTTCTTCCTTCTTACTTCTTTGCTGAATGCAGAAAGCCTTAATAGCTTGTGAATCTGATTTTCCACTTGTTTGGGCTTGGCTGAGAAAACATCTTCCTCCATAAATATCATCAAGCAGCACCCTGATGTTCAATATTGACACCACAAACTACATCCCTGATTTCTAAAGCCCAGAACAGAGCTGAGCCCCTAGTTTACATTTTTCCAAGTTGAGTGGGACGAGCCTTTTCTAAGGGTTTTCCAAAGCTACTCCCCAATCCCATCCCATCCTGTTCCATCCCATCCACATCTGGCAGCCTCTTCATGATACAAACAACCCCTGGGGCCAGCATTGCAGAGTTGCAGCTTTAGAGAGCAAGGGGAAACAGCTGTAGGTGATGGGGAAGAAGAAGAAAGCAGGGAAGTGCTGCTCACCCATGGTGGAGACTGCGATGAAGGTGGGGATGCTGGGGCTGTTGTGGCTGAAGGTGGTCACACTGCAGTTGTAGGAGGTGGCAGGGGTCAGGCTGGAAATGGTCACAACGTGTGAAGAGACAGTGACAGGTTCCTGCAGACATAGGGGAAAACACACAGGAGGAGTTTGTCTTTCTGCCCTAAATGCAACAGCACAAATCGGTGTTCCGTGTGTCTGGCACGTAAAGTCAGATCTGGTGAAAGAAATCAGCACTTTGAAACACAGGAAAAGTAATCAGGGCCTGCCCTTGACAACAGGCAGACAGTCTGGCAGAGAAGGGGAGAGGAGCAGGGGTGAGTGCAGCTGCAAGAACATCTTAGAGCACCCCAGGGACCCCAGAGCCTTTAGGGGAGGGAAGGCAAGGACATGTGCCCAAGAGTGGGTTGGTAGGGGAAAGCACTGTGACCTCCAGGACATCCCAGAGGCGGGCACAGCTCATGAACTCTGGTTTCTAAGCCTCACAGGTATTAGGAAAACCAAGTTATTTTTATTCAAAGAACAGCCAAGGCAGTCACAACCTGTGCAATGAATGAAATCACAATTCTGATTTGATGCATGTTGTCTCTGCCTCTCAGGCAGCTCCTCTGGGTGTGGAGACCTGTGAGCCCTTCTGAGAGGTCAAGGTGAAAAACAAAGCTAGAGCAAAGGTTTTTTGATAATAATTATGATCAAACACCTTACACCTCAGCTTTTCTGGTTGGCAGAAACTCTATGTAACATATTTATATGATGTCTCAATTACTATGACCCCAGTGAACACTTGTGGATTTTAAATGCTGATAGAGCAAGAGGGAAAAAACACAGCAAGAATAACACATGCACTGACTTAAAGAAAGAGATCCTTAAGGCCTTTGGTTTTCTGGGCTGTCCAGCAGAACCAGGGATGGATTATAGTTGTAAAAACAGGGACACTGAGCCAGTGGTTTAGAAGGGAAAGAATGAGAAGTTTTATGAATGAACCCACTCCAGATGGGGAATGCAAGATGCTGTAACAAGTCCCAAGCACTGGATATTTGCAGGAGCCTGTTGCCAATCATGGCCCAATTCTAAGTTCCAGCTGCAGAGCAGCTCTGAGGTACATCATGCAGATGAAATCACACGCTCATGAGTGGAAGGGAGGAGACTTTTATTGCCTGAGCTGAAAGGAGGAGCCACACTCTGGCAATTGGACTTGGTTGGGTGTTTCCATTTTCCCCTCTGGGAAATTTAAAGTAGTCAACTCAAATCCAAGATGTTCAAAATGGGAAAGCTGTTGCTTTTCGTTTCACTGATTTAAAGATGCAGGAAAGGGACGAAAATGTTAATGCATTTAGCATGGAAAATCACCAAGAATTTTCACCAGTCTACTTGGAAAGCATCCCTTTCTGCAGCTCAGAAAGGAGCCCTTCCCAGTTTTTCATGGAGACAGAAAAGAGAGTGATGAATCTAATGAGGAGTGAGCTGACAATCTCTGTGCTTTATCCAGTGCCAGATGTTCCTGTCAACAAATGAGATGCCCACTGAAGCATCTGCCAAATGAAGCAGCCTTTCCCTGATCTTCTTAAAACAGATCTGCTCTGAACTGAAGTTGCAAATCCTCTGGTACTTTCCTTGCCTGATCCCATCACTGTTTTGAATCTCTGGTAAGTGATGATAGTGACTTCAAGACCTTTGCTATTCAGCATGAAAAAGCTAGAACATGGAATCGAAACATTTAAGCTTTTTTTCTTTTTCTTTAGTCATTGTCTGTCTCAATTTAAAAAGAATATTAAATAATTTAGACTGATCTTCCATAGGATTAAAGAGTGTGCAAGTCTTTTGTGATAATCAGTGGTTTAAGTGGGTAATTTTTCACTTCTTTCTGAATGATTCCCCATTACATGTCACAGTGCCCATGAGAGAATAATGTCTTGTGGCATGTAATCAGAGTGATTCATTATAACATCAGCTAAAGCACAAAGTAAACCTCACGTGTTGCACAGCATTGAATGTCAAGGAATTAAAACTGCTGCTGCTCTCTATCTTTCACTGAACAGCATTATCCATTTAAATACTATATATTTAAATTGCCTGCTGAGCACAGGTACCTGACTGGACAGAAAGAAAAGGAGCTCCATATGTGAGGCTCAGGAGGTGGGTCTTGAAGAAAATACCTTGAGATAAAATGCATGAGGGGCAGCCACATTTGCATAAAGGTACTCTTTGAATAGCAAGGAAGCTCCTATTGAACTTCAGTTAACAGCTTTCAAAACCAGGAATAAAGTATTCCAGAAATAAGTAGATACTGTACCAGCAATCTCATGGCATCTAAATATGTTTCTGCCATTCCTTATGAAGCTACCTGACCATTTTTCCCTTCTTGCTCATTGGCATTCCCTTAGTTTTGTGGCCTGTTAGGTTTTGCACAGCGTATCAGAGCCATTTCCATGTGCAGCCAATTCCACTGACACCGCTGGATGCACACAGTTTCTCTCCAACCAGTTCCATAATCTCATCAATAAGACACAGGTCAATCTTAATATTGCAAAACAATGAAAATATTTTAGCATTTGAAGTGTAGCTTTAGTAGTTTAGCTTTTAAAAGTTTGATTCTGGGATGAAGAGTGGACACCAAAGAGGAGACACATACCTGGACTTTCGTTTCCTGGCCAGATCCAGCCTGCTGGCAGTAGACTTCAAAGAAATCAGCTACTCCTTCTTCCACCCACAGCAGGGTCACAGAGGTCTGAGTTTTGTTGACAGCAAACAGTGATTTTGGAGGGGCTGGTTCTGGTGTAAGAGAAAAATCTCCTTTCATTAAGCTTATCTTTAAGTTTCCAGACAACTGAGAAAAATGGAAAAAAAAATTTGAAAGCAATGCCTGTTGCCCCTCTATCTTTCATTTCCTTCTGATAATGTCTACTAATGTAAATCCTCTCGTGATGACAAACTACCACTGTAAAATGGGAAGATGATGAACTGTGTTGGTTTTTCTTCTCTATTTAAGCCATTCTATATTTGGACAGATGGGTAATTACTTCACTTCCCTTCTCAGCAGAGCCCTTGTTTAAGGATGATCAGTGGATTCTATTAATAAAACAATGTTAGCTGGAACTCTTTCAGAAAAGATCCCTGTCCACCTGTTAGCAACACATTTGGCCTGAGAAGGCTTTTCTTCACAAGGCCTGCTCAGGAGACTATAAAGAAGCAGCTTCCCACAAGTAAAGGCTGCCTGGGTTCCTTTAATTGCAGCAGAGGAAATGTTTAGCCAATTACCAGTTGAAAAAAAACAAACTGCAGTCTTTTTTTTTTTTTTTTCCTCCCCTCTGGCTAACATTTAAGGGCTACTGGATCTGCGTTGACTTCCATGATCTGTAGGAATGCAGAGGTCCAGGTCCTCAGAGGTCCTCAATTAATTATTTTGATTTTCATTGCTTTTGTGACAATAGGCAAACAAATTTGTCTGTCAAGCAGGGGACAACCCTATGACAAAAGTGACAGATGGAGGGTCTCCCGGGAGTGATGGCATCAGAAATGTTGTGAAAGATGGATGGTGCACTCAGCATCCCTGTCCTCATGTCCAGTGGCCTTGGCTGCTGCCTCCAGGGCCATCTCCCTGCCCCTGAACCTCTGTGGAGCTCACCCCTCACTGTAACCACACCCAGACCAACCTGGGGCATGGAATGCACAGAACAGTGGGGAAAATCTTGAGGACCAGGAGAGGAGCAAACAGCCTAAACATAGTGCTAATATGAGAGATACTTTTTCTCCTCAGTATTATTTAAACATTAACATTTAGTCCTGATTTTCACCCTGATGGCTTCTCATGATGGATTCTGGCAATCCCTAGCTTTCCACACCTCAGGCCTCCTGGGCTCTTCTGCTTTACCTTCACAGGCTGTAAAATTTGGGTTGTACATTTCTGAGTCGTTCTGCACCGTTTTCAGATCTCCCATTCTCTGGATGTTTAATTAAAGCTCAACAATGACTGGATTTTGGGATTCTGACACACTGCATACAATGGGTAATGCACAAGAACATTCTGGGTTGATTTCTTTTCCTTTCACAAATAATTTGTTATCTTCACTCTGTGAGATGCTGTCACAGGAACCTTGCCACAAGGGACTTGCTGAAGAAGCTTTAGACATTTTGGAGATGTATCTGATCCTGAAACAATCAGATCTGTGTTCTGGGGTTGGAGTCTGCCCAAACCATATTGGCATTATGGAAAGAGTTGGGCAGGGACTGAGGCACATTCACGTGTGTCACAGAGCTTGCAGTGCACAAACTGTCCCAGTGCTACACAAGAAAGTGTCCCTCTCCCATAATTACACACATATATCTGCTCTTGGACTCAGAAGCACATTCCATCCCTCCCTCCAGGTAAAAAAATGGCCTCAATTAAAATACGAGCTTTGCATTTGGGCAGCGTCCCAAGCAAATCTTCCTTTTGCTTCCAGCAAATGGCTTGATTTTCCTGCAGGTGGAATGTTGCCAGGATGAAGCAAACATCATGGAGGGAAGAACATTTGGCAGGAATGCTTAAGTGACTGCCAAGTGCTGAGTCGTCTATCACTTGGAGTCGGTTTCCACTACTGCTAATTACAACTCCCATTGCTCTCCTCAGAAACAGAGAGAGGGAAAACCTCTGGCAAAATATCCCCACTTTTGTCTATTCAAAGTTCAAACATCATAAAGGAAAAGAAAAACAAAAACAAAAAAAAAAATCAAACTCAATCCAACACAAAACCCACATCCCAAAGTCTAGAAGGGATTAATTGGAATGGAATTCATTCCACCTTCTCTTTATTGTCACTGCAGGGCAAAATACCCATCCAAGTTCAAAAAGAGTGGCCATTCTTTAAGGAAAGAACAGGAAGACACAACCCTGCTGCAGGGTGTGCAACAGGAATAAGGCTTGTGGATCTGCCTGAAAGACAAAGCTAGCTGGTGTTTTGAAATACCACCCTAAAATAACTGGACAATGCCAGCAGGGGGTAAATACTCACCCCCAAACCTTCACCCATTCAGTCACAGGAACAAATACACACATGTAACTGCACAGGCATGGGGAAAACACTGGATATGGTTTGCACAGGGAGAAGAAAACTCATGGAATTTTGTCTACATCTTTCAAATATTGCCTTTGGTAAGAAGACCTGCAAGAACTTCAGATTGTTGTGTCTGTACTGCTTGCATCAGCACCGTGAGTAAGAATTCTGAGAAACACAAATGGACAATGGTTGTTTCAAGACCTCTAATCCTCTAATTAGAAATTACAGAGTCCTTTAAATTCACTTCTCTCACAATGACTCACAAAAATGATTATTATTCATGTAGAGAGGATAATCCACTCTGAAATTACAAACTCTTCCTTACCCACCTTCTCAGTGGAGCTAACACCTGTAAAAGCAGTTTGGTGCACTTGGAAATTCCAGTGGTTTAGTACCTAGGGCTCAAAAACTCCACATACACTCAAAAGAGAACTAAAATTTCTTAAGGTACAATGGTGCAGTATCCAGTCTTCCTCCCAGGTAAAGAAAGATATTAGATAGAAAGTTATATTTGAAACTCTTACATTAAGGATCAAGCTCTCGAGTTTTCTTTTGTTTCTGTGAGTATATTACGCATATTTCTCTTAAAATGAAGCTGGGTTCTGCATTCATGAATCTGACTATTTTTATAAAGAGTGCTATCATTAATTTGCATTTAAAGGTAAGTTTTTGGTGTTGAAAGACTTTGCAGATGTCCAAGGAGAGACGAGGGGAGACAGGAAAGCAGACCAAGTAGCAGAGAGATACAGAAATAGGTTTGTCAGAAACAGAAAGGTAGAAAGGAAGGTTCTGCTTTTTAGTGAAAAGTTCATCTGTGAAGCCTGAGTTGCCATTCTCAAAACCTACGTGTGTTCAAGACCTTAGGCAAGCAACTGTGAAGTTGTCTTGTTCTCTCAGCAAGGCACCAAGTGATTTCCACTCTCCTGCTTCCACTTACTGTCAAATTTTCCCATTCTTGCTCCTCTTGAGCAAAACCATTTTAGGAGAGCAGCTTCATACACACAGGCATGAGACAATCTTCACAGCAAGGTGAGGTGAAAATTACAGCTTTGCAAAAGAAATGGGCTCACAGGTACATGACTGAAACAGGGAAGGTGCTGCATCTGCTGATGGAGTTACTCTATGGTCAAATGAGTGGGGTGAGTTAATAGTTTACACACAAGCATTTCTTACCCAATTTCACAAGCTGGGGCATGGAAGTATTGCTGCCTCTTTCAGTACAAGCAGTCACTGAAAGGTTGTAAATGTCCCCTGGAGGCAAGCTCAGCACTGCAGTCATCACATTGCGTGTTACCTGAACAATCAAGAGACACCAGCTTAAACATGACACAACCCACACAACTGCCTGGTAAAATCAACCTGGTCACTCAAAACATTGCAGAGAAAGTCCTGTGCATCACAGCAGATGTCTTCTGTGTGCTCCAGACTCGTGACATCAACCAGTTCCCACTGGCACCAACCATGAAAGAGCACAATGCAAAAGAAAGACAATTTTAGTCTGCGCTTTCTATGTGACCAGTGGAAATTTAAGGAAAAAAGGAAATCTGCCTCAGCCCACTGAGAGCATCTAGATTTCTCAAGTTGTGCAAAATGCTAAAAAAAGCCATGGACTTGAGTCTATTGCAATTTTAGAGGAATTTCAATCAGGTCAAAGAAGAGCACACAATCCCTGTGTAGGCAAGCCTTTGTATATCCTACAGACCTGAGAATTAAATCCATCTGGGCAAGTCTAACACTTCTTGGAGACCTGTTGACTTGACAATAGATCTCAGGGGCTGACTTCAATCATCTGCCAAGTTCAAAGCCAGATCCAAAACTGAGCTGAGTCTCAAAAGACTGAGAATAACTTCTTCCCTTTATTTTAGGGTAATGTTCCCATTTCTCCAGAGTCATGGAGAAGGGTGCAGAACTCAGGACACACTGTTTCCAGTGCATTTCTGGATTATCTCTAAAAGGCCCATTCAGGAATTTCATGCTTGTTTCCATAGTCACTTAATTCTCAGGTTGAAGCTTTCAGATGGAAGAGAAACTGATGGTTCTGAATAAAGACCAATAGGGCTTTGCACATAATTTCCATCACTTCTCTAAAAACTGACCAATTTCTGTGGAGTCTTGGGAAATACACAGTGGAGCAGGAAGAAAAAGGCAACACTGTCTGACTGTGTTACCTATTTATTTCAATAACGCCACAAGAAAAAAAAATCATATTAACAATCATAATAAAATTATATTATGATATTACAATATAGTATGTCTTTTAAAGGAAACAGTTTCTGAAAGTGGCTAACAGAGCTTGGGAGAACAGGTCTGATATCTGCAAGCATGTACCTATATTTATCCATTTGAACAGAACCATAAAAGTTAGCTATAAATAGGTAGGTTTTTGCAGGGTTTTGCTAAAGAATACCCTCTGGGTTCCCTTGTCTTACAAGGAATATAAAGACGAACATTTGTAAAGACATCCCTAAAGCTTTAAAGTTTTATTTATAGATATACTACACTGTAGATACCCTCAACTTTTAATCTTCTGTTTAATCTAAAATTACATATTCAATTTTGGTTTTAATTTATTTATATTTTCATATTAAATGTTTGGGTTTTATTTGTTTAATCTACAATTTTCATATTCAGTGAAGTTGGATGGTAAAGAAATCAGATTTTTCCTGAAAGAATAACAGGCTTACAGAAAACATGCCTTTTTGAAGGAAGAGAGGGGTATCATTGTGAATTTTTTATTTTTAATTCAATTGATAGAATATTTTATTTGTAGGACAAAAAATTAAAATTCAGTTTCCTTACTTGTTTGAAGTAAGGATCCAAATCCTGAAATTTGCTGCTGCTCAGAAAGGTTATCAGTTCCCCATATCATATAATTAGATTTATGTTGCAACAAGCTCCAGATAGGTGCACTCTTGCAGCCACAAGGGATCTAATGAAAGCTAGGATGTTCCACACGAATCCAAATGAAAACTGGTGGTCAATTTGCACACCTGCTGAAAATACACTTCCAATTTTCCAGATGTTCAAGAGAATGTACCAAGAGCACACCTTAGCACCCAGCAAGTTTTCTAAGTGCAGTCATTCTGGGTGAAATCCTCAGCCCATCACTTAGTGAGACTTGTATTCAAATGTAAAATGAAGAGCACAGAGTTTATGAGGATAAAATCAGAAAATGGGAAGCAAAAGTATTTGAACGAACTAAAAAAACTCAGCCAGTAGTTTATTCTGTTTGTTAATAAATAAAAATGGAAAATACTATACATGTATATAAGAATACACTTTAAGTTTTATTGTCTGAAGCTGAGAAGTTTATAAGCTCTTTTAAAATTATGCAAATTATCAGCACCTTCACTGGATCACTACAGAAACTCTTTTGTCCACTGGCTGTTTTGAGAGCTCAGGTCTCTGGATGTGCATGCTAACACTGGGAAATAACTTTTACTGGCTTCTACCAAACTTGCTGGAACTTAGCAATACAAAGTTATCAGAGTTGTCAGTTTTTCTGAGTTGTCAACTCAGAAAAACAAACCAACCAACCAAAAACCCACCTCCCAAAACAGAGAAAAGCCCAAAGAAATGAACACCACCCACCTTCCACATTGATACTTACACTCTTTTTGATTTTTTTCTTGCCTTCTGCGACGACCATCCAGTGCAGCATCCTGGAATGAGAGAGGTCAGGACCATCCCCTCCATAGGTCCAGGTGATGTACAAAAGGTGGTTGTAATATTCTACAGAGGTAATTTTGGGTGCCACTGGTGCTGAAGGAAGAAGGCAAGTGTGTTACAGACAGGGTCTAACATGGCTGATTAGCAAATCCAGTGATAAACCTCTGCCAAAGGATGCTGTCATGAGGAGAATACCACAAAGCCAGCAGGAAAGGATCATTGAAAGCATTTGAGCACTAGCTGAAAGATATGAAAACCATCTTTTAAACTGGGAGATATTCAGAACAAAAATACACTTCTTTTTTGCAATCTTTCAGCTAAAAAAAAATCATGGCAGATAAAAATAATTTTTTTTGGGTCACATTTGTAAGTCGAATTCAAATTTAAGTTAAAAGCCTCAGATGTTGCTTCACTGTGTTACTAAAGTGAAAAGAAATAATAAATTGTTACATTGATAGGTTTTCTATAGGGAAAAAGAAAATCTTTTTGCTGAGCTTGCATCTTCCTAGAAGGAAAAGTCCAAACCCTGCAGATATACAAAGAACTTTTCCATGAGAAGTTATGACCACTTTTGTTCCCAGAGGGGAAGGGAGGAAAAAAGAGCCCCATCACAACCCATTCAGCCTCTTAGGAGGGATTTCTTTTCTTCTGGAGCTGCCAGGAACTAACCTGGATACAAGAGGGAAAGGTATGAATCTCTCTGCTTGGCCAATTCTTGAGGAGCACAGTAGGGAAAATGTAAAAAAAATAACTAAAAATCACAGGTTTTGTATCTTTATGTTGTTTATTAAAAAGTGAACAGTTTGTATAAGAAAAAAAAAGTGTTTTAAAAGTTTCATCTTCTCATTTTCCTTCTTTTAATGTGTGTTAATAAATCTATCTTTATACCTTTAAGTTAAACCTACCTTTTTCTCCTAATCATATCTCACAACAAAAAAAAAAACCCACTTAAACCACCACACTAAATTTAACAAACAAAATTCAACAAATGTAAAACCACTACATAATTAGTGTTTCTAGCCAGTTATAAACTAAAACCATCACAGTGTGAACTGCCTGGTCTTCCTCTGCACAAGCCCTGGTGTGTTTGTGCCCTGTTGTGTTTGTGTTTGTGCAGAGCCCTGGGTGCCAGCACAGCTGTGGGTGACAGGGGATGCAGGATGGAAAGTTTTGGAGCTCAGGTCTCCTGGAAGGGGCCACAAGATGTCACTGCTGCTTTCACGGAGGCTCCTTCGACTTTGGCATTGTTAGGGAACGGATCTACTCAAGTAATCGCTGAGGAAGGCAGCAAATGCAATGCACAGACAATTTAGAGCCATTTAGAGATGTTTAGTGAGAATCTTCTCTCAAATCAGTCTTGAAAATGTCCTTTTATGCCGTTGAGGGGAAGCAACCTGATTTAGGATAAAATCCTTATAGTAGTGTTTCTTTTAATTTTTAAAGTTCCCAGCACATCCCTGTGCAGGGATTGTGTATTCCTTGCAGTTTAAGGCCATGACTGACATGAATCTCATCCACGAATGATGATCTCCCCTTGCACCTTATTACTGATGGTTTCCATGACAGTGAATGCCCAGGATATATCAAATGAGCCCAGGGCTGGTGTGACCCACTCCCAGCACAGGGATCTGGGGAGCACAGGGAGGCTGTGGGGAGTCACACCCTGCTGCTGACCTGCTCTGAAGCATCCAGGGGAGCGAGAGGCAGCACATGTGCTGGCAGTCATCAGCACCAAGAGCCTTTCTCACTCCTTTTGCTTCTCCAAAGAGAAAAGCATTCTCATGGTAAAAAGCAAATGCTGGTGATCCAAAGAGCCTTTGCTCACGGTTGTTTTAAATCCAGCTGTTCACAGCAGGTGGCATTAAAAGCTCATTAGTCACCACAGCAGCCCTGGCAGTGCCACCATCTCTCCCTGAGCAAAACAACAGAGTGCAACTGCTGCTGCAGGAGCTGGGAGAACAAATGCTGCTTCTGATAAATCTCTTGGATCCCCCAAACCTCCCCCATGCTGCTGTGGGAGAGAGCTGCATCTCATCAACCCAGATCCTGCAGTTCAGTGCAGCCCCAGCCTTGCTCCAGCCTCCACAGGAGCAGTGGAATCCTGCAATAGGAGATGTCTGCTCCGAGCTTTCTGCAAGCTGCATCCTCAAACTCCCAGCTGATCCTTCTACTCTGCTTTTGAAAGCCAAGCCCATGCTCCAGGTGTGGAGGTTGGCTCTCCAGTTATACACAGAAGAACTGACAGATGGTGTACTGTCAAGCCTACAAAAGCTCCACCAAGTATTTTTAAAATTTAGGGCTTTCTGGTGGGCTTTTTTTGGTTTAATTCCTGGCAACCTGTGCAGGGGAGGTGGCATTGTTCAAAATGATGCAGAAAGGGACCAAGTGCTCCATAAAACCATCTGCTCCCTCTCTGGGAGGAAAGAAGCTGAGGGTGAGAAAGAACTCCAAGTCCCCTGATAACTTTAAAGCCGTGAAAAGACAGCACCTACCTGGGGACAAACATTTCAAACCTGCAGACATGACAAACTGGCAAGGCCCACAAGTTAGCCTGGCTGCAGTTCCTGGGCAAAGCCGAAGAGATTGCAAGTAACAAGGCAATCAATCAGGGGTGCATTTAATGCTCACACTCAGTGCTGGCCATCTATTGGTAAGTGCTTCCAATTTGACCAAATCAGCTTTCTTTGTTAAGACCCTTCACTTAAAGTCACAGTGTGATTTCAGTACGTTATTACTATTCAACATTTTCATCAACACCCTGAAAGTAAAAGCAGAGTTGTTGAACCATGCAAGTAACATGGCAACTGGCAGAGCAGGGCAGGGTTTGGACAGGGCTGAGCTGTGAAATATTGTCCCCTGTGCTGGGCCTGCTCAAACAAAGTGAATTTCAAAGTGCCAGGTATGAAGTTGGGTCTGTTGGAAAACAGCACGTAGACAACAAGTGACAAATTCTGTTAGAATAAAATAGAAGTAAATCAACACAACCTCCAGTGTGATGATGCAGGAAATGCAATTGTCTAGATGCACACACAGGAGAGCTTTGAATGGGGAGCTGGTTATGACTCTATAGGAGTATTCAGTATCACACTTTCAGTTTTTATGTACTTTACTAAAGACAGTAAAAATTAGAGAGGCAGAGTGAGGAAAAAAACTAACATGGGAAAACACCTAAAAGTGAGAGCACCTGAAGAGTTCAACAGAAGCAACTTATTAGCAGAAAAAACAAACTAAATTCTGTATAGAGACAAAAAAAGAAAAAAGCTTTGTGTCTCTTCAATCACTAAGATAAAAGTCCAACAAGTATTTTGGACTGAATACTAAACCCAGAAAAATTCAGATCAGGAACACAGGGTATAAACCCTTGATAATAAGAGAAATTAACCATTGATACAGACATTGTGTTTTGCCAACCACAAATGGGTGATATTTAGAGGTTCCTCCATCTCTGATTTTGTCTGCATCTGCTAGTTAAGAAGTTGATAATTTTTCATTTATGAGCAGTAGCAGTCTGTCCTGTTATCATGCAGAGATCCAGATTGATACTGATGACAGATTATATTTTAGAAGACCCCCTAATCTCCCTCATTTCTGCTGCAGGTTTCTGGAAGTACAATACTGAAGTGAATATCCCACTGGAACATTTCCACTCTAAAATGCTGAACCTGGTACCCAAATCAGTTGGAAAAGACATTTTTTCCCTCATACAGCAACCAACCAGCTGGAAAATTGCTTCCTTACAGTGCTACAGAAAAGCTGATTGATGCCAAAGGACAACGAATATCCCTGGAGATCCTTCACAAAGCTGTGGTTCTGACACACTGGAAAGGGGCCAGAATTTGTCAGCAGATCAGCCTGGGATCAGGTATCCCAGCATGGGAGGGCTTCTCTTGACCAATGGAGCTACAACTTTAGCTGCTGATGACTTTTCTGTCGTGTCTCCCTGGGGCACAGGCTCTGTATAAATCATCACTGCAAACGGGTCTTATTCAGTGACTTTTTCAGGTACATTCTGACTCTCACCAAACAGAAAATCTATTACTAGGCTGAGGTCTGCTTTGGAGTGAGTGGCTGGGACATTATACCCTGATTTTCCTTTTAACTTGATTCCTACAGATGGCAAAGAAGAGCAAGTCAGACTTCATTGCGTCTCACAGTAAAATTGAATTATTTACTGCTTTCAATCACCTGAGCTTTAGCAAAATGAATTAAACAATGACACTTAAAAGCAAAATAATTCAATGGAGAGCTCTGACTCTGGCCCAGCCATCCTGGATCTGGGAACACATGGCCAGGTGCTAACAGGGCCTCTTTTGTGCTGCTCCCTCTGTGGCTGATCTGTTGGACATCTTGAAGATTCAAATCCAAAGAATCTGCCAAGAGGTGCCAGAGTGTGTTAAATCCATGGCTGGCCCCGAGTGGAAGAGGGAAATCTATGTGGTTATATCACCTCACATCCCAGTGCTGCACAAGTCATGCTCTGACCTGGGGATTACCGACAGGGTGATAAAGGAGGAAAAAAACCACTTGGAAATATCGCAGATAAATGAAAAAGTGTTTCATAATATTAAGAAACCTAAGAATTCAGGTTTACTTATTTACCTATTAACTTCCCCATGTGTCAAATGTGTGGTTGTGGTTAAGGTTGAGCAGGAGCCCTCACTGGAGCCATGCACTCAGCTGATGGAGGACTCCAACAGAGCAACCAAGCACTGCACTTGGCATAGGGAAATTTTATTGATATGTTCATTTAAAGCACACCTCAGAGACTTAAAAACAAAATAATAAAAAACCAAACAGCAAAACCAAACCAAATAAAAAACCCACTTAGCTGAAAAAAACCCTAACTTGTAACTATCTGTAGGTGAAACACAGCACCCAGGCCAGACTTTCTCAGTGCTTCTGCCCCCAGCAGCACTCCCACAGAGTTTTCAGCTGGCTGATTACCTGTTATGAAGCTGATGGTGGAGCTGTCACAGCAGCTCAGCTCTGGGTCCCCCCAGGTCACCATGGTGACCCTGAAATTGTAATACCAAGCAGGCAGCAGGTTGGCTATTCTCTGCAAAGGGACAAAACACAAAGAGCAGCTCAGGGGAGAACTCACCAGCACGAGGCAGGACTTCTGAATCACAACAGTATTTATAAACACAGTGCCCACACTCATTTTTCTGAGCTCCCATTCCTTCCTTCAGTGGAAATCTCTAAAATTTGGCCTTTCAATTTACTAAAAAAATCTGTGCAAGGGGAGCTAACACAGTTGGGATGGCTCTGCTGCTCATCCACATCCACCTGGTGGCAGGTTCTGCCCACCACGGGAATCTCAAAGGATTTCCAGGGTGGTAAGAACTATTCACATAGAGCAATCTTCCATCACAATTCCAGTGTGATGAAGGCAAAATATCTAACTGGAAAATGTATGTGTTTCTAGTTTGATTAAGTGGGACATAAGGATAAATTAGCAGCAATGTTTTTGTCTCAGATATTGTCACTTTAAAAGATGTATTTTTTTCCAATTTTCCAAGTGTATTTCATTTTCTATTATCATTTATTATAAATGGAATAGGAATGAAACATAAATGACTTATGAGACATAAATTATATATGTAAATATAAATGAGATATAAATGAAGTATGAAAAGCAATATATTTTATATTATAGTATGTGTGTAATATTTAAGTTAAAATTCTAATTCTTCCACTGACAGCACAGAGCATTTAAGATATTGATATTTAAATGAAAAACCTCTTGATATTTTAAAAATTCAAAATAAAAGCAAATTGAAAATAACTAACAACTTCAACAATGTAGAAATTGCTATTTTTACAGATCTTTTTTCTCTAGATGCTACAAGACAATGCAAATATAGGTGGTGTGATCTGTTCTTTTCATGATTTTTGGAAGAAGTTGTATCCACATTGACACCAAAACCTTGAAGATGCTTGGACTTCTTCTGACATGCCCCAGTGTCATATTGAAAATACCAACATCACTCTGACAATTTTCAAGTAAGTTGCAGAGCACAAAATGAACGAAGCAACTAAACAGAGTGAAAAGACAAATCCAGTTCCAAAGGTTCTTGTCAAATGTTAACGCTCCAGGAAATAATATTTGATTGTTTCATGCTGTTGGAGACATTGATTTTTGATTCTTCTCACTGTTGCTTCAGCATACACCACTCAGAGGTGTCAGCAGATCACAGGGATCAGAGGGATTCTGGAGCACAACCAGAGAACCCAAACAAAAGTTCACCAGTCCCTACCTGTACGTTAAATGCCACAAGATAAAAACAAGGAAATGTTCTTTTCCTAATTCAGATTGGTCTTTAAACTTATCCCTGAAGAAGTGCTTACTTTAGCTGTGATACAGCACTGTTGCATTTCAGATTGAAATCCAGACAAAGGAATTCCAACTTGGCTCTCCTGAGCAGGATTTGCAACAGCTAAGAACAACATCATCTCCTTTTCTAATGAAGCACATTAACTCTGCATGATAGCTTTATTTCTTGGATGACTTAGATCACTCAGCTATTAATCTATTTGTGCTGAGTCATGATTACAAGATATTAATTACCAGTTTGGTAAGTTATTTTTTGTTTTTAATTTCCCTGGAGATTTATGTGCTAGATTTATAGTCACACACCCAATTACAGTAAAGCTGCTGGAGCCAAAATGACTCCACAAATGGTGTTATGCAAATCAATTACAGTAAATCACTGTGGCTCTCACCAGAAGTTATTGCTATCTTTTCTGCATACTCATAACTTTCTGAACAACTAATTTCAGCTGGAATTGCTTCCTGTCTCGCACTACAGTGAAATCTGAATAAAATCTTTTCACCTTCTCCAGGAAATAATGGAAAAGAGGAGGAAAGTTTTGCTTTATATCTGCAAAGACACCTGTGAACACATGTGTGAGTGTGTGCTTATAGAGACTAGCGTTCACCTAGTTAAAACCCTGGCCTAAGATTTTGCAGCTTCAGAAACATGGGAGGGTTTTTTCCCAAAAAAACACAGCTAAGCCTTCCACATGGCCCACTGAGAGACCAGCCTGCAAGCCTCAAATCCATACTATCAATATTAATTATGTAGATAAGCCTTTGGACTACACCCCCGGAGGAGATGGTGGAACTTTCAAAGCCTTGACTGACAAACTGACCCACAAACTGAAGCTGCCTCTGGACTTGCTGAACAACAACAACTACAAAAAAGGAGGCTAATTTCCTGTCTCATTGCTCTGCCTAAAATTTAGCATGGTTCAGCTGGCAGTGCCTTACTTTAGACCAGAAAATGCCTCCAGCACCCTTGGCCATTTTATCTGCTCTGCTGAGGAAAAATGGTGCCAGGCTTAAAGGCATACATACATATTCCTAGGGAAAAGGCTGGGAAAGGGAGTGTCACAGGGTGCCAGGGCCACACAGGCATGGGAAAGCAAGGCAGGAATGGTCCCTTTACCACAGAGGCAGTCAAGGAGACAGTTGCTGCTATCTCGTAGTAGGTTGTCCACTCCGAGGTCATCGTCGATGGGTTGAAGTAAAACATTTCCACCACGTATTTCCTGAACACCCCAAGGAAAGGTCTGTTCCAGCTCAGAACCACAGCAGTAGGTCCCAAAGGGTAAAGAGTCAGATCCTTTATTCCAGTGGGCACTATAAACCAGAAATTATGGTTAGTAACGTGCATGTGTTATCAGTTGCACTTTATTTTAAAATGAAGCCTTTCCTTAATCAAGTTCTACCTATTTCTGGTTTTTTCATGACTTTAATCCCCAAGAACTTCCTGGTCACAAGCAGTTAAATGCTATTTTTTAAGGATTTGTTCTCCAGTTTAAAACTACTTTTTCAGAAGTGGCTACACACCACTTGGTGCTGGCTGCTTAGCTTGAGATAAAGCCCATGACTTGCTTTCTTAGAAATGGATGGTTCTATTCTACTTTGAAAATCAGGATCTTTAGGAGATATTTCAAGATGCTCAAAAACAAAAGCATCAAAAGCCAGAGCACTGTGAGAAGGGAAAGTTTTCATCTCTAGCCCTCCTTCCCTGGGGAACCCAAAGGTTCTGTCATGTATTGCTATTCTTGCCTCGCAGACAGTGACACCGAGAAAAGAGTCAAGTGATTTGAAGAATGTCACATAAGGGTCAACTTCTGCAACCTGTATGGTCTGGAAAGCAATTATTCTTCATGACTTCACTGAGGCTACTTAAATAAGGACTTAGAGCTAACATTTGCTGGGGTTGCAGAGCCCCAGCTATTGCACACCAGGTCAGAACCCAGACCAGCACCCAGATTACTTCAGCCCATGTTAGCACATGACTGCCTTTACCTTTATAAATCATTTACCACATCTTTGCTTTGCTTCCTCCAAACTGCTAATACACACCCTGTGAAAATGAACCTTAGGATAAACATGTGGAGAATGGAATACTTTTTAAAGAGCACTTTATTTTATTTTATTTTATTTTATTTGAGTTTCATTCATCGTTAGCCACCACTGGTAAGCTCACAGAACAATTTTTTTTCAGTTCTATTATTTCAGTATCATATTCAAGAAACTGTCATGAAATGAAAACTCATGCTACTGTTGGTTTACTGCATAAAAACAGGCCCTGTATAATAAGAAAGTTATGACATGTTCTGTTTGGAAACTGGTCACCATTTTCAGTTTTGTAAGAAACTTTTACAGTTGTAAGGCCATATACAAGTGGAAGGAACTTATTTATTCTGGGTGTACATGACTTTACTTTTGCAAAAAAACAGTAGAATTTGTCAGATTTTTTAATTACTTTGAGAAAAGATCAAAAGTATTTGTAACAACTGTCTAATGATAGAAATTTTAGCATTAAAGTATATATAAGTGCTTACTAATTTTTCCATCCTTGAAATATAGCATATTTTACAAATTTTTATTCAGACCAAATTTATGAAAATATATAAGAAGATTGATGAGAATGATAAGGCTCTCGCCATAATCACCAGGCCACATATTGACTTTCATTTAAGAATTAAATTCTTAACAGGAAAACATTTTTTTCTGTTCCACTTTCTTCCCTACATCACAGAGAGGAAGCAGCATTAAAAATACTGAAGATCTCTAACCTTCAGCCACCTGCTGTCCCACTGAGCAGACTTTTTGTCAAAAGGAGAAGCTGGGTGGCACAGGTTGAATATTTCTCTGCAAATATAACTCTGTACACTCAATCTCTTTCTCTTTTCCCTCTCTCTCTTTAATACATTTTGTTTAAGTGGTAATCTTAACGAAGTAAATTACACTGAAACTAAAAGTTACTGGATTATGTCCTAAATGGCCCTTTATAGGAGCCTGGCAGAATCCTAATTCTTGAAAATGTTAGTGTCAGTCTCAGAGGGTTTTTTCTCAGATTCAAATCCCAAAGCAGAGAACACTGAGATCCATTCTTAAACTTGAGAAAGTCAAGGCATGGCCCACAGGACTTAAGGAACATACTACACATATTTTAAAAGAACCCAAAAAACCTAAAAACAAATAAAAGCATTTCAATCAGTAGGTTCAGGGGTTACCAATGGAAAATGTGACAGGATCAGAAGGAGGTCCAACCAATGGTCCTTTCCGTAGATAAACCACAACTTGGTACTGGGCACCAGGAACAAGATTTTCAATGAGGCTGCTGCTTGAATTCACCTAGGAGGACAGGAACTCATCAGATATGAAGCATTTACTTGATTAATAAAAGAATATTGAGACTGTACTTGAATGACTCCAGTTACGAAAGGCACATTGGCATTGACAGCCAAGAACTTCATTCATTAAGCCCCACATGGCAAAACTGTGGAAGTGGTCAGGAGTGACTTCACAAATGATCTGACTCAGAGAATTGCACTTGCCTGGCTGCATAAGGTCAGCTACCTCACTGCAGACCCACTCTCTCCTACTGTCAAAGTTTATTAAAATATTCAGGCTACACTGTTCATTTTCAGGTGGTGTCATTCAGGCTGGAGCATTTAGACCATGTGTTTCCAGTCAGAGCCTGAGGCTTTCCATCCATTCTTGGTGCAGCTCTGTAAGGTGAGGGCAGCATTTGGGGGAGTCTCTTCTGGCTGCATGCACTGAGTGACTCCACAGTGAAATCAGAGAGGAAATATTCTCTGTCACCTCCCCTCCACAGCACTACAAGCTGTAACTAAGGGGCACTGTGATTTTTCTTTTCAGTTTGAAAACATCACCATTAAAATTTCTGCTGTGCCACACCAGGTTTCAGTCAGAGCTGGAGGCAGAATCCCTGGGCAAGTGATTCCTGATCTGATACAACAAAAAGAGGCTCATCTCCCGAAGACTCCACAAACAGCAAATGCACAGAGCAGCTTTGAGGAAAAGCCTTCACACATCCTTTCTAGAGCTGCAGGCTGGTATTTCCTACCAATATTTTCTTCACAGCCTTCCCAAAATCTGTATCACAGCCACCTCTGCACTGGTGGTTTATTGCAATGCACATGAATGTATCAGTGCCAAGCACAGATTTAGTGAGGAACAGAATTTGTCTTTACCAGCTGCTCTGGAAAGCTAAATCACTTTTAATTCATGCACCATGTTAGGAATGGAGAGAACTCTGCACTGAATTTTGCTCTTTTCAGTTCATCATGGAGAAGTAAAGCCAACAGCTATTAACAATTCCAGGAAAATTAAGTTGATAAAATTTGATACACATATAGGTAATGAGAGAAAGAAACAAATAACTGTATTTAGACCTCTTGACCTACTTGCAGTAAATACACATTTACTTTTACAAATATCTTGTTTATTCACAAATTAACTTTAGGTACTTGTTTTTGAGTTTGTTAGATGAATCCTGGAGTATTTACAGAAATCATAAATGCCTATGTTTGTGATCTGTTTATAATCACCAACTGTGCTTTGCTCTCCACTTAAATGACTGCACTTCTAAGAAATAGAAGTAATAATAAGATAACAAGCTGATTCTTAAAAACAATTCCCAACAAGACACTTCCAAACATTTAAGTTCACAGCCATTCTTGAACTAGAACTCAAAATTTCTACAGACATTAATTTGTAAAGTCATTTTAAGGATCGCAAATTCTCTGTATTAATTAACTTGCAGGGCTGATCACGAAGTTGAAGGAGATGATTTACAGGGAGTGCCAGCAGTCCCCTGGGTGGGCTGAGAGTGCAGCAGGGCAGCACTGCAGTCCCTTGCAGACTCCTCCATCACACACATCTAGGGAGCCAGACAGAAGTCATGGCCCTGCTCAGAAAAAGGCTGTATCAGCATCTGGGTGAGGTCACTGAGATGTGGGCTGAAACCTTTCTAATTGAAGCCACGTGCCACTGACCTACCATAGGCACACAGTCTGAGGGGGGGTTGAAATCACTAAGGGTTTCAACTAACAGAAAACTGTCAAGTTTCGAGGTTCAGGACTCTTGATGATTATAAACACATCCCATAATCCAAAGGACTTGTCCATAGCAATTCAGATCACTTGTGATTTGTATCTGTTTCCCAGTGCTGACACCGTTTTCTATGGATGAAAAGCTGGCTTCTGATCATCTCAAAACTTCCAGAAAATTTACAGCCAAGTTCTGTATTGAAATGTGGGATAGCTAAGAATTAATTTATGCTGCTTTGATGATAACGATGCATGTGAGCACTTCGCTAATTACAAATGCATTGCAGCACGTGCCTGAGGGAAGCCACAGCAAGTCCAGCAGAAATACCATTTTGACAATCCCACCCTCATTCCTGGCTGCTCTGCTCTCCCCTGAGCTCTGCAGCAGCCATGTCCCTCCCTTGGGGCTGCAGAAGGCAGTAGCTGCCACTGTCCTCTGTGGCCTGAGAGAGCCCTGGGGCACACAGGTTCCAAACTGGGCTGGAAAACGCCCCAGCTTCTGCTCCTTACCTCAGTACAGTAGTGCTTCTCAAGCCTTTGGCTTTCCTTCTGCTTCTGGCAGGTGAGGGAGAGCACGGACACGATGGTGCTGTTGCCACTGCTCTCGTGGGATGCAGTCCAGGATGTCAGGGCAGTCGTGGAGCTCAGCACTGTCACTGTCACGTGCTGGGGCTTCTCAGTGAGCTCCTCTATCCACTCACCTGTGGGGCCTGGCACATGGCCCAAAAAGCACAGGTGAGCAAGCCACTCTATCCATTTGTTATAAAAACACATTATAAAGTTGGCTTCTTTCAAATATTAAGATGAATGTTATATGTATAATGTTAAAATAACTTTGCTTTTATTTCTGCTATTAATAAAAACTTAGACATAGTAGTAGTGGTAACTAATGTAATTATAAGTAACTGTCTGTTTGGTTGGGATAACATCCAGTGAACATGGGATGAGGACTCTGCTATTGATGTGCCAACTATCAGCATCTGCCATCTGAAGAAAGTATGGACCAGGGCCCGAACTAAAGGTAACAATAAAACCACAGCCAAGAAAAACAAATGCTCTAAAAAGGCAGGCCCAAGGAGGGGCTATGCTAAACAGTTCCTGAAAAAATATGAATATGCATAATGGTCTATGAATATGCAACAGGCTAATGTAATAGAAAAGTATTTAAAGGGAACCTCCGAAGATAACAGCAGAAAACAGCATGCCCTTGGCTGTACAACAAGCACCTGGCCATTTTTAACCCTTTGCTTTATTTCTGTCTCCTGTTTTCTTTTTATGAAACTTTTCTAATTTCACCAGGAAAGTGAATCTCGTTTTTCACACATTCGAGGCACACGTGTTAGAACACCCTTCTTTCAGGGAATTGTTGGTGGTGGATGGCAGCTGTCCACCCCCAGAGCCCTCAGGCAGCAGAGGTGGCAGCCCCTGGGAAGCAGCCTGAGGCCAGGGCTGTTTCACCTACAGCACAGCCCAAGACAAGAGAAACATGACTGTCTCAAAATTCAGATTGCAATATTCTCTGTTTGCTTACCAGAAACCGACCATCAGGATCAGATTTGCTCCAAGGGAACGCTTAAAAAGCACTGGCAGCCAATAATGTACAGATCATTGACCAATATTAAAGCATAAGCACACAGGTTTTTTTCACCTCTCCACATGCTAACACACCCTCCAAACACACCACAGCCTCAAAGGATGAAAATCAAGTTCACAGAGGTCACCACCGTGAAGAATCTCATTCTTCATCGGACTTTCTGGAGCACTTGGTTGAGAACACAGCTTTAAATATAGATAAAAAAAACAGTTTGGAAAATAACTTCAGCTAGACTTGGTCAAAATGTGGTATTTCATGAAAATAGCCCATTTTTCTTGTCACTTTTAAGTGATACTTGTGACTGCTTTCTCCTTGACATTCTTCCTCTGTGCAAGTCTAATGGTAATTTACATTATTTGATCAAATAAAACAAATGCCAGAGCAAGAATACGGTTTAAGATCAGCCTATAAGATTTGACTGCTATCTGAATGTAACAAAAATATGTAACACAAGCCAGTAATTTGACAGGATGATTCACCAACCAAACATTACAAGGAAAAGATAAGATTGACACTCTGGGCAATATTTATTCACAGCCACAGACCCCACCCAGGCAGGTAAAAAAAGAGCAATTTGATCATCAGATTATTCTCTGGAGACAGAGGATGTAGATGAAGCTCTCACTATTCAGAAATTGTTTCAGATTGGCATTAAGGGAGAAGAAATACCTCATGTCATGACAGAGTCGTAGTCCCCACACAAAAAGCCTGCTTGATCAGACTCAGAAAGAGGAATAGAAAAGCAATTTCCACTTAAGAGTATTTGCTCATATCTCCAATCCAGCATTCTACCAGAAACACATATAAAATCTACCTAAAATACTGAGGACTTTGCATTTGTCTGAATAAATAAGACAACAGCCAAGAACCCTCATTTTGATGTAAAAGCCTGCAAAACTGACAAAACCCAAAAAAACCCCAAAGATTCTTATGTGTTACATGTAAAAATAAAATATCATTGCCTTCCTGTAACACCTTAATACTTTATCCACAGTGAGATTAAGGCTCATCCTTAATCTGGCCATCCATGCCCCTGTACTTTGGATTAACATGTTCTCATTTCTCTCAGGTCCACAGTTAGCACACTTCATGGAGGACACTGCATTAAATACTGCTTAATGAAAATAAAATATGTCCCACCTTGCAAAATGGAACAACATTTGGTACTAACAGCAATGCTACACATATCTTTATCTACTTTAATGCTTTTCATATAATGAAGCTGTCTAACTGTTCCTAAAGAAAAAGTGAAATTACAACAGCAGAGATCCTCTCTCTGTGTGCCGTTTTCTGGATGTTTTCCAATTATTGTTTCTTTCAACTATAAAGCTGTTAAAAATGGGAGCAATAGTGGAATTGCTACATGAAGTCCAGCATTATGATGAATTCAAGTGTAAATACTTAGCATTCATAAATATTATGAGCTACTAAAGGCACAATTTTTTATTCCTAATGTACTGAAGTACTTGACTACATTTCCTTTTAATATGATTTTTTTCTGCCAGCTTGGGCTACTGTGTGTTGCTGCAGCATTCATGGTTTGAGAAGGCATTATCTTTCCACATGCAAAATTGTGCAGTGCTGCAAGTATTCCCCTGTCTCATTCTGTGGGCATTCTGTAGGGTATATCTATTTCCTTTTGCAGAAAAAGGTACAAAGGCGACCACAGCCATTAGAGGGATAATGATCTGAATTCACCAACACCTGTCTCACTTGCTGATCTAATTGTCAGTCATGGTATTAGTTTACACAGTAGTGTATTATTACTTTGTCTTTTACTAAACCTCCAGTTAAGAAACTCTGGATTCTACAGGGAAATAATAAATTACTTTTTCTCTTTTGAATTTAACAGGCTGAACCACTTCATCTGCTGCAATTTGCTCAGTGTTCTCTCAGAGACCATGCAATCACAGAGTTCAGTGTTTAATTGTGCAATTCCCACACTCTCAGCCTGAGCTGCCCTTCATCCCTAACACAGTCCACACTCCAGGAGTAGGGAAGTTAAATATTTCCAAGGCTCTCTATAACAACCAAATTAATTCTTGGAATTAAATCCTCACTGTGAGAGATGCAAAAGGGAAACTCATTTCACTTCTGAACACTGACAATGACTCCATCCCATCGTTTGCTTTCAGATCTTAAGACTGCCAAGATGGCACAACGAAGGCCCATCGAGGCAGGTTGCAATATATTAACATTTTTGCACTGTATTTCCTTCTCTGGCACAGGGAATTCCAGAAGGCCAGACCCTTGTGATCCATCAGCAGATGCCAGAAATGCCACAGTGGTGAAACTCTGTACATTACAGCGATGTTGCTCAGGGAGAAAAAGAAGAGTTTGATGAGATACTTACTGATGTAAAAGCTAAGTGTTTTTGCTGATTGACTTCCCCGAACTTGACAAGAGCCAGAGGAGCTAAATGTTGTTACAGACAATTTATATTTTCCTGGTTCTTTCAGTTCAGCAACAAATTTGTGAGTGTCCTCACTCACAGTCAAAAATTCTGTGGAGTTCTCTAAATTGGGGAGGGGAAAAGGAGTGTGGATTAGTTGAAGTTTGAAAGGTCCCATCCACCCAGAAAATTATTTACATCAGAAATTCTAATGTTGTTTCTGCTGTGGGATTAAAATGTATCCAAAAGGACTGCATTCAAACAGCGTGGCAATACGTACAACAGTATAAATCTTGTTTAACAAATAGAACTGCCAACTGCTATTTACTCCTCCTCCCTTACTTTTATGTTGCCCAGCCAGAAGCAGATGCTACTCAATGCAAAAACTCCTCAAGAAATACATAGGATCTACCAAAGCCCTCTGAAGAACAGTACCAGATTGTTAATAACGTGTAGAGGAGACAATCACCAATGGAATTCTAAAAAAGAAGGATGAGGAGGGCACAGGGCTCTGCTTTACCTTCCCGTTCAATGTTGATGTGGAAACCATCAAAGGCAGTAGGAGGCTTTGGGGGCAGCCAGGTCAGCACCATCTGCACAGGAAGGAAGGGAGGGGGGTCTGCTGTGGGTCTGCCAGCCCCAGTGTTGGCATCACCGGCCCCATAAGCACTGGAGACTGCACTGACAAACTCCTCTTCCCCCTCGGATGACTCGGCCTCGTTGGACCACCAGGGTGGCTGCGGGGTGGCTTCGTGCTCGGTGCTGTTGGAGAGGTCACCCAGCCAGGCTGCAGACGTGTTTGCTGCTGGGATTTCAGTGGGGCTGACAGAGGGGTGCCTGATGTTGTCTTTCCTTATGATTTCTTGCGGTCCCATGAAGGATTCCTCCGCGAAATTCCCGCTGTGCTCTTCCCAGTTGTTTCTGTTGATTGGTATGATCTGGACAGAAATGTTTCGAGGTGGATAAGGAACTAAAAGAGAAGCAAGGGATAGTCTTTTAATAGGCATGTTCTGTGCACCTTTAAATGTTTTAATCCCCCAGACAAAAACCATTGTTCTAGAGATTGTTTGAAATAACTTGTTCTTACTAAGATCTTCCCTTCTCTTACATGTTATAGATATACCAGAAGTTATGGTAGTGGGATCAAGAGGAGTATAAATTCACAGCATAATCACAATTAAAGAATGCCAGGAAGTAAAGTAGATGTGAAGTCACAGTAAATCAAACTTCAGTGCTATTATAACAGCAAGGCTACTCCAGTGTGAATTTGTAACAGTGAATCTATATTTATTTTATTGTGTCTTCCAGGAAGATCTCGATCAGGGAAAAAAACCAAACCCACCTGTGTAGAAATGAATTGAAATATATATGCAAAACTAATATATGGCATAGCTCATATTTAAAAAAATAACCTTCACGTTGCTGTAGGGCTTTTCATATGCTTTTAGCAGCCACCTTTTCACAAGCATTAAACATCAGTTTAAATTTTAATATTTGTGAAAGCTTGATCTTAAGATTTGAGTGTCCTCAAGACAAGATTCTGGCACGCAAAGAAGTTACTTCAGCTGATGCCAGGAGGTGAACACACAGCATTTTGTCTGTCTCACTGTAATTGCTTGTCTGCCTCTCCTTACACACTCTAAGTGTGAGTAGCCTCTGCAAATAATTTCGCCTGGCACCTTTAAAGCTGGCACTTTACAGCACACTAATTTGTTCAACTCCCATCCCAGCCACAGCCACTAATAGAAAACCAGACTCTACATTCTCATTGCAGTTCATGTGAAAAATGAGGGGTGGGAGGGCAGCAGGAAAAACAAACAAAAAAAGCACAATCCTGTTGGTTATCAACATCTCAACAACTATATTTAGGGTCTTCAGGACAGAACTCAGCTGGCATCAGCTGGCTATGTTCTGTCCAACGCAATGGACCAACATCAGTGTATTCATCTGAAGATTTGGCCTTTTGATTTTATCGTAGGTTCATTTCACTTTGGACCCTGATAAATGACTGTGGTCCAAGAGATTAACGAAAAAGTTTTGGGCACCGTCCCAGGATCAAATTAAATTAGTTCTGGACCCTGAACAAATGCAATTTTCAGCCTTTGCAACATTGCTGTCTTGGAAATTAAAAGTTCATGCTTCAGGGCACAAACTGGCCGCCAAGTTGGGCAGCTCTGACATTCTTCTCTGTGATGGAAAAGTGCACAATGAGGAAGGTCCTCTCGAGCAGTTCAGCTGTGATTCACTGCACAAGGAGACAGACCAACAGAGATAGATCAATAGTCTGCTCAGTGCAGCTATTCCTGTGGCTTAAAAATTAATTCCTAGCACAAGGCTTAGGATGTCTCACGTGAAGCAGAAGTTGATTCCTAAGAAGCAAGCTTTATAACAGAAACACTCACTCAAATTTCCCTCTGCACTCTTTGCATACACAAGCCTGTGGAACAGCCACAACATCCTCCTCCCATGCTCCAAGGACTGCTCCCACACAGACCCTGCTCTCTGTGGCATCAATCCCCTCCCCACAGCAGGAAGAGAAGCAGCAACACAGACTTGGAATAAATTGTGTGTAAGAATTTTCTTCACCTGTTCTGTGCTGTTTGGGCTCATGCTGGACCCCGCTGTATTCCACGAGCGTGCTCTTGTTGAAGGTTGCTTCTGATACCAACTGAAATGTAATGTTACTGTAGCATATGCCTGGCAGCCAGTGATTGAAAACTGTTTTACCTTTAAAGAAATCTGCAGAAGGTTTAAAGAGAAAAGAAGAAAGGAAAAAAAAAAAAAGGGGAGGATAATGCATCAAATGTTCACTTTCTGGTAATGTGACTTCACATGGTGAATGGGCAATGTTTTAGATGTTTAAACATTTTTCAGCCTGCTCTGAGACATGAAATTGTAATAATTCAGTTTGCCAACACTTTTCCTGGCTGTCAAAGCCACTTTGCTACCAGGAAGAAAGAAAAAGAAAAAAAAAAGGCCCAGCACAAGGAACACGAGCTGCTTTTCACTGGCAAGGGAACTGAACCTGGCAACCTGCTCCACATGACAGTGGGTATCTCAAAGAGCATCTGACAGTGCCTGCAGACCTTTAGCTGCTGCACGCAAAAGCCTCTCTGGTCTTTTGCTGACTGAGGCACAGCATTTGTGGGAGATGTTCAAAAGAACAACAATTGAGGGCTCAGCTCACATCCACCACACATCAGGGCTGAAAAGGACTTGCTTTGGGCTATCAGGCTGTGGGAAGGAGTGTGCAGGCTGATTAGTGAATCTCCTAATTTAGGTTGACTCTTTTATTTATCAGCAGATTTAGCGTTACAGCCCCCCAGAGCCATCTATTAGCTGTAGAAGTTAAAAATTACTGCTGGTGTCCCTTTTGTTCTCTGCAAAGAGGTCACCTATATTTTCTGCTGTGATCCAGACTTTACCCTTCCTAACTTCTGGCACTTTACACTCCTGAAAATGGGATTTCTAGCCCCACTCTGTGTTGAAGCAAAGAGACTCCCAAATTCTCTGACCTCCTTCTGGAGGTGTGTATCTCCCTCTGCTGACTGTAAAGAGAGTTTCCAGTGACCAGTCTTCTATTCTGGGATCCTTAATTCA
This sequence comes from Pycnonotus jocosus, assembly GCA_013400435.1. Taxonomy (NCBI): domain Eukaryota; kingdom Metazoa; phylum Chordata; class Aves; order Passeriformes; family Pycnonotidae; genus Pycnonotus; species Pycnonotus jocosus. Next base: position 90,162 of record VWYP01027231.1, on the reverse strand, counting down.
GTGCCTAAAATTCAATTCAGCACCTACTGGATTGCCCAAAGGCATGTTACTGCCACTGTGAGATGTTGAACCATTGGGGTTTCAGGGTCCACAGGGTATGTGGGTGCCTTCCCCACCTCTTAGGGTGCTTCCCACAGGACATTTATAGTCCCACTTATATCTCTGAGACAGATGTTGTGCTTAAGCTATACTGCAAGGCAAAAGTTATAAACAAATATATGAAAGGGTTCATTGTGAACAAATAAAAAAGAAAGCAGAATTTGCTCTTGTTTAGATCATTCAGGTGGTTAGGTTGGTCGTTTGCTTAGGCTGACTGTCTAGACTGTTAGATTGATTGCCCTTGATTAGATTATTTTAAGAACATCGAAATTTCTGTTATGCAGCAAGGGTTTATTAGCTCAGGGACAACACTGAATGCAGCACTAATGTGCTCTACAACCTAGCACTGTGTCACTGCATGGTGACACAGAACCACCAGCTTTGATCCTGTGCCAACAATCTGATTTATTGAACGGGTTTCCCTCCTCTGGGACATCCCAGAGCTTTCCTATCAGCTACAGACCAAAGAGGAAACCTTAGCCAGAGAGAGGAGCCTGGGAGCTTTTGTATTGCTTTAAACTGACACAGAAGCACCAGCGACTAGGGATGCCTTCCCAGGCTGATTTCAGACTGAATACAACAATCCAGACCACCATGTGTTCCTCTGAAATCCAAAAGAAAGGGAACACCACCAGAACGAGGATTCCAGCACTTTAAAAATCCCAAGTGAACCACCAGCTCAATTCAAAGACCCATCCCGTACTTCACAATATAAAAGCTATTGTATCAGCACATTACCAGAAACACATATCATTATTTAAATACATGTCAAAACCACATTTAAGGCCACTGTTTAAAATGTTTCCAGCAGAATTAGTATCAAATTTTGGTGAAATAGTTTCCTCCTACCTTTGTACAGCATTGTTCGGTAGTCTTTGCCTTCCCAATAGCTTATATTTACCCTGGTAAAAACATTGTATTTCTCTGGGTACTGAATTTCAAACAACACTCCTGTTTCTGGAGATGGTTTGTAATCATAGATAGAAACATTGCTCACAGGAAGTGGTTCTAAAGGACATACAAACAAAAGGAAAAAAAAAAAAAAGAAGAAAGGGACAGATTAATAGGCAAACTGAGTTCTTTGCACATATACAATACCAGTGAAAATAAATGGTTTTGTAGGTATGGCACAGGCACTCTTAAATCTACCAGGTGGTATTTGGGGCTTCACTGAGGTGTAGAGCAAAGCTACCTGGGACATTGCCAAAGCCAGTATTTCTGTATTCCCCTCCCTTCAAAGAATGCATCTTTTTAACAATCATGCTTTAACAGAAAAAAATCCATATTTGACACTAAAATAATATTCTTATTTAAGCACTCACAGTCATCACCTCAGAAACATTTTCATCTTCAATACTTGTCAATCACGTCAAAGTGCCCAGACAAAATCAACACAACACTTGAAACTGCTTGTGACTTCAGCATAAATGCAGAGCTTTTAAGATGAGCTGAGAAAATTATCCATGTAATGGCCAAAGGGAGCTACATGAATAAAGACTTTCTATTTTGGTATCTCTACATTTCTTTATTCCATTGGTAGTTATACAGCCCCCATTCCTACCATGTGAGTGGGCCACCATCCTTACCTGTTTATCCACATCAAACTTCTACAAAATAAACAGCACCACCACCATTATTTTACAGATGAAGAGCTGAGGTACAGAGAAGTAAAGTGGTCATTGGAGGGCACAGGGAAAGCCTGTGCATAGGAAGGAGGTGAGTTCAGGCTCTGAATTCAAGGTCAGGGAGGCCACAAAAATTAAGAAAAATATCCTGTGTCTTGTGATCTGAAATCCAGACCAGTGTAGCTCCATCAGCTGAGGAAAGCCATGTCAGTCCACTGCTGCTGGAGGTCTGGATTGTTGCTGACAGTAAGAGAGCCACTTTTTTATTCAGCCTTCTCTATTCATTAAAAAAAAACCAAAAAACAAAACAAAACAAACAAACAAAAAAAAACCAAAAACCCAAACAAACAAACAAAAAACCCCAACTTCAATAGTCTCCTCAGCAAGAAAAAATTGACAGCAACCCAATTATCCTGTGGTTAAGAGGTCCAAGCAAGGTTATGCTGCTAGCTGAAATTTGTCATAGTAACATATTTTAATAGAGATAATGCAATTATGCCTACATCCTTATGAAGATTAGCATGTTGATTTAGTTCTTGCACACTACAGGGATCAGATTGCAGAATTCAGGCTGTTGATCAGTATGGCCTTACAGGAAGGTTTTGAGTTCAAAATTCTGCTGCCATAGGCCCTGGAGAAAAACTAATAAAATATTTTTCCCCAAAGAGCGTACAGTCACAATGGGCAAGAGAAAGAGTAGATGAAATGGGAAGATCAGTATCAAAAGTGGAATTATCCCACAGGAGGTGGAGTAGGTTAATCAAAGATGGAAAAGCAAGACTGTGAAAGAGAAAACGAAATCCCAATGACCAGCAGAGTATTTTCACTATAGCTTTAAGATGTGATGAGAAACAGAGAGAAAAAAAACAGCTGGGAATAAAACCATAGATGCAAACAGAATCTCTCACCAACACCAATGTGTTGTCATTTCTAACTTTGCCAGAGCATGGAAATGCAATGGTGTGGGATTATTAAGCTATTTCTCATGGCAAAGGCACTTCATTATCTCTATCAGATACATATCAGTATATTTGTACATTAAACACGTACAAAGAGAAACTCCCCACCTCACAGATACTAACAGGCACATCAGTGGTGGGATCTGTGAAAATGCTGCTGACATTTCATGAGAGCCTATTTAGAAATAAACAGGAGTAAAGCAGAGCATGGCAAACAAAGCCTACCCTCTTCTTTCTGCCAACGCTCTTCCCATTGCTTATTCTGAAATAAATAGTGGAAATGACTACCCACATGACCAGAGGGTTCATATCACAGCTCCCACAGCACACCAGAGTAGTTTAAATGTCAATAAGATTCTCTAAATAGCACAGTGCCTGTGTGCAGTCATGTCTCACGTTAGCGGGTGTGCCCTGGGCTTTCTCCTGCTATCTCATTCACATCTGAGGTCTCCTCATTTCTGAAAGAATTACTGAAACTTTCTTATGCCACTGATTCAATTACCCCATTTATTCCTTCCTACAACAAATCAAATAAAGGATGGAAGCTATATTCATTTTTTAATCCAAATGATTTTTCCTCCTGATGCTTTGATTTAATTAACCAACAATTGAATTAAGCGGTAATCACCACAGACTCGCTTTCGTGCCGCTGTCCTCTCCTTGCTCATGGCTGATGTTAGCAGAGCTGCATGAGTGACATAATGCAATTTAAAGATTGGTCCATTATCTTACTTCCTTCAGCACCAAATCTTCACATCAAAAGCTATTTGCACAGTGTGAAATTAAAAGAACGCTCAGCAGATAACCATCATGTTTTGTCTTTCACTTTTACTAACTGCTCCAAGGGCTATTAAAATTAAAGAATATGTAAAATGCCAATCTTTACTATCTATATTTATAATTCAGAGCATAAACAGTCTGGTCTTTTTAATTTTACTGTTTCCAGTGTTTAAGATACAGCTTGTCACAGATTTCAGCGGCTGTCAAGAAATAGCCTGAATAAAGTGGAATTACAGAAATATAATACTTAGAGCTTAATAAAAGCTCTGTACTATATTGAAGTCATATTACAGAAGGGACTTGGAGTATTTCAATGTCTCTCTAACAATTTAGAGTACCTCTTCACTTACAATCTCTTTATTTTTAGTCTTGAAGATTATACTACACACACATAGACAAAATTGCAGGATGAAATCCCAATTTTGCTATTTTTCTCAGTGTCTCAGAATCCTCTGCCTATATAGCAACTGCCTTCCCATTTTATCTGTTTACAGGATAAAATTCCTGTTTATCCTAGACTTTCCAGCATTTAGTTACAACTTGCATTACACAAGCATCAAGATAGCATAATAAATGTGCCTAACATCTTACTCCAATGCCCTGGAAAATTCTGAATGCTAAATCCTCCATTAATGCATTCAATTTGTGTCAGATGCATTAATATTTGCAATCCAGGGGGGAAAAAAGTGCTGTGGAAATAAGTACCATATTTTAATCCAAATCAATTTCTTTGTAATATGTGTAGATTGGGTCACTCTACAAACGGAATTAATGATTGATTATTGCTATAGCTTTGAACACAGCATTACATACGGGACTAAGATCTCTTGCTTCTCACATTGGCACCCAGATTAACCATTATTTACTTCCATATTGTGACTTTTATAAAAAAGATGCCCCATTAACAGAGTGACCTAACCCCCATGGGTAATTCCCTTTATTCACAGGAAGAAGTTGTGAACTATGTAATTTTGTCCCCAGGATGAACTATTTATGTAGCTGTAAACTTTAGGATGTATTATCTCTTGTAAAAAGAAACCATCTTTGAGATTAAAGAAGCTGTTGCTCAATACTTTGAGAACATAAAGTTCAAGTTTATGAGAGCTATAGTGATATTGTGCTGTTGCTTACAAAGGGGGAATATAAGTGAAAATGATGACACAGTGCAATTTCTACATGGCCACATAGGGTGATAAATAAAAAGATGACACAACCTAAAAAATAATGTTGTCACAAGAACAAAGGCATAGCTATTGTTCTTGAACAGATTTAGGCCAACTGTTTAGATCTTCCTTACAATGCAAATTACAGCAGGGAATGTATGGTTACAGTTCTTTCTGTTTCTTTGATTCTGATGGAGAAGTTTTTTTCCACCCTAGAAAGAGGATAACACAGTTTATTTGCTGGGAAAAGATGAGCACTAATAGACCTAAATGTTGTCCTGAGTTACATTTCAAAGTTAGGGCTGCCACAGATTACCAGCCTTTTTAAAGATGTTTCACGTCATCCTTTAAGAAAGAAAGACATGAAGGGCTAAAGTTTCACATTTCATTAGAGAAAAAAACCCTCTGAAGCTCCGAGTTAAAGAACTCTGATCCATTAACAAGCCAGAAGAAAGGACTGGACCTGCTGAATCACTTCCTGCAGCATCTGGCACAATGACAACAGAGCATTAACTGGGTCTAATGCCAATTACTTTCTGAGGGCTGGAGATCAGAGTCCTGTTGGCCTCTCAAGGAGAATATTTTTGTAGGAGACACAGAGGCAGAACTCTCCCTAAAGGGAATATATTTCACAGTCATGTATGTAAGGAACCATCAGCTTTTGAAAAAATGAGACATTTTGCCACTCAAAACTCCTAATCATCAGCTGAAACAAAAGCCAGGCAGAGCTGCTCTTAATTACCACCAGAGATCCTCAGATCTGGATTTCTCCAATTCCCAGCAGAGACACTTTTTTTTTTCCTGCAGCACACAATTCCCCATTCCTTCAAATGTATAAACCTTTTTTTCCTTCACAATATAAAGTTGACAGTGAATATGGGAAAAAAAAAACCCAAAAAACAAGAAAGAAGATGCTATATGGGTATGATTTGCCCTGGGAAGAATAAAATAAGGCTTCAAGCTGGGAAAACATAGGATGAGTGAGTGAAAATATCAGTCACCGATTTTACAGATGTTCTCCTTATTTATTTCATAAACAACATTTAAATCAATTAGTAATAAGGTGGAATTTTCAGTCAAATATTTCAAAACACTAAATAAATTGTATGAATTCCAGAGTTACTTCATCCCTATTGAAAAGCCAGAGCTCCAAGAGCAGAGGAAAGCAGGCCTGAAACAGTTGTGTTGGATATCAGAACTACTTCAACACTGTCCAGGCTGAAGACTGGAAGGAAGATCCCCACTTGGACAGGCACAGCACAGGAATCCAGCCAGGAAGGGGAGATTCACAGGATTCACAGGAATCCAGCCAGGAGGGTGAGATTCTCACAACTATTCTTATCAGAACCATTGCAAGGATCTTTAAAAAGCAGTCAGGGTTTCCATTTTTCTCCTTCAGTGAAGTACTGAGCCCAATATGCTGAACACAACTTTGCCACAGAAGCAGAAGCAAATTTTGCTACTTTGTGCTAAAATGCCATGTTACAGATTTCTTATCTAAGAGTTTTCAAATAGCTCATCCTTTTCATCACAACAATCTGGACCACAGAGCCTAAATGAGGAAACTATAGTTTGTGGTGTTTTGATATGGTATACATGAGATAACCCTGAAATTATTCCAATCAGAGATAAGCAGAACTGTGCAGTCTTGCAGAAAAGGACTAAATCAACAACAGAAGCCTGAAAAGGAACCTACACACATGAGTGTGTGCTTGAATGACACGCTCACATGCAAGACAAGTAGGTGATCTAAGACAGCCAGGATGGCTTCATTAAGGGCAAATTGTGCCTGACAAATCTGGAGGTTATAAGGAAAAAACTTCACAGAAAAGGTGGTCAGGCATTGGGATAGGCTGCCCAGGGAAGTGGTTGAGTTGTCATCCCTGGATGCATTCAAAGAATATGTGGAGGTGGCACCTGGGGACATGGTTTGGTGGTGAATTTGGCAGTGTTGGGTTAATGGCTGAACTTGATTATCTCAGAGGTCTTTTCCAACCTAAATGATACTGTGAATCTATGTTATAGGTATATTTATGTGACGTGATTTTGTATTTTTATATGTATATATTTATGCCCATATATTTATATGAAGAGTTACACATATATATGCCTACATATAATGTATAAAATATATAATTTGTAAGCTTTTCAATGCTTTTTTGGCCAGAAATGTTTAAGGGGTAAAATAAAATTCTTCTCTTAAGTGAGTTCTCTTGCTTTTTCTTGCCAATTCCCTTAGATGTGGCATATTGATGGGAGATGTGAACAGGAGAAAGGAAATGTCATCAGGATTTACCATCGGAAAGCAGAGGCCTTGCACGACTCTCACTGAATTTCTAAGTAGGCAATGTCTTTGAGGGACCTTGGTCTCGTTTTGATGAGCACTTTTTGGGCACACACAGCTCTGTGTGAAACTCAGCACACGTTGAAAGGCTGGATCTCCTTTGCAGACTCCAGGAGATCCCAAAAATCTTCTTGTGAGCACTGCCTTGGGAATAACCACATTGGCATCACTGGCTATCCTGCTTGATTTATTTTGTGGCAGCCTAATGAATGGGGCCAATCTGCCACTGGTAAAGCTCTTCTGACACCAATGGAGTTAGCACAGGAATTAATTTGGTACTGGAAGCTAATTGCAATGTGCCATTCTTTCATGTGTAAGATATAGATGGAATAATTTAGATAGTTATCTATCTTTGCATTATTAAATAAACCAAGAATATTAAACAGTCAGAGAGCATAGGGGAAAAAAATCTATCTTAATTATTGTCTGCCAAAAAAAAAAAGTCAAGTTAACTGATAGTCATAAAATTATGTAAAACAGGCAGTGGACAATACAAATAAGAGGGGAAAAACCCACAACAATTAACCAAATACCTGATTGTATGTAGGTTTTTGTAGGAAAAACCAGTGGTCACTACAGGAGTTTTAAGATCTCTTCTCAAAACCTGAAGGGTACTGAAACACCTTAAAAGCCCACCCTGCCATGCTGTCTCCTCATTCCAAATTTGCTTTCAGTTGTGTAGCCTTGTGCTCCAAAAGATGAACTTAGGAGTAAAGGACACTGCAAGAGAGTCAGCACTCATCAGTCTGCCTGACAGAAAATATCAAGGAGGAAACTGGATCCTTTCCCTTCCAAAGCTCCCAATTTACAGCCCACTTTTAGAGCTCAGCACAGCATCCTTCAGTGCTGCCTGCAGGACTGCCCTTGCTTTTCCATGGACATGGTTGTCTCCCTGTTGAGGCAAAACCAGAGAAATCCACTGTTCTCTCTTTGTTTCCTGCTGGCAGCACTGGCTGAGTGCCAGAATCACTGATCCTTCCAAGGTCTGGGGGAGCAGCAGAAGCCACAGCAAGAAACCCCAAGATGCTGCCAGCACACCCCCATCAACCAGGTGGTGAACCCATCAAGGCTTGGGGGACGGAGAGTGACACAGGATATGCCCTTGGAGCCATCAGCCTCTTGCTTTTCCACCTTGTGGAAGCCCCCTGAGCCAGAAATGGGAAGCCTGGGGCTGCCTTTGGTGGGCTGAGGACTTTGGCTTCCTTCTTCCTTCAGAGATTCCCTGCACAGGAGTGGGTGCACCATCTGCCAGCTTGGATCACTTTCCCTGCTACCAGAGACCCTTGTGGGTTCTGGAAATCAAAGAGCAATGAGCCCTGCTGCACAACTGCAAATGCAGCATCCCAAACCTGCTAAACATGAGGTGAGGCTTTTTTTTTTCTTTCCTAGTTGTATATGACAACAGATGCTTTAATTATTTTCTTTAAAGGAAACAAACATAAAATATAAAATTGGATTAAAATTACTACTTTTTTTACAAGGTTAAAGCAGTCAAAGGAAAGGAAATTCAGGCTGCCTGTGAACCCTGAAATTGTTCAGTACTTGCATTACCCAACAACACGATACTTTTCCCATGGGACCCTTCATGGTTTTCCTTCATCAACTTGAGCACATAAGGGAAGGCTAAAGAATGTATAGGTTATGCAAAATCTTGTTACTCCTAAATTTTAGGCACCTCATTCAATAAAACACGAACCTACTTTAACATGCTTTGAATGCTATTACTGTGGATGATGTTTCCTCACTGACACAATAATACAGGTACAAAAAATCATAACAATTCCTCAGATGTAACACAACCCACACAATCCAAGGTGCCATTTAGAAGAACAAAATATGAAAATTTGTCTGGCTCCATCCAAACAGATTTTTGTCATCTTCCAGATGAAAGAATCATTTGATATTCTACAAATTGTTTTCAATTTCCAGGTTGGCACATGGAACCAGTCCTGGATCAACCTCTGAGCCAGGAGCGCAGCTGGAAATCTGTGTTACTTTGTATGGTGACAGAGAAAACAAAATCACACATCTCCCCCAGGATCAATGCACCTGGAAATAGTAAGAGACAAGCTACTACAAATGTGTTCTCCATCACAAACACCTTCAGCTGTACTGGCAGAAACACATGGTTTTGGTGGCCAGTGTCTGCTTTCCAAGTTTAGTATTGCTTCCACATATTAGCCATCAAAGAGCAATGTTACAGCATTTAAAACAGAATAAAACTCACCATGTAAGAGTGCTTACACTGAAATGTCAGTCAACACTTGTCATGCCCTTCACTAGATTTTTGGAGCTCCTGGTTCAAAGGGTTTAGGACAAACATCTGAAAGGGGGGCTCATTCATCACACTGCTTTAGTATGTTACACCTCAGTGTTCAGGAAGGATCAGCCAGGGGAAGCCTACAGCCTTTCCCTTTCTTTTTGCCCAAACCTCATGAATTTTCACTCACACCTTGTCAAGACTTCTTCCCTACTGTTCTCACACAGGGATGCATCCTTCACACAAGCAAGACCCATTTAAAAAAAACCCAAAACCCAACAACCACCCAACCTTCTTCACAAGAAGAACTTCTGAGGGGAAAAAGCCACACACAGAGACACGAAACAGAAGTAAAGAAGAATAAGGTGTTACTTACTGGTTAGCACAGTGATTGATCTTGCTGACTTGGAAACCATATTTGAGTTCACTACCAACAGAGTCACTATGTAATATAGGCCATGGTATTTGGCATTAAAAACCACAGGGGCAGGTAAAGTGCTATTGAATTCGTCGAACTGGAAAAAGTAGTTCTTGGATTCTCCAGCTATCTTCACAACATAGACAGAGGATGAGCTCACCACATCTGATGCCTCCAGGGAGACAACGATACAATTGTCTTCTCGGACAGCAACTTGGAAAGGCTCTGCATTCTACAAGGCAAGAACAGAGAGTTTGTTGAAGTGAAATCTAGTGTTTTACTTTCACCTATTTGCCTTGTTATTCATAAGACACTCATGTTACATTTGCAATAAAGTTATATGTTGTATTCTATGGGAGAGTTAACATCAAATAGGAGCAATTATTGCAGGCTGCAATTCACAAAGTCCAGAGGTATCTGATTATCAGAGGCCAGTCTCTCTGCAGCACAGGCTGCATCCTGCTGTGTTTTCTGATACTCCAGGTACTCCATTCCTTACATCCTGAGGAATAAAACCTCTGTCATCCTTTCATGAGAAAAGGTGAAGTAGAGCAGAAGACGGATGAGATTGTAAAGGGTATTGGGGCAAGAGGATTTCCAGTAAAGCCTCAAAGTAATTTAAATCCCCCCAAAAAGAGGTGATTAAATCAAGACTCTTTTATCTTGCAGAAACAGCATCATGTATTCCTCAATGCAATATATTCTGAAAGCCTACAACTGAAGAATAATTTTTGGTACTGCCTAAGCTTTTTCAAATACGCCCATTTCAGCAAGTACCAACTGATAAGCAGCTCTCACCATGTCCATAGTTTTGGCTGGCACTTTTCATTTCCTAAGCTACAGCATTTAATATTCAATATTTCTTTTATTAGTAGTAGAGAGAAAAAAGCAATTTAACCTTGTTTTCATGTATCATGAGTGTGTTAAAAGCCATTGCCAGCTGAAAACACTTTCCTTTTTATTAATTTCAAACCAGCTGTCAGGAGAAGCACTTATTCTCTACAGGGATTTCAAAAAAGGTTAATGCTAATTAATGAGAAGGAAAAGTTCAAGCTTACTTTAAGAGTTGCCTTTTTGTTTGTTAGACCACACCACAGCTTATAACTTTTTTTACCCCCCATGAAAACTGTAATATCTGGTATTTTCTGTTCCCAACTCCACAGTACGTTTTGGGGTTTTTTTTCCTTCATATTTCACAGGCTGAGAGCTCTCAGGGATAGGTGGAACAGCAAAGTTAGTTTGCTACTTCTTCCATCAAGTTGTTCCTGTATCAGAGAGAGCTAGAGACCTCCTTCAGAGATTAATTCTAGCAGCCTGACTACCTCCTACATTCTTGTGGTTTTGTTTAGTGGGAGTTCTTCCATGAAAGCAATATTTCTGGGATTTATGCTGCAAGAACCAGGATCTCTATTTGAAATTCACACATGTGGTGTTGCTAGTTCCTGGCATTCAAAAAAAACCACCTCAAATAAAACCCACCAAAAAACCCAACAACAACAACAAACCAAAACAAAACAACAAAAGAAACCAGCAAAAAACCACCTACAAAAAAATGACAACAGAAATAAACCCGCCAAGAATAAATAATTGGTTCTAGGAGTGTAAGATTTAAGAGAGCAGCAGTTTTTCTTTGCATGTATTCATGGTATCATCACTGGGTTTAGACATTTACAGTGCACCTAAGGTTATACCACCCTAGAGGTAAAGCCAAGGCTTGAGACAAAGACCCTGAGCAAACCCACTCATCTGAGCCAACAAAACGAGGCACAAAGCTTATCATCAGTCCAACCCAAATAGGATAACCTGTCTAGACAGCTCCAAGCCTGAGATTAAGAACAGAGGCAATGCAACTTCACCTGCTGATTTGAGGTTTACTTTAGTTAGTATTTTAAAAACTTACTTTTAAGGTGTTAAAATTGTATCTGCTAGTGTTATCAATGGGAGAATATTTTGGTGTGGAAGTCTGGGTAATTTTTCACAGATGGCAAAGCCATTGTTCCAAAAGGTTTATAATGTAAGACTACAACTACATAAAAGCTTCCATGTGTTTTCCTCAGCCTGAGCTGAATTCAACAGGCTTACCCTTGAGTAGATCAAAATTCTACACTTCAAGTGGTTGTATTTTGCCTTAAATCCCAGTCTAGCATTTGGATTCACACAGACGCAAACATTTAACTAGGGATTACGCTTAGATCTGGTCAAAACCAAGTAGAGGTTCTCTTATCCTTCTTCCTCCCTATTTTCTTTTCACTAAGAATATGTGGAATCAATCCTAGCTCAGCCCTCCTGGTGCGGGAAGACAGGAGAAGGGAAGGCACAGGTGAGCTGGCTTTCCAAAACCACACACATTATTATATCACAGAAGCTATGGTTGCCTTCCAACATCAAGCAAGTACCCAGCAAGGTTTTTTTTACATACTTAGCTTGAAGTCCATGTAGAAGCCCACAGAAGTTTGTGGGTTTTGACCTTCCACAGACTTGCATTTGAATGCTTCACTGGAGGAAAAAGAATGGGATTGTCTCTAAAATTATCCTGGCCTTCCCTTGGCCTTGGCACTGAATTCCACAGCCTAACTCCACGTGCCTACCTCACCATGAAGAACCAGCCCAAAGTGCCAAATGAATTTATACATGCCAACAAAAAGTTCAAAGCAAGTTCCTGATAGCTGGTTGTATTAGAAATCGTTTGCCACGCTAATCAAGTACAGCTGGAAATTAAGCATATAATTGCAGAGTCATGGACATTCCCAGGATATAATTAGATGCTTTCAGAGAATACTCACATGGGTTGTGATTTTACTCTTTGATTCTTCCATGGGTATTGTATGAACCATGATGAAGACCACACTTTTATTTTTCCCCTCTCAATGTTTTCGTGAATCCACAGCAAGCACCATTCAGCAAATGATTCACAAGTCTTCTTCAACACAATTAGCACAGAATGCCTCTGCTAGCTAAATAAAACTCTCAAACATTTGCTGTTGTTACCTATGACACCTGTCTGGGGTGAATAGCTTTTTTTGAGTCCTCTATCACGTTAAGCACGTGGCGATTGTGAAATGATAGCTTCCCTCATCCCTGTGCCTGTGTCCAGATGCTTTGGAAGCACTGCTGCCATGGTGCATTTTTTGAGGGCCATCTCCTTAGCAGCCTCCCAACCCATCACTGTGCCCATCTGCAGGATCCATCCCTCTCTTGAGTGGCCCCTTTCCAGTGATTGTGTCCCTCTTCCACACCTCTGTGTGCTCACAGGCTTCCCAACTGCTGCATGCACAGGATACATGGTTTGGAGAGACATCTGTTGTTTATTCCCCACTGGCTCCTGAAATAACTTTTAGCCTTTAATTTCATCTGCTGAGACTGGAGTGGCAGATAAGAGATCAATAAAAAGAATTGGCAATTAGCATGTCATGAGACAAAATCATTTATCTCTTTTAGAATGCGAATTTCACTTGGGCAATGTTTTAAAAGGACTGACCGTTCTGGTCGTCTTTTCAAATTGTACAAGGTCAGGGTTATCAGCCAGCACTGGGCTGGTGATTTTGAAGAGAAGGCTAAGAAAAAAAACCTGAGTATTTTCTCTAAGCAGCACTGGAAGTGACAAACGTGCCCCACTTAACTAGATTGTAAAGCCAGTGTGTCTTAAGACTGACAGCATCAGTATGGTAAATACACATTTCATTACTTCTGGTCAGCTACCCCCAGGATTTAATTTGCTGGTGTCACAGCTTGAGCGGCTGTTTCATGCCTGTGGGGAAATTTGGCAGGGCTTGTGCATTCAGAACCAAATGATTAGCTCCAACTTCCTTCCTAGTTTATTATTACAAGCTCGTGCCACGATAAAGCACTTAGAAGGAAAAAAAAAAAAAAAATAAAAGGAGGGGGGAAGTAAATCCCACAATGTGATGCCTGTTCACAGTCACTTCCAGCGCAGGGATGAGTCATGGAAGTGGAATTTGCAGCCAATAACCAGGTCCCAATTAAAATAAAAAGGAAGGGGAGGCAAGGAGATATACAACATGTCAGATAAACAATATCCAAAGAGTAATAGGAAAATAAATGGTGTGCAGCAGAGCTCAGAGTCCTTTCCTCAGAAGTTTATATCCTCGGTTTATTTCCATATAACAGAATGAGTTTTACACACGAGGAAGAGATCAAAGCTGCAAAACAACCACTAATTTTAAGTGCTCTAGCTTTTGAATGCCTCATTCTGAAACACATTGTGCCAGAACCCAATTACCCGAAGTGCAAGCAGTTAAAAGTTCTGCTGACTGTAAGAGGGGCTGTGGACACTCATCAGCTCTGTAAAATTAAACTACTGGTAACTGCATCTCATTATCAAATACCAGACAAGTGGAACTAAAATCCCAACTTTTGTCAGCTTTTACAGAGTAAATCCTGCAGCACCACAGGGTTTTCAAAGTGGCTATCTGAAAGCCCAAAGCAGGAGCAAATTTTAAAGCCGTGAGGATCTACTTTGGTACCATACTGATCACCTACTGGATGATGTTGGACAAAAATAACATCCATGCAAGTACAAGAAAATATTGAACACTATATCCAGACCTCTAGGATGAAATACAGGCTATCTCATGGGTGATTCTACTACACTCAGATATATTTTGTCCTGGTGGCCAACAATGCTAATTTCATTTTAAATCATGGGATGACTCATTCTCACCACGATTCACTTTCCTTACTCTTAGGTATTTCAATGGAATGACTAAGCCAGGATGACCTTTTCAGACAGAATACCTGTGGATTCATCTAAGGCTGGAATTACTTTTGAAAATGCACTAAGCAGCCAAAGGGCTGATGGTCCCAGCTTGGCAATATTCCTGTCACTGCGTGCAGTGAGTCCAAGCCTTACAAAAAAGACAGCACTGGGATCCAGATTTTAGGATCTTGGCCTCTGCTACAGTCTTGCAGTGGTACAAGCACAGAAAGCACGTAAGAAATAAACAGTATTGCAAAAGTTTCTCCCTTGGAATTGCTAGCTATCATTATTAGCTCCTAGAGTTTAAACAAAATAGGTGAAGATATCCTTAAAGAACTTAGGGAAGTACATCCCAAGCTTTCCACATGTTCCAGTGAATTCTGGAGCAGACTTGAGTTCTGACTGCAAGAGGAAAATCTTGTTTGACAAGATCTTCAAAAGTGTGAACAAAAATGTTACAGCCTTCTGACAAAAATGTAAAGACTTATGGAAAATAAGGATATTTATTTCTGAGGCTTTTGTTTCTATCTACACTTTCCCACAGGTTGTGTAAAAATCATCCCTTAATAAGCACTCTTCAGAAGAAATACTCCATGGAAAAAAATTGCAACTCTCTATAGTTAAGATTTTCCATGCAAAAAGGAATATTTTAACATGTAAAAAGATGGCAAAAGCTGCAGTTCTCAATAATTTATGGTTTGTGATTCAGGTTAACACATCATTTCTGGCATTCTGCTCTATGAATAGTGTCCTCAGCCCTGTTGCTATTCTGAGTCTCAAAAAGCCAAGTAATAACAATCCACTGGTCATATTTTATAAATGAGCTTCCACATTTCTTTGCTCTGGGAGACAGCTCTAAAGGGACAAGTATTTTTTCCCATCTCTGCCCACAAATGCAGAACATGGGGGTGGGGTTTTTTTTAAAGCAAACATCATTATGGTGTGTACACCCCACCAGGTTTTGCTGCCATTCTGAAGTTAATAACATGGAAGGAAATATTTCTTCACACAATCAACTGCTACTACAACAGCATTAAGTAGATTCCAGAATGCTAATTTCAGTGAGGTTAATATCTTATGTATTCCACCATTGACATGCCCAAAACTTACTAAATTATTGCTAAATATATATTTCTAGCCCATCTTTCTAGTGCAGAGGGCAAAACCCAAGCACAGTGATTCGGATGCCTTGATGATAACAAAGTTTAAAACTAAATTAGAACTTCTAGGATGACATTTCTGCCTGGTATTGATCCTGACTGCACATGTGCACCCCAAATCCAACAGGAATTCACACCCAGGCAGATACAGTTTGATTTCTCTACACTCTAGATTTTTAGCTTTTCCCTAGTACTAAAATTATGTCAAAAAGCGTAATTCTGCTGAAAGAAAATATGATTTTGGTTCCCTTCCCCAACTCAGATCTTTATGGAGCCTCTGCAATTAAAGTTCAGCCATCCCTTGTGGATGTAGCCAAACACATGCCAGATGAACCTTGTGCTTTAATTAAAATGCATCTTCCCTCTTGAGCCTGTACGTGAATAACAGAAAATGAAAAAGGGCACAGGAAACATGACATTGCTTCAAATCCCTTAATTCTACCAAAAGGGCCCTTCTCCAGTCAATCCTTGCTCTCTGGGACAAGAATGAGAGCAAATTTCTGCCTGAACCAATGGTAAAATGATCAGAGCTGAACATATGCCAGGTGGGAGGTGTTGGTGGGGATCCCCTGCTAAATTCCAAGAACAAGTAGGGGGAAAGGAAGAGAAAGAGAAACTCCATGCACACTTTATCCTAAGAACAGACACACTCTCCAGCAGTTGAGAGCTCTCACAGCAGAGTATCCGCAGGGCAAAACTCCTGCAACTCCACTCCATTGTCCATCCCAGAAGGAAGGAGGAAGAGATCACCTTGTGACAAGGCTGAAGGAGGAGACACAGTGAACAAATGAGCCATAAATTAAGGTAGGTTTTGGAGAATTTGATTTTTAGAAACGTGTCTCTCCTTCCATGGTGAGAAACAATCTCTGAGGTGCCTCACATTGCAAAGTGCCCTGTTGGAAGATGAGAAGGAACACTGGAGGTGTGGGGTTTGGTGATGAAGGACAAATTGATTCATGCTATCCAGTCCTTCAGCTCCAAAACTGTGGATTCACCTCTGCCAGTGATGGAAGTCTGTAATAGAAGCTTCTGATGCTGAAACAGCTCCTGAACAGCTCCTGATGCTGAAAAGTGACACGAAAAATTACACAGAAAATTCCTGATGTTCTACAGAGTGGGAAAACTGAGTCTGCATCATAAGAAAACAATTCCAGCAGGGATTGTGCAGCTGAGATGAACTGGATCATCTGGACTTCAGAACACATCCTTTGGCAGAGAGTATAACAGAGAGGTAGAGACTGACCTGGTGGGGGCTACAAGAGTGGGAAATGCCTCAATTTTGAATTGATAGGGTGAAAAAAAAAATATATACTATATATATATATAATATATATATATATTTCATACATGCACAAGTGAACTAGTCCTCAAAGGCAGAATGCAATGTGTTGCTACTTTGCATTATCCACAGAGAGCACAGCTGGGAGGAAGTTAAGAGTTCTCACTTGTCAGAGAAATTGGAGACCAAAGTGGTTATCAAATTAATCTGCAATCACAAAGCAATGTAAGGGGAAATGGTGGAAGAGAACAAGACTTTCTCTTCCCCCCCATGTTGATCTATAATAAGAGAACAAACTAGATACAATGAATTTACTTGTAGATAGGGGCTCTTCCAGAATCCTAATTCTTTGTTCCATGTCTGCAAATGTTTTTAAAAGGGGATTAGGCACCAAAGTACCCTTAGGTATTTTCAAAATTCTGAGACAAGTAGAGAGGTTTCGAAATTGGGACGCATTCACCAAAATTTTAAAAAATAAAAAAATCCTGTCCCAAATTTGGTTTTGTGACATGAAGAACTCAGAGGCAGTTGTGGGGTACACTTTGCCCCCATCTAAATTTGCTGACTTCACTTTGGTCTGGTGCTCATCTCAAACAAGTGCTCTGCCTTATTGCTGGTTATTTTTCTATCACCCCCTGCACCTCAGCTCCCCAGGAAAAAAAGCTGAACACCCACCACTCTTTCTTCAATGGTCACAGGATCAGCAGCTTTCATATTCTATGCTTACTACCCTTCTTCCCTGAGCCATAACTGTAATGTGGCTATGGCTATCCCTGAAAGATTGTTTACTCAGGTTCAAACACAGGTTTATTTTCTTTTCAGATCCAAGTACAATCTGATGTCCTGCACTTTGATTACCTTGTGGAGTCCCTGTGCTCTCTAAACTGGCAAGAGATGAACAGACAAGCTGCTGAGATTTTCTCTTGTTATTTATATATATAGTTTCTGCAGATAAATGGGGTTTTTTTCTTGCTAAAGTATTTGCTGTGGCAAAGTGTGTGTGTGTGTGATTGATTGTTTTGCTTGGCAGGGTTTTCTTTTGCTTTTTTTCTAACCTGTGCTCAAAGGGAAGCAAGCTGACAGTGCCATTTCCCTGATTACTGGCAAGGGATGAGCTCTGTAACTCTTTGTACAGCACAGGGTCAATTGCAAATCCACACAGAACATTTCAGTTGTAGCTACAGCCTGATTTTCAATTCATTTCTAGCATGGCTTTAGGCTCAGTTCAGCCATTTGTACCCATCTGATAAGTTCATACCCACAGAAGAATCCTCTGTCACACTGGCAATGTGCTGCTCAGATGCCTCAAACCCTCCCAAACTAAAGCTGCAAAAGCTCAGAACTCATCACAGCCACCTTGCCCTGCAGGCACAGCTCCAGCAGGATTTATTTGGTCTTGGTGTATCCAGCATTTGGTTTTTAGCACAACTGCCACAGGGTGACTTGAAGGAGGAGAAAGAGAGGACTAAATACAAAGAGCTCAGGAAAAAAAGGAGCCAGGACCCTCAGCTGCTGGAAAGTCCTTCCAGATGTAAAAGTGCCACCCCACCTGCCCAGAGGAGGAGACTGGCCAGGGGACAATGACTGCTGTTGTCAGTCATTGGTGTCCTCGTTGCTTAAACAAGGACACCTCAAAGACTTGCTGGCCAGAACTCTTGTGATGAGGCTTCTGTACTTAGTGTGGGATTAATCTGGCTTCATTTTACCATAATAAAAATTGGGTGTGCAGTCAAATCTCATCATCTAGGTTCCCTCTGTACTCTGTAGGGAGAGACAGATCTGAAGCCTTTGATTTTACCCACTTAACCTTAAACAAGCTGCCTTCTGCAGATGCTTGTCCCTCTCTGTGCACCTTCCATTTAAACATCAAGAACCAGATGAGACCAGCAGCAGCTGTGCATGGTGTGATGGCAGCTGCAACCCAGATTTGTAAAGCCATTTTTATGCATTATGGCTCCCAGTCTCTTTTTTGTCCCATTTGATAAGGTTTAAGTTTTGTTTAGCTATTCTCTTTCTTCAGTAGTATAAAAGTGCATGATGTCCATGACCGAGCAAGGCAAAATACTTTAAGCACTCAAAAGGTGCTACTCAGCAAAAGATGCAAGCATGTCCATAAATCCTTTGCCTCTGTGACAAAGGCAGGCCCTGAGTACAAAAAAATCAATCAGGAGATCAAGGTCTCTTTTCTGGAGCTGCCAAAGAGTGATAACCCCCTGAAACTTCCTTCTATTTTGTTTTGAGTCTTTTATGAAGTGAGGTTGCTAAAAAGTCATTCAGAGAATAATAAAAGTCCTGGTCTCTTAGGTGATGCTGAGCCTCCTGTTCTGCAGGTTTAGTGCTCTCCTCACAGAAATTATTATTCCTTGCTGTGGTCATGTGGTTTGCACACTTGGCAGGTATTCAGTGGCCAACAGGGATGCAGTCAAACCACTACAAATACATTCATCAGCCTAATATCAGCAGAAATGGTGTGGAGACCATACACGTTTAAGTTCTGCCTGGTTTGGCAGCTACATACCCTGTGAGTGCAGAATTGAAAGAATTAAACTACTGCCATTAGCTTTCTTTTATCCCTTTCTCTTTTAATACCTGACAGAGCTTTTCCCCAGGCATGGCAATTGAGCCAGGCAAGAGAAGGCTCAATAAACTGAGAGATGAAGTCAGCTGAGAAAAGGCTATGTGGAAATCAGCAATGAGAAGGCTGTTCCCTACAGTGGAATTGACTGTAAAACAAAAATATGAATTGTCAGAATGCTGTTTCCTCATTTTAACTCAGGATGCTAAATCTCTGTAGTGTCTTCTGCAAAGGATGAATTTATAAACAGCATGACCTTAAATGAGTCAACATGGCCTTTCCCAGACATACTCCAGGGTAAATATTTACTGAGCTTTATTTCATAGGCATTAACTCATTGCTAATATAAAAAGCTTTCAGGCTGCTAGACAATGCAATATGTAATCCTATCATTCTGATATTTAAGAACATGCACAGTTTAAAGGTGATAATTATTTTCTTTCCTAGTTAGCTTCTAAATATGAGTTCACCATGTACTTGTTTATGCTGTAATTTTCTTCTTTCATTTTATGAAATACTTTTGTTGCCAGTGAAAGGGAAGTTTAAGGACGAAGGATGATGACATGGATTTTTTTTTTTTTCTTTTGTCTTCTATTTAGCTCACAGTAAGTAGTGCTTCCATACATAAGCACTGGACATCTTCCATTATACTAATCCAGGCAAAAATACATTTATCCTGGTTGTCTGACTGCCATTTGCAGGTCCTAGTGTGGTAATTTCTCAATAACTGCAGTGTAAATATACAAATCTCTCTCATCCCATCAACTCCTGCACTTCAAATTCATGCAATACATGCACTGCCTAAGGTCTTAACCAGCTCTTTGACTGGACCAAAATATTTTTCATGATCCTCCTGAGAGCACACCTGCCTGTACTTTAGAATTACAAAACTGACATGGCTCTTTTTTCCTAAATGTGACCATAAAAAGTCACCAGGAGAGTTTTGTAAATGTATATGGTGTCCTATAATGCAGATAAATATCTACAATATCCTTCAAAAAACCAGAACTGGGCACCAAGGTATTTTTTATGTTAAATTAAATGTGCACCCTTAAACCTTCCCACCTTCACAGCACAGTCCTTTACACACATGTACAACAGAAAGATGTAAGAAAAGGCACACTGGCAGCACTGAGCCCCTGTGGTAACAGCAGCAGCTTCATCTCCAAGCCAAATGAGTGGTTTCTCTTAGTTATTTATAGCCCTCTTAAATTTTAATTACTTTATTTACTTATTCTCTGCCAGGTCCCTACTGACAGCATTCAGTTTTGCCTCCTCTTCCACTCCAGTGTGCTCATACAGCAGCGGAAGCTCTTTATTATCAATATCAGCCTTACAATGCTGTTTCTCAGCTCAAGTTTACTCTGGATGCAATTTTTGCCACCTAACTCAGGTGCCAGGAGAGCCAATGGACAGAAGTGTAAGTATACTCCTGACCAAGCTGTTTCCCACCAGCCTGCAGAAATTTAAAGCAGCAGAGAAGGAAGAAGGCTGATGTTTCTTTGGGGTTCTGTTTCTGTGGCTGGCAATAAGTTACACCAAGCATTGCATCTCCTGGCATGGTTCTGTGATGATGGAAGAATTGGGGAGAGCACACAGAGGAAACCTAAGGCTTGGTGAGTCATGGAGTTTTCTGTCCATCCCCCCAGACTTCAGAGGAGAAACTCATCACCCAACAGCACCCTGAGCTCCCTGCAATTCACAGCAGCAAAAGTCATTTGCAAGCAACAGCTTCTCCACAGCTTAATGAAGCCCCAGCAGTAATAGACTCTGCACTCCCTGAATTCAAGCACCAGGCAAAACTGACTGACTTAAATTACCACAAAGATTAGGACCATAAACACAATCAGCTGGCACAGCTCAGTCTATAAACAAAAAATGTATTTACCTGTGGCAACAAAATTAGCCACGCTGTCCTTATCTCTGCTGCTGAAAACTCTTAGAGCATGCATGTGAAAGTGAACATCCATGCTTGCACTAAGAATTTGCATGTTTATGAATAAACTGTAATCAGTTTGACAGTACTCTTCTTTCTTGCCCTATTAGCCCTGTAAGCTCTTCCTTCAGTCCTCACACTTTGCATACCCAAAAGGCAGGCAGAGAAAATCATCAACATCCTTGTAAAGTTGCACACAAGCACAGAATGCCCACATAAATAAGAAAATTAGACCCAAAGATGAGAGAACATGCTCCAAAGAGCAGCAATGTCTTAGTATTGGCCACGGAAAAAAGAGAAGCTGGGGAAATCTTGGATTTTTTTCCCCCCATTTGTCTCTACTTGAAAGAGGGGAAAAAGAAGACATGCATGACTGATGGTAATGGAAAACCTATTTGTGTCCAATTCACTGGAGAAACAGTACAAGGACATATCATCCTTGTGAAATAATTTGTCCTGTATTCCTTGAGCCAGATGAAAGTGCCATTATGTAGAAAACAACACGTGCAGATGAATACAGATTTGGGAGATCTATTATTCTCTCAGCACACTGTCTTGGTGTAACCTCTGTCAGGAAAAAGGCCTCTCTCCAGTGTGCCTCACACTGTCATAAAGTGTGGCTTTTCCCACTAACCTAGAATGGGTTTGAAAGCACACAGCAGCACCGAGGAGTCATTCATGAGCAGGGCTCTTGCTCTGAAACAAAACTGGCACATGCTCCTGGAACCTGCAGCAATTAACAAGTGTGAAATCAAAAAAATCACATCGCACCGACTGCTGGCGAGGGGCGCGGGGCAGAAACAGAATGAAACAGACACGTCTTTATAGCCCTGGATGGCTTTGCAGTTCAGAGAGACCTTTATGAGCAAAAAACAGTTTCATTCCCTCGCATGAGGCTCGTACTGATGCGTTTGAACCTCTCAAAATTTTCCTCTTCACGCCTCCACGAGACATCAGGTACTCTTATCTCAGACGCTGCTCATTACTGATTCCCTAACCTGACAAGAAGTTGGTGGAGGAACAGAAGATTTTTTTGAGATCTAAAGAATGATTATGAACTGGCACAGGTATGATATGAAATCTAAGGTTTTTTTCTCTTGCAGTGCTAAGGAAAAAAAAAAAATAAACCACAAAAAACAGGCCCAGTAGTGCACCCAGTGCAGCACAGAGCACTGGAGCCTCTTCAGCCTGCAAGCCATTGTGCTGCCTCTAAATTTTAAGGGCTTGCAGAGCAACTCCATCTCCCACACCAAACTTTGTAATAAAAGAAAAAAAAAAAAAAAAGTAAGAAAAAAAGTAAAAAAAAAAAGGCAAAAAGCTTCTTTGAGGCCCCATTCTTGATCAAAATCTGCTATAATCACATTACAAATAATCAGTTCCAAACACACAAAATGACAGCTCTGCCAGGTAAAAAGCAGCCTGCATCTACACGTGGTAAAAGAGAAGCTGGAAGGTAAAAGACCATGCTGGTTTACTAAGCTGTCCCAGAAAAGCCAGTAGCTCTCATTCACATGCAGGTCAGAAAAAACACAGAAATTGCCCAATCTGGCCTGAATACAGCTGATGTTAATATTGATTTATGTTTGTTAGAAGACCTCAAGTATTTTACCTGAAGCTGAAAAACTTACCTGTTATTTTATTCACACTTAAATTTTGAGAAATTATCAACTTATTTGATGACCACATCTTATGTGGTTGGTTTTAGTTTGTTTCATTGTAAATATTTCATGTGAGCTATTCCTTGAAATTTCAGAATGCTTTAGCAAAAGCAGCTCAAGAGTAGGGAGCTAGGGAAAAAGACCAAGAGCATAGATAGAATAATGATTATAATTCAAACAAAACTCCTCAAAGGGCAGAAGAAGCTACAACTGTGAGAACTAATTGATTTGATTCTACACACACAAAAAAATCATAAGAAGGATTTTGTACTGGTAAGACAGATTTATTTTTTTAAGAGAGATTTAATTAAATACTCCTTAGATTTTTTTTTTCTTTGAAATTTTAACTGTCATGCATGATATCCAAAAGAAAAAACCCAATACCATCCAGGAAGCAATTATCTGCATTAAATGTGCCATTTGACTTCTTTCCTGCTACAGTGATCTCTGGAAGACGAAGAAACCGAGGGAGTTGGGGGAAGAAATAAAAAAATAAAATTGATTCGGTAATTTGAGAAGCTAAATACATTTCTCTGTGTCTCAATTAACAGAGGGAGGGCTTGTTCTGCAGTGGGAGCAGCACCAGGTTGAGAATAGCAAGGTCTATTTTAGTGAGCATGTGTCATGTTAGAAACTGGAGGAACAGCAGGGGCTTGACACAGCATTATTTGCTGTGAATTACAACCCCTGGAGCCACCAGAGCTGCTGTTGCACCTTGGGTGTGATCAAACCTGGGGCTTGCCCAGCTCCAGCCACCCCAGCTCTGCCCTCTTCTGCTGATTCCAGTTCAACATCACTCATTTGTTTGTCAGTTTTCACAGTGGAGGCATTGCTTACATTCTTAGAGCCCTGTTTCTAAATGTTTTATTTCTCCTGACTTTGGTTTAGCCCAGCTCCTGTTATCTTAGGTAATTAAGAGTTGAAGTGAACACTTAATATTAAAAACACGTTTCCTGTGTGTTTTGATGATGCCAGCTTTCATATTGAATCTCTTCACTGGTTATCCTGCCCAGATTAAGGGCAGGATATTTTCGCTCAATATTTTCGCTACCATTATTTGATGCCACTCTTTCCCATTACCTGCCATTAGCAGGAAACACAAATACCTATTTCTGCTTCTTCCCCTACTGCTCCCTGTAAATGATACTGTCTTGCCATCAATAATCAAGGATTTCTCCTTTATAATAATTTTGTAATAATTAAATAATTTTAAATTAAATTTTGTAATAACTCTTATATTTTGTAATAGAATATAGTGTATATAATATATACTGTATAAT
>VWYP01027231.1:0-65864 GCA_013400435.1 Pycnonotus jocosus | reverse complement strand
ATAATACACAATACATAATATTAAATTTAAATATATAATATTAATATTTTGTAATTTAATATTTGTTTGAAATAAATTTCAACAGCTTCTCTCAATTTGCTTCATATATATATTGAAAAAATTATATAAATAGGAAGCATATTTTATATAAAACTTGCATATGGTTTGCTCTTATGTTCCTCACTTTTAAAATGAATTTTTAAAAACCAGAAACAGAAGTGTTTTGTATCCCCAACCAATTTATCTGTGTTTCATTCTGCATTCTCTCTCTCTTTCTTCTGTATTGGTTGTTTGGGTTGTTTTTTTTTTTTTTTTTCCCCTTGCTCCTGACTGATGTGGATTGATGCTGCTCCTCTGGAGGCTAAGCTGATTACCTCATCCAGCAACCAGCTCAAAAGGTTTCCAACCCTACCAGGAGCTCTCACTGCTCCTTCAGCCTGCATTGCAGCCATCCAGCACAGCTATGGGATAATAAATCTATTTTAATTTTCATTTTTTGCTCCCCAGAAGGATAAGGGTTTTGCACCTCCTCTGTTCTGTGCAAAGAACATCATCATCCTTAACACACAAGAGCCTGACCCAAAGCAATGTGACAACCCCACCAATAATTTTGTTTGAAAAGCCTCCAGTTGTGAACTGTTTTCTAGTGTCAGTCATGGCAGCCCAGAAAATCCTTCTGCTAAGTTTCCTCTCATTTTGTGCACAGAAAACAGTGCTTTTTGACAAGAGACCGGGAAAAGTCAGCCTGAAATAATCGTGTGTTCCTCTTCGCATGACCGCTGCAGTGACTAATCCCACTTTGCTCCCTTAACTCTGTCTCTCTCCCTTCCAGAAGGCAGCTCAGACCTGAAAACAAATGAGAGTGGAGGAGAAAAGGCAATTTGTACTCATGTTATCTCCCACACCACGCTTCCTCCCACTCCCAATTCAGTAGCAAAGGAGTTTGTTTTG
Source organism: Pycnonotus jocosus (assembly GCA_013400435.1). Classification (NCBI taxonomy): domain Eukaryota; kingdom Metazoa; phylum Chordata; class Aves; order Passeriformes; family Pycnonotidae; genus Pycnonotus; species Pycnonotus jocosus. Next base: position 64,913 of record VWYP01027231.1, on the reverse strand, counting down.
GTTCACTAGCTGAGCTTACATTTCCAACTACTGGGTTAACAAATAGCAATAAAAGCATATTTTTGGTTAATTATGTGGCTCCACTGTTGCTATTGCAGCTGACTGGGGAAAATGAGAAAATCTGTGTGGTTTATGGTACAAATGTGGGAACTGCTCAATCCATAGGCTTGTTGGGCCATCATTCAGTTAACCAGGAAGTTTGGGAGCACTTCAGTCTTAAACTGAAGAACTTACTGAAGCTGACATCAAGATTGGGAAATTTTCTGTGTTTCTTGGATATGGTATCTTTCACTGAAGAACATCAAAGTACTCTTCTAATACATGCTAATGAGCCCTCACAAGATTGCTATAAATACAGTATCATGTGTATATGACTCATGTAGCTTATTAATTTTATGTCACCTACCCTGCTGCTTGAGCAAGAGTGACAGAGCAACACTGAGGCAAATTCCTCTGTGAGAACTTAACCAAAATAGCAGTACCTGTGTCTTAGGGGTCAATCTGCCTCAAGGCTGATCCTAGTTAGCAAGATTCAGGCTGAGAGAAATGTTCCCTGCTTACCACAGCCCTCCCAGTAGAGTCCTCTTGACAAAAATTTAGAGCATTTCTCTAATAAGAAAATAAAGTCTAAAGCAATGTATAACAGCTCCTAGGTTAAACATCCCATACCAAGCCAGTGGGCTACAGCTGCATTCAAGGAAGAACAGGAATTTTGCTGGGGGATGGATATGGATCCAAAAGGCATAGATCCTCAATGGGACTTGATTTTAATTAAAAAAGCAGGAGAAAAAAAAGCAACGTTTAATCTCTTAAACTTATCTATGCCCTCAACTGAATGGCGTTTTTACTTTGCTTAATTAACTATTAACACTGAGTTCCAGGAGAACCCTTTGTAATTCCAAAGTGTTCGCTCTGCTCCTGTGGCAATTACTGCACTAAGAGGTTCCACAGGCAGAGCAATGATGAAGACACATGAAGGATTTGTTTGCTTGGTGCTTTACAGGAGCTGAGAGCCAGACAGACTCTTTTTAATTGAGATAAACAGGACCCTGTGCTCATACAGGTTGATGAGAGGTCAGGTATATTAGCATGGGGTTGGAATTAGCCAGTGTAGCTTCCTGCTGGCTTAGAGGATGGGAAGGTAAAATAATGCCTGGCTGTAAACTACCACAGGTTAAACAAATGGTTAAACCCCCCCCAGAGGGTAAATAATAGAGCTGAAACCACAATAACTAGATTTCTTTAGCCCAGTCTCAGTGGAATCAAGAAAGGTGGATCAAACCACTAATTTCATAGTGATGTCTTTTTTTTCCTGCACACGGGATGATTGACGTGGTGGAATTCAACCCAAACAAGGCAGGAAAATTCCTCCAGCAGCACTCATGGAGGTGAGAGAACTGAGACAGGGTGGAGGGAAAGGAGAAACCCCTAGGATCCGCATTGCTCTCTCACAGCAAAAAAACAAGGAGAAATGGAGAGGAAGGTGCCTCCTCCTGTCCTCAGAACTGGAGGAAGGACAGAGAGAGCAGCTGAGGTGTCAGTCAAACCCAGCACCTCTTCCCACACTGAATCACACACCCATTTCTCATCTTTGTTAATGATTCCTGTCCATCCTGAAGCCAAATAACCCCAAACTTCCCAAGATGCAAATCCAAGAGCAGCTTCTGTAGCTGGAGGGTACCTCTGAACTCTAAGCCACTCATATCCACTACAAGTTTCATTCTGTAATTGCTACAGTTGTTTAGAATTCAAGTCTGCAAATTTGGATTTAAATGGAAAAATGCCAATTCTCTGCCTTTGTCAATTCAAGAAAGCACACTGAAGCTTAAACCTACTTAAGTGATGCACTTAAGCCTTTCCTCTAGTAATTAAAGATTGAATTAAGAACTTTGCCATTTAAAAGGTTTCTGTCTCAGCCTGGTCTGCTGTACTGCAAGTAGTGTACGTGCATGTGTTCTGTTTGTCAGAACAAAAATGCTCTGGCATTCCAAGGATTTAATCTGAAACAGTGGGAGAAACATGGGAAAATTCAAGTGCATCTGCTTGCAGGTTGCAACAACACAGCATAGCCCTCACCCTAATGGCCTTGAATTGCCAAGGATGATCAATCCACAAAAAGCTAAGAAAAAAAATTTGGTGACAAGGCATGTGCAATCAGCCAGGGAGAACAGAGAGAAACTGCTGTGCACTGGGATCAGTCAGTCATGGACTGTCTGGGAGACAGCTGCTTCCACAACCTGAAAAGGCTCCTGAAAGGATTTATCACCATTTCTGGTAGGGCACAATTTGGAAAAATCGGTGTTCTTTTGAAACACCTGATGGAGTTAAAATCGAAGTGGCCCCTATCCACAAGAGTTAATAACTTTGGGGAGGTGGAAAAATGACCTTAAGAGGCTGCTGTATTTCAGGGGAGGAGAGAAAAAGACAGTTGGGGGTTAAGGAGGTCAAGAAAGGAGGTGAAAAATCTCATGCAGTGGGAAGAGTAACTTATTCCCTTGACCAGCAGAAGGCTGGGTGAAGCTGTGCCAAATGACTCTACCAGCTTTTCAAGTTAAGGCTCCCATTTTCAAGACCAAAAGCTCCAAACTTGGTACTTTCCACTAATTATATCTGCAAGGGAGCTGTATTACTTATATATATTTTAAATAAGCTGGTGACCTGAGCCGTATCTATTACAGTCCAAATGCAGTTTGCATATCATTCATTATATAAATGAGGTTTGAAATGAACATAACTGTTTACTCAGAAGACATCCATTTAGTGAGTTGGCATTTCTTCATTACCCAAAATATATGATAATTGTCCATGTAATTCCTTCAGCAATTTAATTGCACACGGTCCTGCTCCTCCATGGAAATTATCTGTCAACTCCCCATAATAATTATGCATCAGTTTCAGTTAATATTCAATCACACTATTGCATACCTAGAGCTGGATTGAAAGTGGATTCAATTCACAGTAAGGTGAGAACTTTTTAAAAAAACCCCTACAACAATGAGGTTTTTACAACAAAACTAAAAACAATCCAATGACTTAAGTGCTGCCATGGCAAGTGGTGTGGTGTATGCTGACATATCAGAACAGACACAGCTTTTGCACACAAATCATTATTCCAAAGTGAAAGGTAATGGTAAATCTGGGTAGTAACATTCTGCCCTGAAAAGAAAGATTCCCTCTGCAGGAAGGGTGGGAGGAGGTGTTTCTGCAACTGGAAACAAATTTTGCATTTTGCACTAAACTGATCAAATTTATTCTACTTTCCCTGGAAACCTGACTCCTATCTAAAGTAGTTTGCTGCAAGCTTATCTGTAAGTTTTACTGTGCAAGGGGATTGGGTTCTGACAGGAAGCATTTTTTAGCCCTGGCACATCTGAGGCTGAGGTGGAGATCTTGAGGGAAATCCATGAAAGATGCAATCGACATTGCCCTCAGATCACGTACAAGATACTAAGTCAGGCTCCTTGTTTACTGTCACCTCCAATTTATCCTTTGTGAGACAGCACAAAACAACGTGTACCACAGAAAGAAAAGCATGGAGCAGTTTCTGTGATACAACCCAGCAAATCTGTCAAGAACATCTTATATGTGTGAGTGTGTGCCTTTCCCCATAAAACCACTGAGTATTCAGATGACTAGTTCGAAATAAATGCAAATCCCCAAGCCCCAAAAAATCTGACAGAAGAAGGTCTTAGCAGCTAAAAATGTAAGTTTGAAGACTAAAAAGGATAAACTGACAATCTAGGTCAGGTTTTGTGATCCATTGGTGACTGCTCTCAGCTTCTCAAAAAGCTTCCTGAACCTTTTTGTTCCTGATCCTTACACATCCTCATGTTACAACTTTAAAAAAAAAAAAAAAAAAAAAAAAAAAAAAGGCAGTGTGTCTCCAGATCCCAAACCTTTTGGTTAGCTAAATAAAGGGCTTTGCCCATCGAGGCTTTAGAATATTCTATTTTCCTTTAGACATTTATAGAGGAAAACACCCTGCAATGGAGTCTGTATTCAGAAGGGAACAAAAATCCCCAGAATAGAGTCAAACCCTTTATGATTATGAGGGCATCCAACAATGATGCAGAATGTGAAGCAGCCTGAACAAGGGTGCACTTTGCAGAGCCTACAGCATTTTATGCTCTGTGCTGGGAGTAAACAGGAAGATCTAAATTAACTGTCTGTATTGAGATTAGCATAAATCTCTGCTTCCAGGGACTGCTGCATTCCTGTCATACTCCTCACAGCATTAAAAACAGCACCTCCCTACCAATTTCACCTCTTCAAATTTCTGCAACTGTTGTGGAGAACAAGATACAACCAGATTGCGGCAAATTTTGTCCAGTATTTTTCTTTTTACAGGATTAAAAAGGGAGACAACCAAAATGTGTTTGGTAAGAAGGTTCAGCAGTTGTCAATAAAGTGAATCAAAGGTCAGTAGAGCCCCCATGGATCAATCACAGATCAGCATGAACTGCAACCTCAAAAACCAGCTCCTTTCTCACAACAGGTCAATTAAGTTACAAAAGAGAGTTTCAAAGAAGAAAAATTAATACAGAGAAACTGTTACCTCTCCCAAAATCGAACAAGAGACGGCCTGTTCCCTCAGGATCTTTCCAGCCCTCCAGCAGGAGGAAGGAGCATGTGGGTTTCCTTTTTAAATGCCTTAAATTTCATGCAGGTGGAGAACATTTCTTATTCATTCCACACCCCTATCAGGATGCTGAGCCAACAGAGGGCAAAAGGAAGTCTGCAGCACCAGTGCAGCATTAGAGTGGTTAATGTCCCAAAAGCAGAAAACTTTAGAATATCATAAAACTCTCAACTTCAGTGCCAGGTCTCTGTGCCAGCCTTATCTACACAGCCTCAACAGATTACATTTATTTTGGAGGGGAAGCCTGGCCATGTTCAAAAATCAGACAGAATTTTCTATTGAGTTTTGGTACACCTAGCCCTGTGTGTCTCAGAGTGGACCTCAGTGCACCTCCAAGGGTCAAGGGTGATACTTAAAGTTGTCATTGATATTCTGGTGGCTCTCCTGCTGACTTCAGAGGTGCTTCTGTTCCTTAGACTCTGGTGATGGGGGAAAACTGTGAATTTGTTATCATTTTTAATATCAATAAAACAAGACCTGAGATGCACAGCTTGAGATGACTCAGAAATGCAAATTTTAGTATTAAAAAAATATTTTTTTTTTTACATCGAGATCACAAAAAACCTCCCCTGGAGCCAAAGAAATGCATCAGTCTATTTTAAATGTGCCATATATATGTATAACAAACACTTAAAGATTCTCTCTATTCAAAGAGATTTCTGTATATCTGAGTAGGCTGAGGATCAAAAGTCAGGCTCAAATTTATGCCATTTGAGCTTAATATGGTAAATAAGGAATCTTCAGCTGGTGATCTCAGATACTTTTTCTGCTATTACTCTTCTTCATCCCATTTTCCTGTTGCACTTCTGGTACTTCCACTTCCTGTACTGAATGGATATCAAGCATGGAACACAACATAGCTAAAAAAAAATTCACTTTCTAGAAAAAGTTCAGATTTAAGATGCAACAAAGATTATTTGCAGGACTAAAGAGAAACAAAATCTTAATTTTCTTGAAAATGCTTAGCTCTGCCTGGACCTCAGGAAAAAGGTAATGACACAACAACTCTACAACATCAACTGTCATAGCAGGAATAATAATACTGATAGTAATAATTCTTTGTACCCTCTGAGCAAGTTCAAAGAAACATCTAATGTGCTTTTGTACACTAACTCTGGATCCTATTTCATAATAGAACTTCTTTAAAGTGGTCTAATTATACTTTACAGGAAAAGCATAATTTTCAGTTCTTTTCTTTATGGCCCAAGAGGTAGTTCCCTGAAGATCTGAAACCTGCAGCCTTTAAAATGATCTCTAATTTTCTGAAAGAGAGATATGTCACCTGAGTAGGAGATGTCTGAAAGAAAAAAAAGTGGAAAAATTGTGGTATTTTTGGAGTTTGAATTAAAAAAATAAAATATCTGGAAGGAAATTAGTTGGATAAGATGTTAAGATGATGAAGCATCTCTTTGATGTCCACTGAAAAGGGAGCACCACTTTCTTGTCAGAGATATCTTACACATTTCAGCCAGTATAGCCAAATAATAATTAGCTTTCCATGGCACTCAACAGAAATACAAAATAAAGAAACACAGCTTCAAAAATGATTGCTGAATAATGTCATTCAATATTTTTTTGTCTTTGAAGACAAGTGAAGAGCAGGTTTTCACACCTTAGGGAAAAAAAGTTTTGCTTTTAATGGTAAAGCACATAATTTATGACTTTAAAAAAAAGTTCTGTCTTTAAATAAACAAAAGTTATATTTTTCTAAGGCGAATTAAAGGTGATTGTTGAAAACCAAAAAGCTATTGCTAGTTGAACTCTCTTCCTCCAAAATATTTGTAGAAAAAGATGTAAAAATTAACACCAAAGAGTAGTTTGAAAGTTTCAGCTTAAAGTACAACAGCTGACACATCTCAACTCTAAGACAATTAGAAATACAATAACTTTGTTTCTTCAATAATTTGTTTTTGCAACTATGTGCAAATAATTCATCCCAAAATCTCTTCAGAGCAACGGCCAAACCATGGATTTCATGTGGAATAAAATCTACAGCTGAATGAATAATAAAACCAGCATTGACCAAATTACTTAAAGCCATCTGCTCTTTTTGAGCTGCTCCAACCAGGCAAAGGGCAAAGGAAACTGCAGGATTTTCTGGCTAGCTCAGAGCCAATACAGGCAGCTTCCTCTGCCCATCCTGCAGCTGCCACCATGTCCAGGGATGGAGTCAGGGACAGGGATGTGACAATGCTGTCCCCAGGACTGGTTGGCTTTGAATGCTGTGGGTGTGTCTTAGGCTGCAATGCAAGATGTAACCAAAAGTAACCATTACCAGCTGTTAAAACCAGGTGGGGCAGTGTTTCTTTATTTCTTCCACTGCTCATCCTCCCTCCAGGGGGTATCTGCTGTTCATGGGCCATCGAGGTTCACTGCATGGCTGAGACAATTACATCATCCCAGTGGGAGATGCTCCACTCAGCGGGAGGAGCCCAGCATTCCTACCTGGATATAATCTGAGATGTGGAACACCACAGTCAGCCTTTTTCCACTGGATTCCCAGAGAAGGACTGGACCCATCTCACCACCACTGGACCTTTAGGAGAAACCTACACCCTTCTACAGGATCACTGCTTTCCTGACCAACAGGGTGTCTGTTGTGTTCTGACTCTGTCAGCGTTTTCTTTTTTTGTTTGTTTGCTCTTTTTTGTACTACTACATTTTTACTTGTAATAGTCCTAGTAAAGAACTGTTATTTCTATTCCCATATCTTTACCTGAAAGCCTCTTAATTTCAAAATTATAATAATTTGGAGAGAGGGAGTTTACACTCTCCATTCCAAAGGAGGCTCCTGCCTTCCTTAGCAGACATCTGTCTTTCCAAACCAGGACAGGGTGGAAAAGGTAGGAGCTGTCCTAGGAAACCTTGGAGCTATCCTGGTTTCCAGGGAAGGATATCCATGCTGCACAGACTCAGGGAGCTCATTTTAGTGCAGTTGGTCCCATGCTGCCTTCCCATTAACCAATGCTGAGAAGCTTGGCCTGGAAATCTGACCCTAAAGTTTGGGATAACCACAAGAGGCCCAGAATGGCAGATATTGGACAGAGTCTGGAGCCACTGATCCTTGGAGCACAGATGGACTAACCTATGCCTTGCTCTTCTGACCAAGCTTTTTTCCTCTTTCAAGAGAAAACAAGCCTTTCCATCATTCCTTGTCTTTCCTATTATCTCATCCTGCTGCTGAGCCTGCAATAGCAGGTGACAGACTGTGGAGAGGGCTTTCAGAGATATTGTTAATTCTTATCTGTTGTAAATCACAGCTTCATCCCCTCCAGTGGAATATGCTGAGCTGTACCAGCCCAGGGCCTGACTCTGCACGCTGCTCTCTCTGCACAGAAGCTGACCATGTTCCATCTGTAATTTAAATTAATGAAGAACTAATGTTATTATTTCTGCCAGAGAAAAGGAGCTCTCCACACAGCAAGAAAAAAATAATGATAGCAAGCTCGCTCTTCAGCTGTGACTCTTCAATGAGTTTACAAAGGAAGAAAGCAGCATTACCCTGTTCCACAAATTAAGGCACAAAAAAGAACATGTAGCCAGCAGAGCTAGTAGCAAATCCAGGGACAGGCTCACAAAAGGCAGCAAAAAAAAAGGACATCCACAAGGATTTAGGGTAAATTGGAAACCTACAGAAAAATGACTCAGAAAACTCAGGAACTGAGAAGCTTTATGTCCAAATAAAGCATGGCTGGTCTGATGGTGAAATGAGAGAGCAGTCTACACATTTTTAAACATTTTCCAGTGGAGCAGGGGTGCCTTTGACTCTGGGCTAAAACTTCCCTGCCTTTCTCAATCTGTATTCAGCTGCAAGTGAATAAACCAGCCTTGCTTTTGACAAGGCAGACCAGGACAAGAAAAAACCCACCACATGAAATTATGACCCTGTTTCAGAAAATGGGTGAAGTGTAGGAGCCAAGAGCCAGCAGGTGCATTATTCCAAAGCTTGATAAAGATCCATATAAAGACCCTTAATGTAATTGCTCCAAGGAATTACAGCACACAGGGTCACTTCCAGCTTGGCACAAGTTCAAGGGAGGTTCACCTCAGCTCTGAACTTGACCCAGCCTTCTCAGTTCTGATGGGCACTGCTAAACTCTCTACTCTGGTCCAAATCTCTCATTTAATGGGAACTTGAGGGCTCAACATCCTGTACATGGTAAAAGTTAACTTTTTGAATTTTAGGACTATATGTATTTTTTTTCCTGACCTGAAAGGAAGCCATCTGGATTAAAATCTTCTGGCTGTAGCTGCCAATGAAGCTTAATTAACAGTATTAATGTGTGACAGGTTGTCCCTGCAGATACAGCCCTTTCCAGTGATGAATGACAACATGTACATTTATGGCCCCAGGAGAATTTCGGGTAAAACTTCCATCATTTAACTATCCAATTATTAAGACAATCTGCATGACCAAGATGGGGAAGTTTATCCCTCTTAAAAAACCCAAGCCAAACCTAAATTCAACCAAACCCCATAAAATATGTTGGTATGATGATTAAAATGGCAAAATCAGAGCCTATATTTGGGTTGTAAATAGAGATTTTTGTGACAATGCTTATCAGTTTATCCCATAATCACTAAAGTGGAATGATTTACTAAAGTCCTTAAAATAATACTATAATCCTTATTTGGGGAACCACATTACTGCATAAGTTCATACAGGGAGTTAATTTAGGGAGTTCCTAGCAGAGTTGTGAAGACACTCTTGATGTCCTATTTTCTTATTCTATACTTAAACCTAGCAATTTGTCTAAACTTTTACAGCCAAACTCTACTCTGATCAATTCTTCACCTCAGTCTTCCAAAAGCTTAACTAGGCTTATGTTAAACACATCCAGAAATCAAGTGTTTCCAAACAGCTGTCCTCATGTATTCACAGTGACAGGACAGGTGCCAAAAGCATGCCAGGCATCCCTCCCTCCTCAGCCTCAGTTTGTTACTTCTGTTTTATGTTTTAGGCAGACCTCCAAAATAGAGCATTGAAGACACCCAGGTCCCCATTACTTCCCTGTGTACTCATCAGAGGATTTGAGCTGGGAATCCAAGCATTGCTGGGGCCCAGGAAAACACACATCTATTGAAGTCGCAAAGAGGAATTGTTTTTAAAAATGTGAGGATTCCGAATGCCAGCTTATTTATCCATCTCCAATTGCAGCTCACCCTGCAGCACCCTGCACTAGCAGAGAGTCACTAATTATCCTTTGGAGGTGAGCTGGGCTGCTCCAGCTTTGATGCTCTGCTTTGCAATTAAATGTATTCCAGCAACCACATGGGGGAGAAGGAAAAAATACAGCTTCCAGTTCTGCAATGACCTACTTACAGCATTAAAGCACTGAGGGGAAGGGGGAGGGCTGGGGAGGAGGGGAGAGGTCTAACTACAGCTTAATGCAAGCTGACACTGATCTGGGCTTTGGAACACACAGCAATCAATATCTGAGATGACTTCACATCCTACAGAAAATATTGGTGAGACGGGCAAAGTTAATGACAGGAAGAAATTAATACAAGACCTTGCTTCTCAAAACCTGCAGTGGTTTTAGTATCCACAATCCCTTTGTGCCTCCCCTGCCATGCCACATACCACAGCACTCCTAAACTAAAGTTTATGCAAAATTCACAGCATTATTTCAGCTAGGAGAAATACTGTACTGAGCACCCTCTCTCTGTCCAGGAATTCCTTGTACTCAGGCAAGCACAGATATTCTCATTCCTCCCTCTCAATGAATACAGCAAGGAAAGGAAGAGAATCTGATTTATTCAGCACCACTAAGGTAAGTCAATGCCACAGATTGATTCCACACCTTCCCATTCATGTTCTAAGTTTGTCCCTTCCCCCAGTTTTTCCCCACCTCAGATTAATCTTTAAGACAATTAAGTAGAGTCATTAGAGAAAGGTGATCATGGGAACATTTTGTATTCTGTCAGTGATCCCAGAACACACTGGATTTTTAAGTATGGGATGCATTTTGGGATATGGTTTCTCTTTTCAATATTCCACTATCCTGGCATGGACAATTTAATTTCTGGACTCCATACTAAGCACAGTGTTTACTGGTGACAAAGTCAAATGGCAGGCACACACTTAACAGTGCTGTAAATGAGACTCTTCCAAAATGACATATACTTGCAGCATGTGAAATGCCTATTGTTTAAGTATGAGAGCAAATGTTTTGAAAGCTTAACTGCAAAAATTGAGCTGAGCAACACGTCAGGAAGAATTTAAAAGTCTTTCATTTTTTGTAGCCGTTTGTATAACATAAAGCAAAGGAAACTCCTTTAACAGTCAGAAAATCATCTGCGTCCCCCCCCCCCTTTTTTTTTGGCATCAGATAAAATATTAACCTTCAGTTCTGTTTCCAAAACTTTATAAATATATTGGAAATATCACATGTATAAATGTATAATCATTACCCTGAACTACAGCATCCAAGGATCAAGAAAACAGAAAGAAAGGAAAAGAGAAAAAAAGTGAAGGCAAATGTGATTTTTTATTCTTTCAGCCTCCACTCAGATAAGGAGCAGCATCCAGCAGCACCACTTGCCCCAGCCAGAGGATTTTCAGCCTGAATTATTAGTTTCCTCCAGTATTCTCTAGCTCAGTAGTTGCATTGCTGGAAGGAATCATTCACATCTGTAGAATTTACTAATCCTCTTCTACAGCTGTCACAGAAATTGGCTGTTCTCCCTTTCCCCAACAATTTCTGAGTCACACTACCCAGGGCTGTGAGCTTGTCATATCTGATAACTCAGGCAGGGCCAGACACAGTCAGTCCTTTAACAAGAGACAGCCAGAGAGAGCAGAGATGCCATGGAGAGGATGGTGGTTAATCAATGGACAGCAAATTACACTTTGCATGGTTCTGCACAGAGCATCATTCCCTCAGCACGGCCAGCTGTGATACCACTGACACAGCTGGAAACAAAGAGAAGCACTGCTTCTGCTTGAAATGACAGTCAGAGTATAATAAATGTGATGAACAGCCCCCTAAATTAGCCAAAACCTCTCTGATCTATTGCAACGGATAAATTCCTGAATTAATGTCCCGCAAGAAAGTTGGCAGAAAAGCCCCTCCATTCCAATCACAGCCAAAATCCCACTGCTCAGTCAGAGGTTTCATTTAACACTGTGTCCACACATCACTGCATTGCCATAGAGTGGAGGAGCTCTAATCTCAAATGTACTCAGCCTGCATGCAGCACAGCATCAGATAAACCAGAGCTCCCTGGAGCCACTCAGCTGCACCTATTCAGAAACCTTTGTGCCTCCAAATTCCAGGTGTTAAAATGGGCAAGCAAATGAGAGGATGGGGCAAAAAGTGTTGATTTGCTGGTTTCCTGAAGTCTCTCTTCCTTCCAGCAATCCTCTGTAAATGCTAATACCACCTCTTTTCCACAGTTTGGAGAGGAGGAAGTATTCCCTGGAGAGGAAGACCAGAATTTTCTTATTGTTTCCTTGCCACACACCTGAGATCCTGTAAGGGTCTCTTAATTGGGTGAGTGTATCAAGAACCGGTGAAAATATTTGAGCATTTTAAGTTATTTGAGCAATTATACAAGACAGCAGTGTCTCACTTTTTCCATCAGTACTGTAAATTATGTACTTTGCCTTGCAGTGACATTAAGCCTCCACAGTTGTAAAAACTTTGCCACGCTTGGATGAAAAACATCATCTAAAGTATACTGTATAATTAATGTGACTGCACAGACTCTTCCTTCTTTTCAAGCAACTTCTTCAAAAGCATTCTAAGCATCTAAATCCTTTTTTCTTTTCATATGAAAATGACTGATTGCATATTTAGAACTATTAATTGGTTCTATGATAAGGTTTTTTTTTAAAAAAAACCCTTAACACTTCCAAGGCATCAGGAAGAAACATTGTAATTGTTCAAATAACTTAAAATGCTCAGACATTTTCAGTGGTTCTTGATACAATCACCCAATGAAGACACTCATATGGGCAAAGCTGGATGGTATTTATTTAGAAAAGGCTGCTTGGAAGTAATGGACTAACAATAAATAATTTGTAGAACATTGTGCACAAATTACAAAAAGCATTCCAAACAACTGATCTCATTCCTTGGTTTAATTATTCAGTTCTTTTTAGGCTAGAGCTATGTGTCTGGTATACTTGCTTCAGATCTCAAGAGGGTATTGACCAGGTTTTCTGAAGTCTTCTGCATTATTTATCTCTTCCTACCATAAGGGGTCTGATAGGCATACTGTTTCAATAATTAAATGTCAACAATTCATGCTGTTGGCCAAAACCCAAAGGACCTCCATAAATAAATAATATCATCTTGCATTTTTATAGCTTCTTTCATTCAAGGGTCTCAAAGTGCTCTGCAAATATTCATTAAACCCCCCTTCCCCAACAGCCTTGCAAGGTAATTCAGAATTATCCTACTACAGGTTTTTCACAACGGGAAGGGAGAAGGATGAGCCATTCCAAGATCAAGGCTCAGGCCAGGGTCTGAGATGGGGACAGAGCCCAAACCAAGAGCCCTTGTGCCAGGCTCTGCACTTGCAGCAGCAGAAAGGAGATGTGAATCCAGGGAGATCACTGCCATGAAAGAGCTACAGAAGTTGGACAGGATGGGGGGAAATCACTGACGGCTCTACTCTTGATTTTTGTTTTAAATGTGTTTTATTATGGCATTTCTAGAGAAGATGAGGGAAAACAATGCTGCGCTTGGACCCAGCATTGACATTTCTCTCTCACTGTTTCTGCTGTTCTGGTCAGCAGTGATTTCAGTCAGAGCAAGAAAATATCCTGTTTCCAATCTAATCCATCAAAATGTTCATTAGAAGTCAAATAGCTGCATTTCATTTGCCTTTCTCCAGTCATTTTTGTTAGCATTATTCTCCATGACCTCTTTTTCACTCCATACTGAGGAAAACAAGAATGATCATAATGATCTTACATTTCTATACTGGCTTTCATCACACTGACATGTTGAGAGCAATGATGAGCCCAGAAATAACATAAGAAGCCTTTTCAGGCATCCTCTTCTCAATTTAGAACTGAGTTTCTGAGGAGAGAAAGCCTGAATCTGAAAGCTGAGTGCACACCCTCGCTCTGCTCATTCAGGCAGCTTTCAGACATTAATTCTAACTCCAGCCCTGCAAAGCTGTCAGAAATTCCACACAGAAGTGACCCCAACAACTAAAACCTCCCATTCTGGTTGACAGAAGAAGTTCACAAAAGCTCTGGTAGTGTGCTCTGCCGGAGCTCATTTCTGCTTTGAATGGAATGCCTAGATAAATACACCACCAGATTATCTATTTTTAAATAAATGAAACAACATCAAAAAGTGCTTTCACTCACATAGAGCACTTTAGGGTCCCCTAATCTCCACTGCTTTCAGAGGGATGCTCATGTTTTCCACCCCTTGCCCAACTGTCAGTATATACAGATATACACATACACCTGACACACAAAGTACAGTTTCAGACTGGTAAAGGTGTTTCAGATTTACCAAACCCAAGCACAAGTTACCCCTCAATTTTTCAGTAATTAGAACCATTTTTCTTGATGCTTGAATGTGTATACCCGCTCCTGACTGACTTCCTGAAATTCTGCACCTGAACTTCTCTCTGTTGTTACAGACAAGAGTATTTACTAACTTTCAAGAACTGTAGACTTCATGTCCATTTTTTAAAGACATAAATGATCGATGCCTTTTTTTTTTCTTTTCTTTTATTCAAACAAATGGACCAATTTACCCTGTTTGTGGGAAAAGTTATGGGATCTGATGATGAAGATGGCATGAAGGAGTATTCACAGATATTGTCATGGGTCAAAATACACACACTGTCCTATCTGAACTTGATCAATGCTCATCACCAGTAAGAAAAAGATAAAAAGATGAAATATTATTGAAATATAAGGATATAAGAATATATTTAAGTATTTGAGGCTATACCATTGGATGAATAAAAATAAATTTTATGCACTCTGAAAATCAGTAAAAGAATAATGGAAAGTAGGATACATTATGCTTTAATAACAGTAATTCAGCTCTTTCTCCTGCAGGTTCTTTTCTTCTGTGCTATTTCTCTGCTTCCTGAATCTCCCTTTCACCAAGCTTCATGTCTGCTTCCAGTTCCCTGGAGCTTGCTTTGGAGCAATTTAAGGACAGTGTAAGTTCTTTTAACTACCACATTTCTGTATAGTCTAAGTCATCCTTCCCCATATTTTTTTCATTAAGTCATCCCACCCAGAAATTAACTTTATTGGCAGTTTTGTCTTCAGTGAGACACTGACTTGTGGAGTACAATTGGGAGAAGACAGAAGACTGTAAGATGTCACTTGCTTGGCAGTGATGTTGCCAGCGTGGTGGAAGCCTAAAGACATTTTTTCTGTGCAACAACCAGCTGATTTATGGATTCTCTGGATCTATTTCCCCCATAGGGTGTGAAAGTGTCTTCCCACTGAGTTAGGATTCACCATGTGCTTCTGTGCCAGAACAACACCAGTTCTGTTGACTGCCTGCAACACTTCCTCAGTTTTCTCCATGTATGCATGTCCAGCCTAAAGAAACACCTAAATAATTCATTTAGGCACACTTAAGCCTGTCTCAGAAAATTAGAACAATGTCTCAGGACAGCAAATCCCCTAATGTTAGATATTTCAATACTACCACTGAAACACAGTTTTATTCCCTTTTTTTTATTACCCTGAATACTTCCTGCTTTATTTGTGATCTCCTGAAGATCCAGCAAGCAGCACAAGACAAATACAATTAATTTTCAGAGAAGGTTCTATTGATCCCGTGTCACTGCCCTATTAAAATGACATTTTGCAGGATGCAGAATGACTGATGCAGAAGTTATTTAACCTGACGGATGCTAAGAGCAAGAAGGCAATAGTTGTTCACTGCATCATTATTCAATAGATAATAATTTAACTGGGCTTTGCAAAGGCCATTCTCATTTATGGGGTGCTACTGGACTGACATTTTATTACAGTTTAAGATTACATCATCCACTTCTAACATTCTCTCCCTTCCAGTAAAATGATCTTAAATTCAGTCAATGCAATAGTGAGCAAAACAGTGCTAAATTCTATTATTTGAATTTGATTAAGTTACAAAGCTGGCCTCAATAATATCTGTATTCTATAATCTGTTTTCTTAGTTCTCCTCACAGTTTCTTTACTGCAGAACTTTCAAATAACCAAACAACCAACCAAACCCCACCCACCACCACCCCAAAAATTCTGTATATGAAGTGAGGAAGAGTCAGTCTCAAATTTGACTCTCAAGACTTTTGCCTTTTGTCTGCAAAGTCCTGTATCTACACAAGCCAAAAGTTTGTAGTTTGAGTCTACAGGAATTTCCTGATCCAATCAGGGAGATTTCACACAGTCTGACATACACAAGTAATCAGTTATTAAGCTAGGGTGCTCATTCCAAGCTTTTAGAAAATTCTGATGTCTTTTGTTCAGTTCTGGAAACTCTTCTAGAAGAGCCAAACAGAAATCCCAGTTTAGGGGAAAAAGGCTGATCAAACTTCAAGCCTTACACCACACAAATCATTTCATTGATGACAACAGCATCATCTGCACGAATGGGGGCTGCTTACACAGGGCTCAATTTCCTGCACTGTGCTCCAAGGAGCACCCACACAAGACAGGAGGCAGCAGGGCACCTGGGAACCACAGCAATGCACCTACACCAGGGCAGCCTTTCCAGAGCCTCAGTGCTGCTGAGCAGCAGCTCTTTTATATCTATTCTTTTATATCTATTTCAGGTACTGCACGTGGTCTTGCTTTCAACCCCAGCCAAAGCTCACTAAAACAACAGACTAATTGCTAATCCCCTTTTTTTTTTTTTTTTTATTGAAAGAGCTTGAGTCACTCAGGGGCTGTCCACAGAGGTTTTTTGCAGACAGATGGGAAAATGGTTTCCCCAGGCTTTGGGCTGCCTGTGCAGCCTTGCTTGATCCAGGAGCCACAGAGACACGAGTGACACGACCCCATGCTTAAGCTAATCAAGCTCTGCCAAGAACTTTCCTCATGTGACACATTATCAGCCCATATGGAGACTGATGGTTTCACTTCTGCTATTTCCTTCTGCTCTAAAAATGTGTAAAAACAAGCAGAGAAATGGGATTCCAGCACATGAACTTTTCAGCAGCTGACTTGATGTTCACCTTCCGCCAGACCAGAGCACAGACAGGATCACATGAAGTGTGTGCAGAAAGTGAAGGGTGCAGAAAGCACAAGAGGCAGCCTTGCTGCAGGGGTGACAGATGTGCAGGCAGTCCTTTTTGTCCCCCTCAGTGCAGCCTGCAGCTGTGGTATACTGCTGGAAAGCCCCCTGCCATGGGTACAGAAGGCTCTTTCCTTTTTTCTCTGCCATACCAGAAATGAGGATGTAAAAGAGATTTGCACCATGAAGTCATGTAAAACTCTTGTCTCTGGCAGAGGGTGGGAAACAAGCTGACACTGACAGGGCATGCGTAGAGGTTTCACGTTTGCTAATTTTTTGTTTTCTAAAATTACTGTAGTGGTTTGAGTGTCCACTACAATTATTTACTCTTTTTCTGCTGTGAGATAAGATTAGGAGAAAAGCAAAGCAGGCTCAAACTTAAAGGGTATAAAGATAGATATATTAACAAACACTAACAGAAGAGAATGAGAATCAAAACAAAACCTTCAAAACACTTTCCCCTCCCATAAACTGTTCACTTTCCCAGTAACAACATAAAGAGACAAAACTTGGAACTCCTGGTCAGTTTTCATACCTAATTACTGATTAATTTTACTATGACTTCCACAGAGAAGAACACTTCCTTGCCAAACCACCACATTATCTCAGTTTATTTAGGTCATTTATAGGAGAGCTTCTCACCTGCTGACTGCTTTATAGCAAGGGATGGGTTTGCAGTGCCCTGCTGCTGGAGCCAGTGTTTCTGACTTCCAGTGTAAAATGTGATGAGGTAGGGAACATGGGGACCTCTGCTTGTACCTGGGTGTGGATGGAAAGCAATATTAGGCTTAAGAAGCAGAGATTTAAAGCCAGCAGTGTGGCTTTTCTGTCTCCTTTGATGGCAAGCCAAACAGACCAGATGAATGTTCCAAAGCACCACACCAGTAGCAGCAAAATATTTCTAACACAGCTGTCTCTTTAAAGAACCACTCTATGGTGAGACCCCCATGTGATAAACACACCCAGGGGAATCCAAGCCTTGTGGTGGTAATCTTAAAAGTTCCCAGAGGCCTGATTATTTTGCAGTGATGTTGCAAGCCTTGTCAGGATGCATTGCTTAATCAATCCCTGCAGAGTCATTGGGCTAACTGGCCTTTCCCTGACAGGGCAACCAGCCTGGGAGCTTCACTCCTGCACAGCTGCTGGGTGTTAACAGAGACAATAAAGCACAACTGGCCATTGCTGGTCCAATCACAGCAGTCATTCCAATCGACAAGGTTTGCGAAGGCAGAAGGAAACAAGGCAGGAAAACCCTTATCTGGCCATTTCTCTCCTGATGTATGTGGTTACTGCATATTTCTTTGCATAGTAGTACCCCTTGATTCGTAAAAGCTCACTTTACTTACTGATCATATTCTCAGATTTATTTTTGAAAGGAAAAAAGGCAGCATTCTGTCCCCTGTTTTGAACTATTATGATCTTTTACTCAACTCAGGCCAGAGAACATTGACCAATTTCTCTTAAGCCTAAAGCCTAAACCTCTGCTTGAGCCGTAACAGTTTTACACAGACTCCTGGCATCATCTGTACCAAGTTTCCTTTCCCTTATAAAAGAAAAACATGCATAAAAGAGGTCGGTATTACTGAATTAAAGACTTACAAGTGAGGAAGAATGCTTCCCTAAGCATCTGCTACTTCCCTAAGTATCTACAGAGATTAATTATCCATAATGTTGGGGGTTTTTTTAGCATGTTAAACTCAGTATGAAATCCTTAGATCTAACAGAATAAGAAATATGGAGATCAAAACACTATTGAGTATCAGAAGTCTCTTATCAATGTTGGTTCTCCTAGACTATAACCAAAGTGACTCCTTCCTTTCCCATGGATAAACTAACTAGACCAAGCTTCTTTAATCTCCCACTCTAAGTCATGTTCCCCAAGCATCACTCTCATACCTTTTTCCCAAAGCCTTTTTTCAAATTTCTGGCATTCTGTTTTAAGTTAGATTAAAAACACAGCTTAAAAGCAGCCTGCAGAGTCATAAGACCAAGGAGTTGCATGCCATTATAAGATCCAGCAGAAGATAGTTCTTATTAGTCCAGAAAAAAGAAAAAGAAAAGAAAAAAAGAAAAAAAAAGTGAAATTGCATGTTTGTGGTAAAGAAACCATATAACCTGTAATGGAAATCTGTGATTGAAATGAATCTAACCTACCCAAAGACAGCAGAAGGAGATCCAGGAAGAAGTAGAGATATTAAGAAAAGAAAGTTTATTCTGTGTAATATTACCTTTTCCCCACATTTTGCTGAAGGGTGAAAAATCCATCTCTAGAGAAATTCAGAATTAGCAAGAGTTGGTTTGTTTAAACCACTCACCCACTCTTGCTGAGGAAGGAAAATTGCCTCTTTCTGTACTGCCTTTGGTGAGGAACCCTCATTCTTCTATACAACTTTTAAATGTAAATGTGTCTTGCTCACATCAATGATTCAAGGCTGGTTGGCTGGAAGTATGAGGAGCAGGAAAATATAATTTGATAAAAGAAAAAAGGAAAGAAGGAAAGAAAGAAATCTAAAGGGATGTCTCCTTTTTTATTAAAGCAATTGTTTTAAACCCTTTTCCCCCTCTACACCCTCTAAACTAAACCCTCTGATGGATTATGGCAAGCTGTTATAGCCAGGACACATCAATACATTGGCTACTGTTATATAAGTGCACTAAAAGTTAAATCTTTGCTAAAAACAGAGGGGAAAAGGAAGCATTTTATAAACTCTCCTGATCAGGAAATAGTTGAGAATGTGTCTATTTAAAAAACAAACAAACAAACAAAAAAACCCCACAACAACAACAACAAACATTTGTGCAGTACAAGCTGAGTCTGCAGGGACACTGAAATGACAAATCTCATGGCAATATTTAACCCAGGACCTATTGATCAGGAGGAATTTCATCAGCATCATCTTGTTCCCTCCTGTCTAATCAAAGCATTTCCTATCTCCACGCCACTGCTATCCTCACTGGATGACAACAGGACTGTCAGGATGCCACAAGAAACATCATCTTATACTGCACTGCAATTTTTAGATAATTTTCAGATATGCCAGACTCAAGTAAACAGCATTTCCATGGGCCTTTCATCATGAAATGCAGAACTGCATTCTTATTTTATCAGCAAAGATTCCTCTATTACAAAGATGTAAAGTGTACTGTGATAAGGGCAGATATAATCTTAGTCATTCTGCTGCAAGTGTTTTGCTCTCTTAACAATCTAATTTCCAGCAGTTTTGCTTTTGGATGACTGAGCACACTCCAATTAGATTCAACACTGGAAACAATGCAGACTTGTAGAGAAAAGACTTTCTATGTCAAAAAAAAAACCCAAAAAAACAAAAAACCAGGAGAGTACCAGGTAACTGCTTTGTGACCAAAAAAACACAGCTGGGAGCAGCTTACTAGAGCTGGTTATAAATACTTCCCCATTTTTGAGCTGTAGATTTGGGGTTTGGTGGTTTGTTTGTTTTGTGGGGTTTTCTTGGTGGGTTTTTCGGGGGTTTTGTTTTTTTGGGTGGTGTTCTTGGTTTTGTTTTTGGTCTTTTTTTTGGGGGGGGTGTTTGTTTTGGTATTTTTTAAAGGGGGGGTTTGAGTAGATGAACATGAGAGAAACTANAAACAGCATTTCCATGGGCCTTTCATCATGAAATGCAGAACTGCATTCTTATTTTATCAGCAAAGATTCCTCTATTACAAAGATGTAAAGTGTACTGTGATAAGGGCAGATATAATCTTAGTCATTCTGCTGCAAGTGTTTTGCTCTCTTAACAATCTAATTTCCAGCAGTTTTGCTTTTGGATGGCTGAGCACACTCCAATTAGATTCAACACTGGAAACAATGCAGACTTGTAGAAAAAAGACTTTCTATGTCAAAAAAAAAACCCAAAAAAACAAAAAACCAGGAGAGTACCAGGTAACTGCTTTGTGACCAAAAAAACACAGCTGGGAGCAGCTTACTAGAGCTGGTTATAAATACTTCCCCATTTTTGAGCTGTAGATTTGGGGTTTGGTGGTTTGTTTGTTTTGTGGGGTTTTCTTGGTGGGTTTTTCGGGGGTTTTGTTTTTTTGGGTGGTGTTCTTGGTTTTGTTTTTGGTCTTTTTTTTGGGGGGGGGGTTTGTTTTGGTATTTTTTAAAGGGGGGGTTTGAGTAGATGAACATGAGAGAAACTAAGGTTTTTCACATGGCAGAGCAAATCCGCCTGCCTGAAGACCTCAAAAATAATGTTACAGTTTAACATGGCAGGGAGAGCCAGATTAATAATTTAGGACATGAAGCATGAGCAGACTTCCCTTATCCTCAGTGTCACCTTCTCACAATGCAGCTGGGGCTCCTTGCTCAGGCAGGATGCTCATCCCTGCCATGTCTACAGCAGCAGACTCACAAATTTGGACCATCAGGAAAAAGATGACCTTCTTTGCATTCATTGTTACTCTTGTCCTGGTCATGATAAAGCAGCACTTCTCCTTAGGTGGAAATTGCCCTCTGTGAAAAGTTCATGTAGCAAGAATAAATTATTATATTTTATTCTTCGTGGTTTATTTGCCTACAGAGAAAATAATTTTATTGTACACTGTATTTATATGATGAAAAAAGTTTTGCATTTTTTTTGTTGCAGCATGCAAATCAGCATTCTTTTCCCTGAGCCTATAAAATTTAAGTACTGGGGTTAAGGTCTTAGGGAAGTTTGACAGATACCACCAAACAAGCATTTGGTGGTATCATAAACTAGTAATTATTTATATATAATAGACTATATAATAGACTATAAACTAGTCTATTATTTTCTCTACATTTATGTGTGTCCTGCATGTGGAAAAAACATGCCCTTCTAAGGCATTTAGACAGTAGTATTTGCTGTTCTCCCTGCATTCCTGGTGAAAACATCTTAAGAAGCTTTTCAGATACAGAAGTAGAATGTCACCATCTCCATTCTTTGGTCATTCCTTAAGCACATTCTTGAGAAGTACAATTCCTCTAGGAATTTGGCCCCAGTCAGATGTGGTGTTTTTCCACAGCCCTCTTTTTCCTTTACATCTCTATATGATAAAAGAGGATGAACACTGTACAAGTTGTGATCTTCAGTGTCTGAAGCCCTCAATTTTATCTACAGAAGGCAACTACAACTTAATTTCCTATGTGTTTTACCCAGAAGTGTTTTGCTGTGTGATGCCTTGCAAGGCTAATTTGATCTACCCAGGTATGGATGAAGCAGCCATCATGGTACCAGCACATTATGATCACTTTCCCTTTTAATTTAGATGCAGTCACTCCTGATCACCTCTGTTTGCAGACTGAAAACCTGTGGAACTCCAGGGGATGCTTCTGCATCCTCCCTTCCTGCTCAGGAAAGCAGCATTTGTTCTCTGGGCTGGGGAGACAGAGCACACTGCCTGGTGTCTTGCTGAGGACCTTTTCACAAGCAGTTGGTCTCCTTTAGCAGCATTTAATTTGCTGGATTTGTGGATTTCTCATGCAAAACATCAAGAAGGTCAGTGATCACAGTTGGTGAGCAAACCCAGCTCAGAGCTCCTCACCTTTCCACATCATCTGAGGGTGCCTTGCTTTGCAGGAAAAGGAATATTCATTGCATATGCTCACAAGCACTGCGAATTTCTCCATCCAACCAGTCTCTGCCTTGACTATCCCAGTAATTTCAACACTTGAGGGACAGGCTATGCCCAATCTGCCATGCTGGAGGGAGGTGTGGAGATGCTGTGGCACAGCAGCCCAGTACTCTGGAGTCACTCACCAGGAGGTGACCTGCCAGACTCCCACCAAAAACCCTGCTGCCAGTGGACACACAGGACCACAGCTGAGAGGTCCTGACAATGGGAACTTCCAAACAAATCTTCCCAGGCAGTGGCTGTCATTGTTGCCACAGATGGCCTGTCCTCTCAGCCGTGCCAGCAGCTCCACGTGGGCAAAGGTGACCTGAGTATGAATGATCTTGGAAGAGAACAGAGCTGCTGCCATGGCCCTGACCCTTTCAAGGGATGGGGGATGGAAAGGAAGAGAGGAGCAAAAGGAAATCACCCCTGCTGGCAGTGGGAGCAGAGCTGTCCCCATGAAACAAAGGGAGAAGGGCTGGGGATGTGACAGATGAAGGCATGGCATGGCATATACCAGATGAGATTGTAAGCTCGAGTTCAAACCTAATACAGATGAAATGCCAAAGCCAAAAGGCCACAAGAGACATGAGAGTGCTTGTGATAACTAGCAACATCCATCACTGAAATGCTGGTGTTTCCCAGCCTCCCTCACAGGACGAGCCCTGCAGCACAGGGCCAGCACAAAGAGGCAGCAGAGTCCCCAGGCAAGGGACACCCAGCCCTGCACAGCTTGGCTGCTGCAGTTTGAAACACAAAGACAGAGGCTACAGGTGCTCCCACCCAGCTCCACAGAGAGAGCTACTGCATGCCAGAAAACCCCACATGGAAATAAATTCTGAAGGCTTTCTGAGATTCCTCTGTGTACTGCCATTCTGCTGTGTTATTATATTGGTAGTGGTAAAGCAAAGGCAGAACATAATCATACAGACATCTACAAAGTACTTTAATTTCTTTCAGATATTCAATTCTCTGGTTCTCTTTCCATTTCTTACTCCCTCTCTCAAGGGGGGGAGTGAGCATTTGTTAAATTTGGCTTTGAACACGGGAAAACATTGGTTTGTAATAACCCTCCTAATTTGCATTTCTTGGCAAGCACCCTGCACCAGCCGTCCCTGGTTCTGTTGTTAGGGGATGACTGTGGAGCTAAGAAAACACACACACAAATTCCTGAGTAATTGTACAAGCAGTACCTGCTTTTTTAATGCACTGCAGTGTAATTACCTTTTTGTCAGCTCAACCTCATTCTGTGCAGAACAGCTGAAATCCCTAATTACCAACTGCAGCAGCCAAAGTCCCCAATTTGCTCCCGAGGAAGTGGAATCATTAACCCAACTCATTATGTGCTGCTTGTCAGGTGATGTCTATGCAAATCTCACCTGCATTTATTGGTTTCCTTCTATGGAAGCATCAACACCACGTTCTGGATAAAACACTGGGGAAAAAAACCCACCCCATTCCTCAAGGGAAAAACTCAACAAGTAGATCCAGGAGAAAGTTGTAAAAAGATGGGGTTCAATGTCTTCTCACAAGCATCAAGAAAAGAGGTAATGACCTCAATTTGATCTCAAAAAAAACCAACCAAACAAACAAACAAAAAAACCAAAAAAACCCCAAAAACCAAAGACCTCAAGGGTAACCTCTCCCTCACCAGGGGAGAATTTGATTGGATATTTTGAAAACCTTCTCCCCAGAGAGGCTTGTCAAGCATTGGAACAGGCTGCCCAAGGAAGTGGTTAAGCCACCAGCATCCCTGGAAACATTTAAAAAGATCTGTAGATACGGCACTTAGGGGCAGGGTTTAGTGGTGGAACTTGGCAGATTGATGGCATTCCCTTGCAAACAGTGGGGAATAGATCACTGTAATAGCCAAAGATTAGGGTCATGCTCCTTAGTTTTTACAGTCTTACTTCATACTGTTGAACAGCAAGTGTATTTCCAAAGTCCATACGTGGTTTTGGATGTGACACATGTAGATGCTGAGAATTCAAAGAAATCCTGGATTTACTGTGCAGAAGTTCTAAAATAACTTAAAGCCATTGTGAGTCAACCATTTCTCTGCCAGGAACTCTATCCTGCAACATCAGCCTGTTAGACACCTACAAAAGATGACAATAATTAATTATTTTTATGTAAACATACCCACTTCCTCCTCTCTTACCAGAAACTAAATGGTGAACTAGAACAAGTGACAAGATTTTAGCAACTTCTGAGCAGATTTAATTAAGGAAACTCCATTTTATTGCAGACAGACTGTCCTATTTAATCTCCCACTCACAGGTTTCCTCCTCACTGCATTTTTGTGCAATTAAAACAAGGCAAACTGGAATGCCAATTAAACTCCTCTTGAAACAACAGCCACTCTTTCTGACACCTGTTTAAAAATGCATGAACTGACACATTTGCAAACTGATTTTGGCATTTCTGCACTGGCCCTGGCTGCCTGCATTCTGGGTTGATGCATTTTATGCCTCAGGAAAGCAGAGAACACCAGCCACTCACGGGCTCTGCACAGCAAGAGGAAGGAGAGGAGGTTCCTAAAGCTGCTGATGCTGAGGCAAGAAGGGATTTTGGCTTGGGGAGAGAGAGGAGAAAATCCTTCTGTCTCCTGATGTTTCAGGGGTCCTCTGTTACTCATTTGTATTGACCTACAACACATGGAACCTCCTGAGGACTCATGATGCTGCTGACCCTCTGCCAACCCTCTCACTGCCTTCACCACCCTGAGACCAAGGGAAGAATTCAGTCTTCCCTTTTCCCATGTGGATTCCCTTCTGCACTGAGGCATCTCCTCAGAGAGGAGAAACTTTCAGCTGCATGGGACTGGGAAAGATGATGAATTTATCTTTGAGCAGTCAATTACTGGGTGTATCTGAGGATTCAGGGTAAGATAAAGCCAGACACTCCTGGAAACAAATCTAATATTCTTCTCTGAGGGAATGTTCAGTTAGAAACTGTTATGAAGCCCTTTAAACTCTGAGCCAGGTGGTGGCTCCAGGGATGTGCTACTCAGCCACTTGGAGAAGGACAGAGGTTGGATAACAATGAGACACTCTCTCTTGTGGCACAGATTACAATGATTCCAGGAAGAATGAGAAATAAGGAGCCTGTGCCATTGCTTGGAGGCACAGCACTCACACATTGCATTGTTTCACTCAGAGTGGTGGGGTTCTTCAAATCAAAACTCTCCTCCAGTCCCCTTCTCTGTGTAGCCACACAAATGAAGGCAGAGGAACAGGATGGCAGAGACAGGAATGAGCAGCTGAAGGGCACAGCAGGTGCAGAAGGGGCTCCTTTTCTGGCATGGATCTCACCAGCACCAAAGGGAAAGCTGTGAAATGTCCACTTAGACAAAGCAACCAGTGGAGAAGCTCCAAGGCCATGGTGCTGTGACTGAAGGGTTCCTGCAGCACCCCTGCTCCTCTCTGCTCTCCATCCCACAGCCCTGCCAAGGAACACCACCCTGAGACCCTGCTCTGAACCCAACCATTACTCTGATCTGGCTTAAAGGGAAAAAACACACACAGAAAAAGAAGGAAAAGCCTGGAGAGGAGAGGATAATCATGATGCTGTCCAAAGCAAAGACTGGCCAGCAGTGGGGTCAGGTCTCACTGTGACACTGGGATGGGGAAAAAGGAGAAGTGGGGGGAACCCAAATCCTGCACAGCTGCCAAAGCCTCTGCTTCTGCAGACAGTGTGCTAGATTAATCATCCCCCACTATCCAAATCCTGCCCACCAATTTAAAATGAGGTGTTAAAATTTTGCTGACTTAAAAACTCACTCTGCAACTCCATTCTCTGTTCCCCTGTACCTCCCCATGCTTTTCACCCAGCTCCTCTGTGGAGGCTTTGTGCAGATGCTTCCACCTCTGCAAAGCAAGTGGAAGCAACAAGAACTCATTGGTAAAGGAATAAGCCTTGGTACAAAGAAAACATTGCTGCTTCTGTAGTAACTCACAAACCAGGCTCTACACCAGCTTAATTGTGTCAGCACTACTAAAAAGCATAATCATATCTTCCTTCCTACCAGAATATTTTTCTTCTGTGCTCTTTTTCTTTTCTCATCTTCTGTTTTCACTCCCCTCTTCTCAAAATTGCTGGACCATGCCAAGAAATATTTTATTTCCTTGCATTTTTCGTTCACAAGTGTTAATAAATCATTTCTCACCTTTCTAAGATCTGCTTGGCAGCTGTCAAAAATTATTGTCTTTAGTGGGAGTACTAATTACAATCTGTTTTGTTTCTGAATATGCAAGTTCTTTAGTTTTGTGCCTGACTAGAACATCAGTTGAAGTGGTGGGACACTGTTCTTTCACCTTGCAGAAAGAAACTGAGATTTATTTTTTCCCTGTTCTTCACCAAGATGACACAGAGCTTGCAAAATTTTCCACAAAGGACAGAAGACACAAGGTGGGAGAAATGGAAGAGAGAAACTGGAAAAGGAGGAAAATCCAGGTGAAAAGAAAGGGGGAAAGATGGAAAGGTAAACATGCCCCTTTGAAAAGTTTTGTTGCCTTTAACTGCAGCTGAACTTGTTGTTTTGGTTAGATTTCATGTGTTTCATCTCCTGGAGTCATCACTTTCTGTGTGTATACATGTTAACAGGGCCCACAAGAAATTGAGCTTGTCATCAAAAGAATAAGGATGAGTGGTGGAAAATTAGAGTTCAGACTCCTCTGCCCACTGCATCCCACACAAAGGGCTTGATTTCCATCAGTTCCTTTGATGCTGGAGCCCTGCACATTAGAAATATAGATTGTGGCTGCTCCAACCAGAAATCCTGAGAGATCCATCATGAAACCATCCATAATTTGGGCAGTTTGCTTGTCAAGGGGCAGCCTGCTGAAACAGGTGGAGAACCTGAGGCTGCACACCTCAGATGGACACTCAGGTCCTTAAAATACTGCCACTTCCAGAATCAGTGTTTCTTCAAAAGTAAAATCATTTGGGGTCACTTTGCATCCAGTAACTTTTTTCAGTGAAAGTCTGCTTGAAATGGATATATGTCTAAGTAAAGTTCTGATTGATCAGCCAAAACCTAGCCCAAGAGATTATTCTCAAAATAAAGCTAGATTTGAGGCACATATACACACAGCTGTTTGCGTGGGAGGATGAAGAACTGTGCTGTGTCTTTGTACCATAAAACAAACCCAACAAATCCCACTCTCACACAGTGGTGGTTCTGTGTTTCTGGCTTCTGTATTCTATTTTTGCTAACCTCTTTTGCTGCCAGTCAGTTTTTCTGGAAGTGATGTTTGTGCTGGTGGCAGGTACTGTTCTCCCCCTGCATCCAATAATTAAGCCATACTGCACATCTGCTTGGTCCTGTCAACCCATATCACAGCATCCCTCCATCTTCAGCCACCTGCAGCTGCAAGATTGCTGATCAAGCTGCCTGGATTTGTCTTTCCTAGGTAGATGTCTGGTGTGGAGCTTTCCTATCTATTTGTGTTTGAGCAGCACCCAAACTGCGTGCATGTAAAAATATCTCCAAGTCTGAAAATATGAAACACTGAAAGAGATTCCAAATTTTTTTTTTTTTAATTAGGAAGTTAAAATCTATTTTTCCTGCTGTAGGCAGAGCCTTAAGAGATCTCAGCCTAGCTAGTTCACATATTAACCTGTGTGCTGCACAAAACAGAAGTCATTTCAGAGAACAGAAATAAAACTACACCAAAACAAAAGCTCACATATGGTGTTAGTGATCCATGCCAGTCAAAAGCAATCAAAATAGTTCACAGTCCTTGACCCTAAGCCCAAGGGCCTTGGTGTGCCATGCTCTCTCCTGGAGAGAAGACAAGCCTAGACCAAGGGACCCTCTGGTCTACAGAGGAATTTGTGGGAGTCCCTGCTTTGCAAAGGAACCAGGTCAGCAGCTGGTGAAAACTGCAATTACAAGTACTTGCTTATTAAAAAAAAAAGAAAACCAACAAGCTTGTTTGAACTTGTACATGTTTAAGGGGGTTTTACCTCAGCCTGACAAGCTGCCTGTAGTTGCCTTGGCACACAATTTTCACTAAGTGTTCCACGCAGGCAGGGGTCCAATATGCTCCAATACCTCCTTTCTGTTTTTCATGTAACACCACCACAAAGCCATAATGGTCCTCTGAGGTGTTGCAGACCAGCCTCTAAGAGCAGAGTTATTTTGTAACATTTTGTATTCTGTTATTAAGTGGAACACCACCCTTTTGGAAGCAAATGAAATAACATAATTTTGTTTCCATAAGACGCATCCTGGGGTCATTTTTCACAACCATGATTAACATTCATTTGCCTTTATGCACAAGACACAGTGGTGACTATTTATCACCAGTGCTCATTGCTTCAAGAAAGAACATTTTATGGTGGATGTCCTACAGTCCCGTCACAGAAAATTAGAAAAGCCTGTCTGCAGGTGGTGGTGTCATCCTTTTTTAAAGAGTATTGTTACTATAAACTAACTACAGTCAAAATTCCTATGTACTAGATGTTGGATGGAGTGACTAGTCCTTTCCCTAAAGGACTATGATTATTCCCCCAAAAAATAGACAAAACGCAGGAAAAGGAAGTATTAGCTGAGCAGAGAAGAAAGAACAGTATAAAAAGACCTAAACAATAAAATATCTGCAGGATTTTTTACTAGAAATAATAATACAGAGATTGTTGAAAGAAACCTAAGGACAAGAAGAAAAGTCAGTGCGCATCTTCAAAATTCTCTGGTTTTTAACCAAAAGTTCATTATTTTTACAAAATAGATACACAGCTGTAAACGGGGGTTTGCACCTGATGACCACCAGAGATCCATTTCTGTTTTAATTATTCTATAGCCCTCTAAATCCATTGATGAATAATAAGGGATCTCCCTGTCAATCAAGAATAAAAGTAAGTGTATAGCAAAAAGTATATTAAAAAAACTAGAAAATAAATTTATTTTCCATCATCTCTGGCCTCAGAAACTGTTTTTGAACAGCATGCCTAACCACCACAAAAGGATATGGCCAAACACTGTCTCTTTGCTACAGCACTCAGAATATAAAGAAAGCAGGATGAAGGACAGAAAGGCAGGACTTAACAAAGCTCCATCAAAATTATATAGGCAGAGTGACAGCAGACTTAGCAAAATAAATACATCAAATAACAGCCTGTGACTCTGTGATGCTCTCCACTCTTCAAGTACCCCTTCACAGGAATGAGCTTTGCTAAGAGCTTCAGCCTGGGCAATCCTGAACACCTCAGTGCTGGGATTGCACAGACTGGACATCCTGGAGGCACTCTGACCTCCTCAGCCAACATCCCTCACAGCACAGCCCACAGGTTTCACCCCACCAACCCCTGGCCCTGGCAAGCTGCAGCTGAGCTGGGAGGTGTCACCCAGGGCACCTCTCAGGGAACAGGGTCAGTGACTGGGTGTATCTGAGGATTCAGGGTAAGCTAAAGCCAGACACTCCTGGAAATAAATCTAATATTCTTCTCTGAGGGAATGTTCAGTTAGAAACCCTGTTATGCAGCCCTTTAAACTCTGAGCCAGGTGGTGGCTCCAGGGATGTGCTACTCAGCCACTTGGAGAAGGACAGAGGTTGGATAACAATGAGACACTCTCTCTTGTGGCACAGATTACAATGATTCCAGGAAGAATGAGAAATAAGGAGCCTGTGCCATTGCTTGGAAGCACAGCACTCACACATTGCATTGTTTCACTCAGAGTGGTGGGGTTTTTTCAAATCAAAACTCCCCTCCAGTCTCCTTCTCTGTGTAGCCACACAAATGAAGGCAGAGGAACAGGATGGCAGAGACAGGAATGAGCAGCTGAAGGGCACAGCAGGTGCAGAAGGGGCTCCTTTTCTGGCATGGTTCTCACCAGCGCCAAAGGGAAAGCTGTGAAATGTCCACCTTAGACAAAGCAACCAGTGGAGAAGCTCCAAGGCTGTGGTGCTGTGACTGAAGGGTTCCTGCAGCACCCCTGCTCCTGTCTGCCCTCCCTCACCTCTCAGGGAGCAGGGCAGGCTGCAGGGTCAGCCCCTGGGCTGGGGAAAGCCACAGCAGCACACCTCACTCCAGCAGCAGCACCCTTCACTCCAGCAGCAGCACATTTATTTCATTTCATTCCAGCAGCAGCCAGTGTGACACACCACTGTGATGAAACCATGTGGAGGAGTGGAGGAGAGGTAATTCATCACTGAGAGTGGATCAGCAGGATGGAGGAGGGTGGGTTACAAACTCATGAGGAACGCAGGGACAGCAGAATGCACACATAAGCAGCCTGGCAGAAATGTTCTGACATTTCATAGACACAAACACAGACACAACTTGGATTCCCACTGTCCCTCCACCAACAAAATGCAATCTTGATGCAGAGGAAACATTACTCTCCTTCCCAGCTGGCCAGCAGCTTTATTATACCTCCAGCAGCACTTATCCTTCGTGTTCAGTTTCATTAGCTTCACTAGGGCTCTGCTTACTGCAAGATCAAAGGAGTCTTTTTCCTGGAGGGTTTGTGCCATTGATAATTTGGATATCTGCAGTAAACTTAATCTATCTGTGCTGCACTACAGAGAATTGAGGCAGGGGAAGATTAAAGTGATTTGCCTAAGACAACAGACGCAGTTTGAAGGAATTGAATGCAGGTTTCCACAAAGCCCAGGCTTAAAGAGGAGAAGGCTCTTCACACATTAAGTGCCCCCAAATACACATCTGCAGAATTAGGATTTTGCTATCACCATATCAGATATCTAAATGGGAAGGATTTGGAAATAGGCTTATGTTTGTCTTTTTACTGGCTTTTTTACCCTTTTCTTCCTCTCTAGCCTGTCTTAATTTTGCCTCTGAAAGGCCCAATCAAGTAAGTCACACAAGACTTTTGCACACACATCTTATCAGCAGACAACAGCTCTGGGAGAGATTTTCCAACACGCTCAGCTTTGCTAAAAATACTTCCCTGTTCTTGCAGTTATTTGAGGGTACATCACTCTGAGAGAAGGTTCAGATGGTCACTGCCCCTCCTGGGGGGTCCAGCTCTGGCTGTGGCCACAGTGCAAAATGAGGAGGCAGTGAAGGGTGGCACTGGGAGAGGCAAATAACCAGGATCCTCTGGAAAGCACCTTCAGGTGTTGCCTTTCTCCAAAAGATTTAAGAGAGAGCTATAGGTGTGACAGCAAACATCACTCTGGCTTTGATAATGACATTATGCACAGCTAGCCTGTTCTTTGGCTTGTTAAACTCCCAAGTTTCCTGTGGGTAAGAAATGAACATTACTCTGTCACTGTTTTCAGGGCTCTCTGCCATGTTAATCTGATTATCTATGACAGTTTCTGTCAGTTTGTTAGCGAAGATCCAATTATTCTGCTTGGCTTTTAAGTTTTCACATATTTCTGGCTAAGGGCCTGATTCTGGGCTCTTCTTTGTCCTCATGTCTTTAGTACAAATTTCAATGTAAAAACAATCCCACAGGATCAGAACTGATAGACTAGTGGTTTATATAGAGCTCTTTAAAAATGGATGCATTCCTCATCCCCAGCAAGAATAAACAAAAAGCTACAGAACTTACAGCTGAAGGAAATAAATGGCCCTGCACTTGATCTGACTGCATTTCTGTAATGGAAATTTAGTGTTGGTATAGAAAGGAAGTGGCTTTTGGGGTTTTTTTTCCCCCTCCTTTAACCTCTTGTTTAGATTTTGGATTTTCTTCTGTGTCAAAAAGAAAGGAAAATACAGCATAGTTCTGTAAATAAATGTGACTGATTTTAGACATGGAAATTAAAATAGAATCAGGTGGGATCCTTTTCCAAGGCATTTGACATTAGAGACAGTCTGTTATTTTTTCCTTTACATGTGGTTTTTTCTCAGATCTGGGTTTGCACGGCACAGACCTGTATGACTGGAAAGTGGCAAGGGTGTAGTAAGCTATAAACAGAAATATAATATATGTCCACACCATTATAAGGTGTTCAGTGCCCAATACTTGCACATCACCAGCTTTTAACTCATCTCTATTTGAGCATCCAAAATTATTTTGCCTGAAGTTGGCTGCCACTTCCTAATGGCTTTGTCAACAAAACCAGTAATATATAATATAATTTTTTGAATTCCTACCAGCAAACTGCACCTTCCTCATTCTAGTCTGTTCTAAATGTAATTTTTTTTTTCCTCAATGATGTCCACAAACATCATATATCTATGCAAGAGCTTTATTTTGTAAAGGACTGTCCACTGTTTCCTGTAATGGTACAGCTCCACTGACAACAGCATCAGCAGGAGCTTGGCATGACAATCTCCAGCAGGTACTTGATACAATTATCTTAAGTTCTGTGAAATAATTATGAAGATTCTGGAAGTCTTTTTTGCTTGGGCTCTACACATCTATTACTGCCAATAATCAGCATTAGTGATACCTGCAGTAGTCAGCATTTCCACTCTCCAAATGCTCAAAAAAACCCAAAAAACCCAAAAAACCAAAACTAAACCAAAAAAATTCACACACACACACTCACACACAAAAAAACCAAAACCACAAACCACACACACACACAAAAAAACCCCAAAAAACAAAACAAAACAAAACAAAAAAAACCAAAAAAACCCACCCCAAACCAAACCAAACAAAAAAACCCCAGCAACAACAAAAAACAAAAGACCTGTCCCAGGATGGATATGCTTCTTCATTGCATAGTTCTGGTCTGTAACAAATGCTTGCAGGTAGTGCTTTACAGTCAACATTTTGGGAGCAAACAGTGCTCTCTTCCCACCTCTCCACTCCTTTTTGAGAGGTTATATAGGTTAAGTGGCCACAGACAGCTCCTCAGCTGCAGAAACCATGAGAGCAACGCCTTGTCTTTATAATCCCAGGAAAAACCCTGCATCCCACCAACCACATCAGGAACTGAAGGCAGCAGCCATGAGAATTAATTTGATAATACTTTTCTTAAACATTGCTAAATGGCCATAAGCTTCTGCCATACCAGAGGCCTCACTCAGCAAGGACCCAGCAAATCAAGCCAAATCCCACTGCTAAATATTAGGTGCAACATTCTGTATCATCACAAACTCCAGCACTTCTCTCCATGACCATTTGCTTGCAGAGTTCCTTCCAAAATGATCCTGATCATATTGGGTGTAACTTGTCAGAGATTCCTGAGTTAAGAGTACTGCCAGCTGCTATCAGGCAAGGATTTCTCTATTTCTGCACATCTTAAAAAATGACAGATGAAAGAACAGGTAATAAAACCCCCAGCATTTTCCTCTCTAGGGAATTTTAGAGCTCGGAAAAGTCTTCTCTTTCAAGTGCAAGCATAAAATACATGCTTGGATAACAGCAAGATTGGGAATTGCACGTTCAGAAGGAAAAGTATTGTGTGCTACTGCTGCCCCTTCACCCCTCCTGCCCCTCTCCAAGCCTGTTATGCTGCAGAGAAGCTGAGGAGAATTTGTGTGTGTGTTAGGTGGAGAGGGGGGGAAACAAGGTAATCAAATCTCACAGCTTCAAAGCCTGAGCCTGTCACTAACAAGGGTTAGCAAAAAATCCTGCAGACATTCCTGCTCTGCCTGCTACTGTTCAAATAAACCTGTGCTCCAGGGGCTTTTCTGGGGTTTTGCATCATCTCATGGTTGCTGCTTGAGCCAGCCTGCTGCCCTAAATGTGCCAATTACCTACTCCAGCAGCCGGGAAGGAGTACCAGGAAACCATTTGTAATACTAATTCCACCCACTGATAATCACTGATAAACAGGTTTCACGCTGAAACACCTCACAAGGTCTCCAGAACTGTGTAAATTAAATTTTCTCCCCGTTACATCTGTCTGACACCACTGGAAGTGAGAGAAAAGGTGGAAATAGAATATAGCCCAAGCTCCTGGGTCTGGAAGATAGGATTATAGAAATTATTAGCTACTAGCAAAATCTCCAGAGCACTGTACCCAACAGAAGTTTATAAGCCTACAGCACAATCAAATGAGCAGGAACGACAGGAGGACTGCTCACTGCGCGTCTCAAACCAGAGAGATTAAAAACATAAGTCTTGCTCATTGCACTGCCTGGGCTTTTCTGAAAGGCATTCTAGAGAGGGACAAGAAGAAAAAAAGGGCTTCAAAGTTTTACTGGCAGCAGGGAACAGCACAGGAGCAGAAAGAAAAAGCACACAGGCAAGAGGCATTTACTGAGCATCTCCCACAGAGGAGGTGCTCCTGCTTAGACCTTGGCTTCCTTCTTAGCTACAAGGGTTGGCTGATTTTTTCTACTGAAAATATCCAAAACTTTCTCCACTGTGTTAATCAGAAATATGCCACCTCTTAGTTAAAGGAAGGAGCTTCAGTGGGAAAATCAATCAAACAAACAAACAAGAAAATAAAAAGAAAAATATCTCTTGTTCTGCTTCGTTTCAGCTTTAGGCTTTCCCAACCCTGAAGCTTGTGGAGGAAAGGAGACCACTCCAGTCTTCAAGAAATTTAAATCAGCCTTCACAAGTGCCTTTAATTTGGCTGCAGCAGCAAATAGCTCTCCATGGGGATCCTGGCAGTACCAGGGATCATCAGCCTCCCTGATCTGTCACTGGGGCACAGCACCACCCACATGGTCCACACACACACAAAAATGTCCCCTCTCCTTTAAGCCAAGGGTATTGCTGTAAACCACAGAGTCAGCACCTACAGCCTGAGGCTGCACCAGAGAAAATATCATGATAATTCTTCCATATTCCCTCAGAGAGATAAGAGCAGCTCAATTCAGTCCTAACTTGTATAAAGCCCATGAAGATCCTTAAAAGAAAGGTGCAAAGCAGCCAGTGCAGCTGTGTCTAAGCCAGTCAATAATTACCAGCACAGGATGAAGAGAAGAAGTCAAACCATCACGTTCAGGGGGAACATGAGAACATGACACTGTCTGCTGCTTGGTCTGTTAATAAATACAGTGGCATTTTAGATGCAGTGCTCGTACAGTTACACTGCTTGAACCTGTGCATAGGAACACCTAGAAAGCTGAAAGAAAGATGGGGGGAAAACTTTTTCTTTATGTGATTATCATTATTTTCTGTAGAGGCCATTTCCTTTTCTTCAGAAATCACTTTCACACAAAAGTAAGGGATAAAAACCAGGCAGGTAAGAAGGAAATATGTCTGCATAAAATCACCACCGAGCATGGGCAGATTTAGAGGCAGGTAAAGATTCTGAAACAGCAGTAAATATTTACATTTTGCTCAGTATGTTTTAAAACTACTCTTTGCTCCCCTGCATGCAGCCTCTCTTGCCAAGATGCATGGGCAGCCAAGACACTGAAAATGCTTGGAATTATTTCCATAGCAACAGACTGTGGTGAGGTAATACACCTGAGATCCTAATGACCTCACTGTGGAGTCTGGATGCTAATAAAGAAATGAAATGGGATGGATGAATATTTTACATTTCAATGAGCTTTTGAAGGAGCAGGAAAACAAACCCACAACAAAATTTTCCAGATGAAACAATCATTTTTTTCTTTGTGTCACTCCCAGCACATTTATTCTTGTTAGAGGGAAGAAAAAAATAAAAAAAAAGGAAGCCAAAGCCATGCATGTATCTTCAGGATGAGCAGAGCTGACACAAGCAGATTGTTCACCTCTTTTTTGCTTCTGCATGTACAAATGCACTTGCACTTCCTGACTGGATGCTTTCAAGTCCATAGAGAGCTTTTATTTACTTCAGCAGATTTTACCTTAGGATTAGCACAAAGATCCAGTTTCCCTCCTGGGTCACCTTCCCTGTGTCACTTCCCCTAGGAAATTCCCCTTAGCAAGCTCACTCTTGCCAAGAGGCACAAGAGCTAAAAGACTGTCTTTAAATTTGTAACACTCCTTTGGGAGCGCAGCTGGTAAGAGAAGACAGCTGGTAATATTTAAATTTAACATCCTAAAATTTCTATGTTGCATGCAGAACTGTCAGCCAGATCACTCTGATGACTACTTTGACACAAAAATGCACCTGTGCTCAACAAGTGAGGTAGGTATGACCAGTTCCATGGAAAGTAAAAAGGAACAAAAGCAAAAAATAATGCCAAAGTTGGTCTATCTCTTATCCAAGAGTAATTATCTCTCAGTCATTCCCCTTTCTTCTTGCTGGTTTCATCGAAATGTAATGTTTCCCAAGAAATAAAAAATGTGTATCATTTGTAGATCATCTTGCTATGATTGTCAACCACACCACCAGTTCCTACAGCTAGCCCTGCTCCAGGACTCTACACAAGTTCCTTCTGAAAGTCAGAATCTCACAGAGAAAGTGATTTTAACAAACCACCCAACAAACACTCAGAATATGTCTTTAAATCCTAACTGCACCATGCCAGTGGTTACATTACTGGTGATTTATAGGAGAGGGGTTTGCTCTGGGTCCCTGCTGAATTCCACAAGGATATTTTTAAAAAGTGCAGTGTTCCCACCTCACCAAAGCAGAGATACTGGTCAGCAGGGATGTGGCCTGGCTTGCAGGATATGCAGGGCTGCAGGATAACCAGGCAGTTGGGAAAAGGGACAGAGCACACCTGAGATTATCCAGCATCTGGATAAAAAAGATGCAAAAGCTTGCAGACAGGCTTGGCAGCATGGGGTTGTCAGAAGAGGATCCCTTGTGAGCAGCAGCACCAATGCTCTGTAGATATGGGCATGGTTAGACAACAGCTCCTCTTCCTAATTACTTGACTTTTCCTCTTTTTTCTCATAAATTCAAATTAGTGCCAGGCAACCAGTGTTTTTCCTTTTCCTGTAGCTGCGCTGGAAAATGCTTTTAATCAAGATATTAAAAAAAAAGGTTTGATAAGTTGCAACCAGATCTTTTCCAAAATATGCCTCAAACAGATGAATTTTCAAGTTATTAAACACTGCTAAGGCCCCTTTCCATTGCCTCTTTGGGAGTGGGAAGGTGCTAACTACAGGGAAAACAGAATTACATCCAACACAGTCAGAGTCACCAACTCTGCTCCGGTTTTTCCATGAGCATCCTTCAGTAAAACCATCACATTTTCCATTTGGAAAAAGTCATTCACACATAATATGGGATTGATCAGAGGAAACCAAGCTTGTGACCAGGGTTTGCACTTTGGTACTTCTGACAGTGAGGTGGGGTCCCACTGTACGTGTGCCATGGAAGCAGACAATGTGGTCATTGGTGTGTGGGTTGTTATTTCTGCACCTGAGGCTGTCTGCCCCCAAGAAAGAAAACAAAACCCTGAATGGGGTAAAAATACCCCAAACACACCTAGGTCTGCTGCTGCATGGGTTGGTGATTGGTGTGTGAAGGGAGTGCTGACCCTTTGGGAAGAGATTAAGGGAGCAGAGCAAGCAACAAAATTGTGGACCATTACTTAGGAGTAACTCAGGGGCCAATTTGCTTTACCTGTCTCACAATCTCACATCCCAGGGTTGGCATACATACTGCTATAACTGCCATATAAATGCTAATTTTCAGCTGCCTGATTTCACTTCATTAGAAACTCCATCAAGTTGGTTTTTTGTTTGTTTGTTTGTTTTGTGCATGAGAAATCAGTCTGTGCAGTGGCAGGTAAGTACTGGCAATGCTGAGAAATAAGTCAGTCTAAGATAAATGTACATAACAGAGAATGGAAAAAAAACAACAAAAAACCAAACCCACGCCCAAAAACCCCACCACAACACTTTGCAAGTGGCTTGAAAATTAAAATATACAAAACACACTAGCTAATTCTGATCACATAAGGAGTGGAGCACAAGCTTGCCCTGTTGCAAACATATCACCCACTCTGCAGGGAAGGGAGATTTTCTGAAGAGAGAACTGGGTCAGTAGAACTGCAATCCAGGCTTGTCATTCCAGCAATTTAAACACAAGTCAAGTTAGTGTTTAAACTCCAGGCTCTGACTCAAGGAATGTGAACAGATGCCATACTGAGAGAAATCACAGACAAACCCATTTTGGCTGAGTTTATTTACTTTTTTTTTTTTTTTTTTAGTCTTACCTTATCTGAATTTCCCCAGAGTTTGATGCAAAAATTCAACAGAACAACCCAGTTTCAGTATGTGTCACAGAAACTAAGCTTTTCCTCATGAATATTTACAGGGTGTAAAATTATAGTCATTGGCACTGTTCACTTCATGCCAAAAAAAGCAAGTGTCACATTCCTGTCACTTAACTCACTGGATAGTTCTGTTGATAGGTCTACCTGGCTTTGAAAGCAAACAGGATCTGGCTTCCATAGGTATATGATTTCAGGAATACTATATTGACAGAACTTAATATCATAGTTCTACCCTAGGAAGACTCAAGCTGAATACAAAGGAGGTAGGATAACACAACCTGGAACTGTCTTTTACTGTAATTAAAAGTGCCCAATAATGTTTATGATCCTTTCCCCTCAGCAGCTGCTGCCAGATTGAACGCTAATAAAAAAAGCACATTTTGGAACAATGCTGTTTTATTGCAATCCTCCTCATATTGACCTTCACAAGAAGCTGAAGGCTGTTTAGTGGACTGAGAAAGGACAAATTGGTGTAACTCAAAGAACCAACTGCAATGTAAAGAGAGAGGGAGCACCCAGTCCCTGAAGTATGAGAGTGAAGGTCAAGGAGTCCCATGAGCAAACCCCAGAAAAATGCAAGACATAAAATTCACTCCTGAATATTGATGAAATTCTCATCTACACATAGGACTATGGTTTGATGATGCCTCATTCACCAGGCTTTTTTTTTTTTTTTTAATTACTTCATGAATCATTTCATCTGAAGCCATTTTACACCTTTGCTGTGCCAACTTCTAAAGGAAATCAGTGGAGTCCCTGGAGAGCACTCATCTCCTTGAGATTTCCAACACTTCTTTGTCACAGTGAAATCAGAAATACACAGAGTATTCTGTACCTTGAGGCGTTTGGTATTTTCATTTCTGGGATGAGAGATTTATGCAAATTCGTACACAATAACAGAGAACTTTGAAGCTTCTAAGATGTCCTTTCATAGCCAAAGGGTTGATGGGAATTTACCA
Source organism: Pycnonotus jocosus (assembly GCA_013400435.1). Classification (NCBI taxonomy): domain Eukaryota; kingdom Metazoa; phylum Chordata; class Aves; order Passeriformes; family Pycnonotidae; genus Pycnonotus; species Pycnonotus jocosus. Next base: position 25,521 of record VWYP01027231.1, on the reverse strand, counting down.
TTTTCATTCAGGAGCTCTCCCTTTCCTATGGTAAAGCATTACATTCTCCTTTCCAAAATTTCATTTTGTGGAATTACTATGAAAATCACATCCTTAAACAATAATAAAGGCCATTGTTACATCCCTGTTGGTGCTGTTGGTTTAAAGCATAGCTTCTCTCAGGGTAAACTCCTGAGTAGAGAGCTCAGCATGCTGAACACAGGGCTGTTACCTGAGGGATGCTGCTTTTGGCCCTCTCTGGCTGTGTCCTTCCTAGAAAATGAGATTTGCAGAGGAGGAAATTAGACAGCTGTCTCCAATTGAATTGCAATGAGATTTGAGGACCAATTTCCCATAAACCTGGAAAGCTGGAGTCAGGATCATGCCCTGGCATGCAGGTAAATGAGAAATGCTATTCTGGCAGCTTCCTGCTACCCAGTGGTGTGCAAATGTGTTGGTTTGCTACTGTCTCACACCTCTTTCCTCACCCTGAAAGGCTAAACCATTTCATTTTTGGGTTTGTTTTGGGATTTTTTTCCCCCCCAATTTTATTCTAAGCTGAAATGACAAACCTCTTCATGGTTAAAAATTAGCTTTGGGCAATTGGTTACTGAATTAAGCTGCTTTTCTTCAGCCTATTTCTAATCTGTAAAGCCTTTCTTCTACTTCATTTGCCTCTTCCTTTTCAAGCAGCATTCAGATTTATACATTTGCCTTTTTTTGTCCTTTTTTTTTTCCCTTTGGAATGGCTAATATTTGTAATAGTGCTGAGATAATCAGTCAGGAAAAATTTCTCTAGACAGAAGACCACAGAAAATTGCTTCTGTACACTTATGTGAATATTCAATTTATGTGAAGACAAAGAGCTAAAAATCTGATAATGTTGGGCTGGAGAAGGTGCCTTTAGCACTCCAGTTGGTCCTGAGAGAGCCTGCTCCACCAAGCCATATTGGTGCTGTAAATTATGGATAATCAGGAAGAGCAGAAGTGGCCAGAACCAGCTGGGGGGGATGCACAATAATTGTTTTTCAGTCTCAGAGACCATCTCCAACAGGGCACATTTGATATCAGTGAGGTGGTCAATGAACCTCCTTCCTTTACAGATGAAACCCAAACTGATAATTCCACTCAGGAGCCCGTCTTACTCTTTGCAAGATTTTTTTTTTTTTTCTTTAAATGAAGCCCAATTGAACAAAATGGAAACACTTGAAGAGATTTAACTGTGAGCTCAATTTCTTAAAAAAGAGAGTGTTTTCAGATCACAGTGTACTATTAACATGTCGAATGCCTTTCTGTATTCTGTTAAGAAAAGCCCCAAATCTCTCAATATCTATTAGAAGTGTGATCTTGTTTCCAGTGCCTGGAGAAGCAGGAGGTAATTACAAGACAGACAGAATAGCTGGAGGAAGATAAGAAAAATCATTATGTCACACAACCTTGAATTACATTGATTGCATGCTGAAAAGCTGCAGCCTTCAGTCTTACCTCTTGTGAGGTCAATGCTAATGCTGCCATCGACTGCACTTGGGAAAAGTTTTGTACAAAGGTTTACTTATTTGGCACTTGGGTCACCCTAAAGCATTTGTTAACCTTACAGTAGTTATTAATGAAGTTTTCTAATTAAGGTTTCTGTGGTCTCTATATAACCCTTTCTAATTTACAGTAGTGTAGGCAAAATTCACTTAAAATTACAATTTCCCTCCCCCCATGTTACAGTTGGGGCTGGGAGGGGAGGGATATTTTTGTATCTATTCATGCATTTACATCTTTGCTTTGAAATTTGGAAGGTGCACAAAAATTTCAAGGCCAAAGCATGAAAATGGCAAAGTGAAAGGTTAATTAGACCTTTTCCCTATTTTCCTCTTCTGCAAATGTCTTCATGACTCTCCTTGTCTCACATTTTGGAGGACTTTTCCCACTTAGCAATACTTAAATTTTCTGCCTAATTTTTTCTTTAAAGACATCAGAAAGAAGAGAGAGGCCCAAACCAGGGAAGTGAAAAGACTGCAGTTCTACTACTGTTGGAAAAGAAAAATAGATTTACTGATTTTTCTTATCTACACCATGAACAACCCATACAGCAACATAATGCAGTCTCTGACCCTGAGAGCCCTCCACATCCAGTGGTTACAGCAGGAAGAAGCAGAGGATTTTACTATGGACACAAAGTACAGATTTACCCCCAAAAAGTGCCTCTGGGAAAGAATTGCAACACGTGGAGTTGGCATTGCTTTCAGTGACACCTTTAGTGTGGGTAAGCACTGTGATTTTGCCTCCAGAATTAACAATTTGGCAGCTTCCTTAGGCAGAAAATTTAGCTAGGAATAAAGAATTTGCCATATGTTGATTCTTCCAGGCAACTGAAAATGAGCCAGCTGCAATTATAAGTCTCCTGGTGTCTCCTAAATTCTTCCTTCTTTTTGGGGGGTCCTAAGTGAAATCTGGCTCTCAGGTTGGGAAGGATGTGCAAATAACTGAACACAAAACTCATGTTCATCTTCCAGATAACCCTGCAGTAATTTCCCCTCACTATCAGGTAAATAACAGACTCCCAAGGGGATAGAACTTTTATCTAACTTGTCATGTAAGTAGAGAGTAATTAATTACACTCTTATTTACAGTTTGTCTGATAAGAGCATTAAATGGCAAGTAACTAGAAGAATTCCAAGGTGCTGAAATGTTTGCTCTCACCCACTCAACACATAAACACAAGGGGAATGAAATTAATTTGGCACTGACTTGCAGGATGATCCCTCACAGTAAAGGGGCTTTGGGTTTTGCAAAACAGGAATCACAGATGCCTCTCTCCTGAATCCAAAATCAAATTTTGTTGGTGTTCCACAAAGCAATAAAGTGTTCTAAATACATCAGCAGTCATGAAACTCCAGTTATCTATTCTGAACTCTTATGGGACTCCCATATTTTATTCAGATTACAATCTGAGGTATTACCTTGATTTTTCTTATTTTTTTCAATTCAGAAACTGTTACTGGTCCAAAGCTCTGCTTGTATTTACAAACCCCAGCACGCACATCTGATGGAAATCAGGAGACTAAACTTTAATTTGCCCAGCTAATTACAAACCTTTTCTGACTTCTGAAGAAAAAGGGGGAAGAACTTTAAGGAAAGAAAGAAAAAAAAAAAAAAAAGAAGAAAGAAAAAAGCAGGGGTATAAACCAGGCATAAACCAGTTACAATATCCATGTCATGTTCACTTGCACCCTGCTTAAAATTTCGTTCTGGTAGTACCAGAACATCTGTCACAAGCCTCTTAATACCCCTCTGACAGGGTGAAGATACAGTCACATTAAGACCTCTGCATGTGCCAGTGAAACATGTAAGCTCTTCTCACTCTCAGCAAAAAATGAGGGCCTAAGACTTCAAACTGCAGCCATAAAAGTGAAATAAAAAGCAGAAAGGCAAAGAAAGAAAGAGAAGGAAGCTGGTTTTATTTGAGCCATGAAAAAGTAATTCCCAGGGATTAGCATATTTTTATTTCCTTTGCATATTCTTTTCTGAATTAATTTTGTTGCATTTTGATAATGATCTTAGCGAGTGGGAATAATGTGATGCCCAAAAAAGTTATGCTAATAGGAATAAATGGCTTCAAGGTAGTGGAAAGGGATATGCAGCCTCTTTTATAGTTTCCTACTTAATCCAGCTCCAAGGGCATTAGAGAGCAAATGTTGCTGCCTTCTTGTGGCAGGAGATAAGCCAGGCTGTGAGGCTCATCCCCAAAAACCAGGGGGGCTGCACCAGGAGCAGCAGAGGCACCCTGAGAGGGTCAGGGGAAGTGTTTCACCCACACCTGCTGTGGAAAAGTCCAGGTTTCACTGGCCCAAATGCGCCAAATAAAGCTGTGTCTGCACAGAGGTGTGATGATGGTCCAGGGCAGAGGCATAATGCAGGAGGAAAATTCTGCTTTTCCATAGAAAAGAGATGTGGAGAACAGCTTTGTAGAGAATTTTTAAAGTTTGACAGAAGGTTTATACAGTTTTGTGTATTTGCATGTAAACTTTGAGATAAAGTATGCTGCTTTGGAAGGGTTATGGAATAGGACAGGCATTGTTGAGAGAGAAATTGAACTACAGATAAGTTTTAGACGATAGATTAGATATTTTGGAGGAATAGAACTATGAAAGAGGTATTGTAGTAGGACTCACGTGGGATAATAGATGATTGACTTAAAAGCATTAGCAGCATTGTGTGGCAAAAGCTGAGAGGCAAATAAATGCTTGTAATATATGGTAATTAGGAAAAGAGACTTTGGTGTTGGTTACTCACTTCTTTTTATTTTTTTTTTTATGTTAACAAAGGGAAAAGCAACATGAGTGAAAAGGATTCCCATGGGCTAAATGACAATCAAGCTCAATTGAGTGATGGCTCTAGAAATCAGATCCATCTGTGAGGTGTGTGTGGTACAGCAAACTCCCTCCCAAAAACCCAGCTAGAAAAGCTACTTACACTTCTGTGCAAAGCAGGGGGAGACTGGCAGCTGAAATGGAAATATTCACATGGGTATTAACTATTGTCACATATTGCTGGTATTATGCAGTTTTGCAAAGAGATAAAGCCACTCCTAGCCACCCAGTTTATTCAAGAAATATTTGTTTAAAGCCATATTACCAGAGGATTTGGCTATTACTTTAAGAAATTCCACAGCTTATGGGTTTTGATGTATGCTTAATTATCATTGTGTGAGGTTTTTTTACCCTACTCATACTATTCTATGTATGCCCTACACCACACTGTGAATAATAGAAATACATACAGATAATTCTGTATACATGCATTTCAAATCAGCATAATACACTGCACTTATTTCAAGAACAACTTGAAATAAAAGCAATGTATTATCCTGATTTGAAAAGGAATAGGACACCTGAACCAATAATCTAGATTGTAAAATTGCCTGTGACAAAAAGCGAGAGAAGAAACACAAACCTGAGCCACCCTCGAAAGCCCAAGCAAGCAAACAATCCTAACCACATATTTCATCCAGCAGCACAATCTGCTGACCCACTTCTCTGAAGCTCAGGCACCAGAAATGGGTTGTATCCAGGAGGATTTCTGCAAACCACATCTCCAGCCTTGCTTCTTTCAAAGAGCTGTCACGTCCCTATCACGCTACACTTCAAAGACAAATTTCAGCCTTTCAAAGGTGCATACCAATTTGGGGTTTTTGTAAAACATCAGTAACAATAACAAAGAGAATAGGAAAAATGCTATGGAGCCTGATGTGAACACAAATATTTTAGGAATATTACATTTAAAGAACGCACAATAAACATGACAAAAAGGAAAAAAAAAGAGATAAAATAATAAAAAAACCCTCAAATAACCAAAGAAATCTCCAAACCTTTTTCTTCTTTTTAAAACAACAGCCACAACACCATGTTAGACTATCAGAATCAAGCAAAAGTATCCCAAATGGAACTCAGCAAAAATACGAAGTGGAACACTGTGGGTTCACTGTGTACTTTAAGAAGCATTTAGGTAAATACATCAATGAAAAAGAAAGCACTTTAAGGCTGATTTTACTTCAGGTGTTAATATTTCAGCTTGTGGGGAAGATGTTTCACAAATTAATCTCGTATGAGTTTAAATAATTTTTAATAAGCAATTAGGTGTAAAAGGAAACAATGCCATTGTTTCTCCTTCAGCTTAACATGAGATCTCTGTGTCAATTCCCACAGGAGTTTTCATGGATTGGATAACATAAATTAAAGTATTTTCCAAGAAATATCACCAAGTGCCTGCCAAAATTAGTGACATTTTCTTAGCTACCTGTATGGAGGTTAACACAAGAAGTAGGAGACAGAAATATAATAACCAACACAAACAATTTGGAAAACCTCTGTGGTCTCAGGAGACCCAAAGACTGGAGGATGATGGAATAAATTACCTCATTAAGTAAGGTAATTATGGACTGTGCTCATAAATTCTTTATGAATTTGTCTGTGACACTGAGGATCCCACACAGGTGATATTTCCCATAGTCAGAGCTGAATGATCACATGGCTTTGTATGTGCCCTAAAAGCAAAACTCTATCTCCAAAACAGCAAGTGGAAGGTCTCTCATAAATATTTCTTTCTTTCATCCATGCTTTCTTGCTTTTTCTTTGTACCATGACAAAGGGAAACAGGACTGACTGGGTTTCAGGCTAGTTTCATCACTAAGACTTCAGGGTGAAATCCTAACTCTGTGATGGCAGCTGAAATCAATTCTGGGCTTAAAACTTAGGATTGATGCTTTAATATTCACCTCCCATTAATGGTCCTCTAAATCTCTCTCAGGGCTTTGAAAACCGTAGTCCAAATTACTTCATTCAAAACTGCTGAAATTACCCAGAAGCTTTCATGAACAAGAGATACTGAATTTCCTCTGATTTCTGCACCATAAAATCGTATGCAGCCTGCAAGGTGCATTTAAGAGATATGAACTTCAGTTATAGCATCCAAAGAGCCTAATGGGAGTTTCTAAATTACAGTGGAACCAGAGGCCAAGCAGATTTCACTGTGATGTCTAATAATTATTAGAAAGACTGCTTGTAATATCTATGAAAGTCTAAAGTTGTCAGTTCCCAAAACATCATGATTTCTTGAAGCACAAAACCTCCACTAAGGACCTTGCCATGCACTGCTAGAAAGACTTCCCCCTCACTTTTCCATATAATTTACAAACAACTTTTAAATGAAATTTCATTTGAATCTTAATGTTCAAGGATACCAGGTAATTTTCAATGCTACATTTTGTTTGGTATCTGCTGTCTCCAAATCCCTCTGCCTGTGCTGTCACACAGACAAAGGAAAACCATCACAGGACAACCCAAGCTGTGAAGGAAGAGACTCCTGGGCATGGGAGCTGGGTGCTGCCAGGAAAACTGGAGTTTCCTCACTGGGTTTCTTTGCTCCTCAGCTGAAACTCTGCAGAACTGGGCCACCTGGTCTGAGCAAGTTGGAATCACGTTGTCTGGATGGAGATGACTGAGCACGGAGCATAAATTATCACACCTTTGCACCAACATGGAGCATCTGGGGTGTAATAACCCACTGCCCTCCACTGAGCAAAACACACAGCTCATGCCCAGGCTATGCCCATCTTTTTAATGGCTACTGTGAGGTAAATCTCATCCCAGACAGACACAGGCCCCAGCTGCAATGGCAAAGCCCCAAAAGCAGTTTGTCCTTCTGTGAGGGGAGCGGGCAGTGCCAGCGTGGGCTGGTTATCCATCGCTCCTGCTGCAAATGCAGCTGCACTCCCCTGCCAAGCCCTTTTCATGTGGTTCTGCTTCCCAGTCTGCTTCTGCTGCTCAGCCCTGGTGGAAGTGGTCCCACTCAGTCTAACAGGATTACACATGGCAGGGAGTTTGGCCCCGTGCCCGCAGAGCCATGGAAACGTGGGCACAAGGCAGCGCCTCGGCTGCAAGCTCAGCAGCTGCAGCCCCACATCCCCACGGCCCTGCAGCTGATGGCAGCTGACCTGCTTAGATTAAAAGCACTTTATGCACAGGCACCTGAGATGGAATCACTGCACTGCACTGCAGAGCCATGCAGCCAAAGGGCTGGTGAATTCCTGCTGCCAGCACAGGGGAGCAGTCCCAGACCTCACTCCCTTGCCTGTCCTCACTCCCTTCTCTGCTCACCATGTCAGCAGTGCCCTGGCTCACACTGATGCTGCTGTGCTTAAACTCTCCACTGACACCACTTCTGCAGGGCAGAAATTCCCAAAGAGCACACTGAGGAAGCTGCTCAGCCAGGCCAAGTCTGATCTGAGCCCGCTGATGCCTATCAATTTCCTCTTAAAATAAAAAAAACTGGAAATGAATCCAGAGAAGTTTAGATCTGAAGGTAAGCCTCTTGGGATCCATATGTAAGAGACCAGTTCATTCTTTTTTTCTTTCACTTTGCCTGATGGGAATAGATTAAACAATGCAAAAGCACAATCCTGAGGATGTTAGGCTGGTCACTAATTTAGGGGACTACCCAAGCAAGGAAGGGTTATTTCACCTAATTAAGACAGAGCACAGTATTTAAAGACAGAGCATTTGCATTAAAACAGACAATTCAGAATTCTAAATACTGTTGAGTCTGAAATTATGATTGTTAATCTCTCCTCACATAATGTTCTGCTGACAGACGTTGTAAATCACTTCCTTTTGCTTGCATTAGATGAACCCATCACTCAAAGTGCTCAATTATAAATCTGAATACAATTTAAAAGGTGAACTTTCTTTAGTTTTACTAAGGGCAGAAGGGCAATGCTGATGGTGTAATACCAAGGTTAATGCATTACTTATGACTGAAATTTAGTCTGTATTCAGTAAATTGCTCATTCCTGTGATCAGAACAGGCAGCAATTTCCTCTCCTGGATCTTATTCCCTTTCCTGCAAGTGCATTAGGTGTGTATTGGGCAGCAGGATCCCCAGCTGTAAGCTGTCTGAAAAGGACATATTAATCTATAATTAAAAAATCACAACAAAATAGAGAATAAACTCAGAATATTCATTGCATAATCATGACAGGTTTACAACCTGCAGGTTTACAAACTGCAATTAAACATGGATATGGAATCATTAAAATATAAAATACTGCATCGTTAATTTTCATTTTCCTTTGGAAATGAGACAGACATGAGCAAGAACGTGAACACCAGTGTAAATACTCTCTACCCCTCAGCTTCTTTAGGTACCAGGATTTAATTGTCTTTTGTCCCATGCTAATCTGCAGAGATGCTTCCACTTCAGCAGAAACTCCTATCTGCCTTTATTGAAGTAAAAACCTAAAAATCACTACCTGCAGTGCAGAATTGCAGTCTACCACAACAAAGTAAAGCAAGGTTTTATGTTAGTAATTGGTTTGCTGACCAAGTAAATGCTTCCATTTCAGGTCACTTCATCTGCTTAATAATGGGAAAATACTTTGAAGTACTTCAATTCCACACCCTGTTTCAGGTGACAGCTGAGATGTACAGCTTTACTTAATGACAGATCATTCCTAGAATCGCCCAGAAGGCAACTGAACTCCTATGGTTAAAAGTGATCTGGTCTTCATTGAAATTTTGACCATTCTTTACTGTCTGTCCTCATCCCCACAAACAATGATCCAAGAAATGTGTCACAGGACATGAAAGGCAGCAGACCCAGCATCCTTTCTTCACAGATCTCCAGGCTCCTGCCTTGCTGCTCCACCTCTGATTATGTTAGTGTGACATTAAGAAACCAAACTGCTGGGTTTGTATAGAAACACACAGGCAGATGTCTCTGAAGGCATTTGCAATTCTTCCTAACACGTTCAGAAGCATAAAGGAAACACTTTTCTCTTGGCTCCAAGTTATTCTGCACATGCACAGCAATTTCAGCACTCTCAGCAGGTTGGCCCTATGGCTTAGCAGCTCCTACAAGCAGCCTCCAACCTGCTCTGGCTATCAGACATCCAGAGACCGAGGAAGACTTCTGAAGTCAAATGTGCCCTGACAGAATTTCTGCAAGGAAGAAGAGGAAACATCTGCAGACCCACCTGAGGCTTGCTCCTTTGGCCATGGCACACATCCCTGCTTTACCTGCACAGCTCAGCCCCTCTCTGCTGCTCCACGTGCCACCAAACACCCTTCCAGAGCCACCTGCTCCAGAAGCAGCACACCAGAGGCCACAGGGATTGTGCCCTTAACAGGACACCTCTCTGGAACGGGGTCTAACACCACCCCCAGCTGCAGCTCACAGCTGCCACTCAATTTCTGGGCTATCAGAGCCTGCACCCAGCCACCAGCTTTCCATCCATGGATGGAGCTCTGAAGATGATCCTCACAAAATGTGCTTCTGTGGTTCTGGCCCACTACTTATTTGCTTTCACAAACTGGCAGGGTGACTGGTTTTCCTAGCAAAAACTGTAAGAACTTAAAATAGTGATAGTCACAAGCAAGGTCATTTCCCTTCCAGGGAAGACATCCCAGCTTGCTAATAATGGGATCAATTAAATTCCTCTATGTTGTGTGGGAGCTCCACTATCGTTAGTGATGGTGGATTTAGAACTTAGGGAGGGCCTTGGTATAAATCACATAACCACAGCAACAGTCCTAGAAAATCTATTTTATGGCCCATCAACCTGTCCTGGTGTAGAGTAGGACCAATTTGTCTACCAGAAAGCTTAGAGTATGATAAATGGAAGAAACACATGTAATTCAGACAGACAAAAGTACTCAAACAAACTTGCTTTAAATGTTTCATATGAAAAGGCAAAAGTAGTGGGAGAGGGAGAATAAAAATCAATTTTAAGCTCTTCTTAAAGGCTTGGAGCTCCCACTCTTCTAAGATTATAGCACAATATTTTAAAGAAAATTGACCATGTATTTCTAAGAAAGTAATAATTTTAAATTTTTTTTTTTTGGGGGGGGGGTGGGGAGAGGAGTTCATTAATAGATCTATTTATGTTTTACAATATTGTATCTCAAGCTATGTGTTGATCCTGTGCTGGTATCCCAGAGCCAGCCCAAAGAAGTTATGGAGATACCTGCTAAGAGACATTCAGAAGCTGTCTGCACGCACTTCTGGGCATCCAGCTCTGGTGACCCTGCCTAAACCAGGGTGTTAGACCTCCAGAAATCCTTTCCAACCTCAACCCTGTTGTGATTCTGTGAGCTGTAACCAGGACAAGGTTCTGGAGCCCAGCACAGCTACAGCCAGCTGAGCTGAAAGTCACAGGGACTGATGCTGGGTTTAGTTATGTTTGGTAAAAATCAGTGTAACAACGCTGCTTTAGATGAAGCTCATTTGAATCCACAGTGTAGGTGACAAAGCTCGGTAATTGGTCTTTTTTTCCCTGAAAAATACGATCTCTATTTGAAATAACAGCAAGCTTCACTAAAATAGACTTTTCATGTAATCACAGCCTTTCTGTGCCTATTTATCATTCCCCTGGAAGTGAACTGTGGAGCTGAATGGCTGCAAATGGTGAGCGCAGAGGAGCCTGTGCTTCGATTGTTACAGAACAGCAACCCCAAAATGTTTACTGGAGAAACTTCACACAGAAGCTAAAAGCAAAATATTAGAGTGATGAGGTTCCACAGTGGAGGTGAGGAGATGTGAGAGCTGGGCTGGGTGTGAGCCAGAGGGACCTGAGCAGGTTGGGTGCAGATGGAGGAGATTCAGGGATGGCAAGCGAAGCAGGAAGAGGCTGGAGAGGAAAGAGGCCAAGGAAACAACAGCGAGGGGACAAACACTGGAGAGGATAAATGCAAAAAATGGGATAGCATTTTATTCTTGGAAAAATACGGATCTCAGACAATTGCAACTATTTGCAGATAACTTCAAATGGTTGTTAGTTGTTGAATTTTCCTTGACTGACTGCCCCTGCTTCCTTTATTCATTAGAGAGGGCTGAAAGCTGAGGACTGAAGTGCTCTTTTTGGAGAATAGAAATATTTGTTGGGAAGCTACTTAGGCTTCTCTATCATAGCAAAAGCTATAAAAAGAGTGTTTGACAGTCAATGCAAATTATTATTTTGCTCTTAAAGCCTTCTGAATACCCAACCTCTACAGTATTTTTTTGCACAGGATTAATAAATAAAACATCCACACACTGCCCATTTAAAAAAATCATTTAGTATTTAAGTCCTGAGGGAAAAGAAGAGGAAAAGATTAATCTTTTCACTTTCCTAGAAATTTCTTTCAACTTTCCAACATGATGCTGCCTCAGAGGTGTTCCTCCTCTCTCCCTCAAGTGCAGTTTCCATAATCCCCCACTCTTCAGGTTAGCAAAATCTGGCCCTTTCTGCAGGAAACAGCATCCACAGAGACCCCTCCATCACTGTCACAGAATTGACTTTTATTATTTCATTATTTTAAATAAAACCCCATATTTGCTTAATCCCTCACAGTCAGAGTAGCAATATTTAAATATATGAATTAGTACTGGCCAGGGGACACTCATTCAAAGTGTATCTTTATCTTGCCTCTCAAACAAAATGATTTCTAGATTGATGTGACTGGTTGCTTTGACACAGTTCCTTTAACCATAACGTCTTTCTGCTCCTCTAGTAGCTGAGATTTAGCATTTCAGGCTGTGTACATATGTTGATAAGAACATAATCCTCAGCTCTGGGCATAGGAGCTCATGGTAAGAGGATGGCTCTGCATACAAATTGAGAGCACTGAGATGCAGAAAAAGAAAAATGCACTAAACCCTAATATGCAAATTATGAAGGCCTTCTGGCATCAGAAGAAATCATCAGTTATTTAGCTTGACATCTTCAGAAACAGAGGGACTAGAGAGAAAAAAAAAAAAAAAAAAAGGAGAGGAGGAGAGAAAAAAAATGATGTGACCTTTAGCCCGACACTCCAAGTAAAGACTTTGGATAAATACGCACACAGAAAGAATATGCCAATGTGCAAAGAGGAAAAGAGATAAACATGACTGGACCACTCCTGCAGAGAAAAATCACAGCACTCCCATTTCACAGCCATTTCTGACAGCACAGGGATGGATTTATCAGGGGCCAGAAGGGGACACTCCTCTTCCCCTCTATTAGCCTCCTTAACACAGCACGTGCATCGCTGGGTGCAGGATGCAGGCACATCTCTGCAGCCCATCTGCTCCCTCTCACGCAGGCTGGGGCTCATCTCCTCATGCAAAAAGGACATTCCTTTGCCATTGCAAAAATTCACACTGGGCATCCAGCAATTCCCAGCCATCCCTCACACTGTACTGAAGAGACTGTCCCTGGTTTTTAACTACAGGATAGAGAATAAAAATCCCAAATTTCCCTCTTCCTACCACACACACCCCTCCCCCCAAAAAACCAACCAACCAACCAAACAAAAAAAACCCAAAACAAAACAAAAAACCTCACCCAAACCCCAACAAAACCCTCACAAAACCCCAATGAAAACCTCTCCCCAGTTTTAAAAAGTTCCTAAGATGTTTAACATTCAGGGTGTTCTGGATAAAATCAGAAAGGATCAACCCCAGGCATCCTCTGGTACCTCTAGACTTTCTTCTCTAAACTTGCCAAAGACCAGAAAAAGCCCCAACACACCATGGAAAAGCAGAAGTGTGTATGAGATCCCCGTGTCCACATGACACACAACTATCAGGAAATTCTTGTGTCAATAATCCCTGACCCTTCCAAATGATTAATACCAACTGAGATCATGCATTTAAACCATGCTGCAGAGGCAGGGGGCTCTGGGGCAGAGCTGTTCCAGCCTGGAGCCCTTTCCCAGGTGCCCTGAGCTCTGCTGGGCACAGCAGGGTGTGAGGGAACCTCGAGGGCTCTTCCTTCACACCACCCTCAGCAGAGCTAAGCCTGGCTTTGGAAAAGACTTGAGATTAGAGGACCAAATTCCTTGAAGCCAGTCTGAGCCCAGCTGGTGTGCCCTAGGCTCAAAACCTCATCTATTCCTTTCTTTTCTGTTAAATATAAACTAGTCCAGAGGTTTTCCCTTTTTCTCTGTAAATTCACCTGCTTCTGTGCAAGCTCTGCTCTCCAAGACACCCTCACACTGTTGACACTTTTTAGTTCACAAATGGTAAGCACATTCTGCAGAGTACTCTTTCTTTCCAAGAAAATTTTAAAATTGGCCCTGTAGGGTCTCCAGGAGGAAAGCATCTCTTTCTTGCTCTAACAGATGAAATTATGAGATTTTTAAAAATAGTTTTTTGAACTGTAGGATAGGCTTTTGTGTTATTCACTGGAAGATTTGACTTTATAAAGATCTTTATAAAGATACAAGAAGAAGGGGGTTTGAAGGGTGATATTGCTTGCAAATCAAGATTCAGGGAAGAGGACTGGAAGACATAAGGGCCATAGAACAACCACATTTAGGAACTTTTTAAACTTGGGGAGAGAGTTTTTGGGGGTTTTGTGAGGGTTTGTTTGGGGTTTGCGATTTGTTTGGGTTTCTTTGTTTGGGTTGGGTTTTTTGGGTGGGAAAGGGGGAAGAGGGAACTTTGGGGTTTTTATTCTGTATCCTGTAGTTAAAAACCAGAAATCTGTGTTCTAGCATGGACAAGCAACCATTTAAGAGTATGAGCTAACATAACTTCAAGGCAAAACTCTGTGGGGAAAAAAACAAAACAAAACAGAATTCCTGAACTCATCCTCCCCTCCAACATTATAACTCATTAGGAATAAAATCCTAGTACAATGTAGAGTCAGGCAACAGAAGCTGTAATCACAGCCCAAAGTGTTCCTTTGGAGCTCATTAAGTGTATTGAGTCCCTGTAATCTTCTATTGATTTCAGGAGCAGTGCTTTGGTTATCAATACAAAAAGTGTAAGAGAAATTTTCAGAAAAGATTCCACTTATTTCCTCGAGACACATATTTGACCACCTTGATTTACATAGATTTTGGTAACTGGGTGCAGTGATGGCAGATTCCTCTGCTCCAGCACTAAGCCCACCAGGACAGAGGCCAGCCCTACACCATGAGCCTTTCATTCATATTGCTCCCAAATATCCCCTCAGTCAGGTTTTAATGGTTTCCTGCATGCCTAAGACCTAACCTTGTAAAATATATGAAGTCATAGTTCTCCTCCTAGAAGTGCAACTCAGAGAAGGAGGGAAAAAAATGGAAGGAGAAAAAAAGAAAAAAAGAAATCAAAACACCTCCTTGAGAATTCTGAACCTGTGAAGTGAATGTGCAGTGATGGCAGATACCTGCCTGACTCTGCAGAAAGCTTAAGTGATAATTAAGGCACATTCTAACACTGGCAGCTCCAAGAATTCCATCCTTGATATAATATTTAAAGCTCAAGCTTCAAGGCACTGATGAGTGCAGGAAAACAAGCAGAGTTCAGCATAAATCTCATGACTCCAACGCAGAGTTTGAAATTCTACAAAGAAAGATAGCCTGAATTATTTTAAAATGAATTTGCAAAACAACAGAACAGTCGGGTTAATAAAAATTTCATACTTTTTTTGTGTCCCAATTCATGATCTTAATTGGCTGTCATTCCTCTCCTGCAGGGTCCTAAGAAGATGTGGAATCTCCATCCTCCCAAATGCTCATCTGGACACGGCCCTGAGCCCCTGACCTACTTGGCCTCACTCTGAGCAGAGGCTCAGAGCAGCTGCTCTGCAGCCATCCCAAATTGCTGTACAACCCCAAACTGTTACACGTGTCCCTGACCCTCTGAGATGCCCAGACCTCCTCCTCCAGACCACAATCTTTGCCCTTTTGATGACAACCAGGGGACAATCCTGAAGCACCTTCTTCCTCAACACCTCCACTGCCATCCATTGCCTCCCCCTTTCCCCACATGCTGCAGTTGCCCTCTACACCCTTCCAGCTGTGCAATGGGGTGATCATTACCAGCCTTGCTGTCAGCTTAAAGGCAGCTGGAAGGATGGACAAGTAGATACCTGGGATAGTCCAGTAGCTCTCATACTCTCTAATCACATAACCAGCACTCGTAATGGAAATAAATCCCTCCCTCCAGGGAGGGGAGAAAGAAACAAAAGTGCTCCAGATAAAAATGGAAATGCTCTGATCAGTAGATGATTTTTACTCCCACTACATATTGACAACAAGCAGCTGATCCCATACAATCACTACAAGATATCTTTACTAAAAGCCAATCTCCAAACAGGTCACGTCTTTATTAAAGATTAGCTACCAAATGCAGAAGGGATGCAAAAATAACCTTGCACTTAACTGGAACAGACAAAGCTGGCTAGATATGCCCTGGCACATTCCAAAATGCTTCTGCTTCTTTTCCATTTTATCTCCTAACCTCGTAATGCCCACAAACACGTTTTATTTCTGCTTGAAATAACGTCATCCACAACTATTCCGGTCACAGCAGCCCTTCTGGTGAGGCCATGGGAAGGCACCGTGGCTCTGCTCCAAGCTGAACACTCATACAACACACATTCCAGAATTTGCTTCCTCCACCTGGACACTCACTGACATCCTGACTGGGGCTGTCCATCACCTTGTGCAGCAATGCCTACCAGGAAAAGCTGCTGTCTGATAGTCAGGCTGTGACTCAGTGCACAGAGTTTGGTGCTCATACAGCAGCTTTCCTTATCTCAACCCACATTTCTTTTTCCTGATTCTCCTCCCCATCCCACCAGTCAGGGTGACAGTGGCTGCACTGTATTTGGTTGCCACAACACTTTGCAAAAGCAATCCTGCGAAATTCACTTCATTGATGACTAAAGATTTTTTTTAAACCACCAAAACCTAAATATCATATTTTTAAAGAATATATACAATACAGAATAAATAATGATACAGATCCCATTTAAAGCTGTTGTGAAGCACTACAGTCAAAGGGCCAAAACTATTTATTCAGATTATACTACTGTCAATTCCTTTTCACAATGCAGCCCTCTAATTCTTAAGTTTTAAACAGAAATATGTCCATGCAGAAACAGACAGCACTTAGTTATCTCTACAATGTACATCTAAGAACACATCCACTTTTCTCCAGGGAAAGAATTCAAAGGGTTTGATTTCACCATGAGTTCCTCCAAGCAAGTGCAGCTCTCCTACTGTATATGTATCTTGGAATCACTGGCTGTGCAGTGATTCTTCTTAGAGAAGAATTATTCCAGACACCAATCTTAAATTAATTGTCAATTTTTGGTTCATTACTGCATGTCAAATAAGTATGTTTTGAACTGTTATTTCCATCTGTATTATCACACCTATGGCAGTCTGCTGGTCTCTCGTTAGCTGCACAGGTGTAAGTGCAAGGGTCTAGGAAATAACAGCTGTATTCCTATTGCACCTGAGCTGAGCAGGATGAGAGTTTATGTTCTGAAATTCAAAGGCCTCATATGGTCACTGGGTTTTGGTATCATGATTAAAGAAGCAGGGACCAGTCAAATTTTTCAGATCCAGATGCAAGAATCTGATATTGATGCAGAATTTGGCTTCCATCCACCCATGGATCTGTGTCAATAATGCAATGCCAGCAAAAGGAGCTGTAGGTTGAAATGTACTTAAATCTGAACTCTTATTTGAGAAGCCCCAAACAGAGGAAGACAAAGAGGAGACTGATGGCTCTGTCTGGAGAAAAGCACCCCACAGCAGAAGCACTCAATTAGTTCCTACACTGGCTTCAGCCGTGGATTAAAACACCCCAACTCTTGTCAATTCAGCTACCCCTTAAAAAGAAGGTTGCTTAAGATTTATCTGATGGGCAGTTTCTTTAAGCTACCAGACCCCCAGATCCCAAAAATCAAACCCATGCTGTGGTCTCCAGCCTGTGCTGCTGGCACTGCAGCCAGCCCAAGGCCACCACCCTGTCTGTCACCGCTGGCTCTGTGCTGCACGTCAGCCTCCACAGCACCCCCCAGCTGAGCCCGCGGCTCTGCCCACTGCAGCGTGCTCCAAAGCCCATTTAAAGCAACATAAAAGCATCCATTGACTTCACTTGGGCTTTGGAGCCGTTCCCAGAAGCACAGTAGAGTCTCTGAAAGCTCCTAAGAATTAGAGGGAACCCGTCAGTTCTGGTTCCAGCTAAGAGACATTGATGCTGCACATAAACAACAGGTGAGGTGGCAAAGTTACTGTCCCTATTCCCAGAGTGCCTCAATTTCAGTGGAATGCTGGTGACATCATTTGGTGCTGCCATTCTGTAGTTTTCATGATTTCCCCCACTGCTGCTGAAGGAAATCTGATGGGGCTTCAAAGCTCATGGAGTCCTGGGTAAGTTTTCAAAAAGTTTGAAAATAAAAAAGCTTTTTTGGTTTAACATGTTGTTCTGCAATGCAACTGAGAAGTAATTTTATACCAGAGATCATTTTGAAATACACTTAGATATTCACTACATATTCATTTCTCCTGCAGAAAACATCATAATTTTTCTTGTTGTATTTAATAACTACAAGTTAATTATGTAAAATCCCATCCTATCTGCTTATTCCTTCACACAGCAAAATTAGAGGGCTTCATTCTACAGTCATTACTCACAGAAGAGAGGCATTGATTTAATGGACTTCCCTGAAAAGGGATTACAGTATAGGACCCTCTGATATTGATTTTGTGACATCATCATCTTTTCCTCAGAAGCAGACACTGATGACTCAAGAAAATACCAGTACAAGATTAGGCAGGCAAGTTAGAGAAAGAAAATTATTTTTAAAACCCCCAAAACTCCTAATTTACAGTAAGTTGACTACAATAAAACATTAGCTATGTTCTCTGTTTCAAGTACAAGTTCTCTTTGAAAAAGGAAAATATCTGAGTGATGTTTCTCTCTTTCATCTCTTGCCCTGCTTACAGTCACTTTCATGAAACTATTGTGAGCTGGAGCATTTTTTGTAGGTTAATGGGTTCTCTTTGAAGGGATTAAAGTCACATTGATTATTAATTATTTTTGATGTTTTAAACTGATGTAAATGTCCAGAAGCTCTGAAGAACAACATCCTGTAGAAATCAATACCAAATTTTAAAAAAAGAAAAAGTAACACACAACAACAAAAATAAAAACCCCTCTGCTCAGCTCCTTGGGGGAAACAATTGTGACTTCTGTTTGGAAGATATAGCAGCCCTTGGAGAATATCAGCAACTGGCATATATGATAATCATTTCTAAATTATCTAGAGCATCCTTATTTTGATGTGTCTATCTTCCAGGCTCCAGGCAGAGTCTGCAGGTATTTTGCATACAGAACAAAGCTAGGCACAGCAGTGCTAAGCAAATAATAAATAAATTAATTTCATTGCTCTTGGAAAATGTTCACTTTTTTTTCCTTAAATCTCCCTTGCAGTATTTTAGGAAAACACTGATTAGCATTCTTTCCATGTGTTTGTGGGTTTGTTTTTTTTTTTTCTTCCCGAGTTCTCTCTACTGTTCTTCACCACATTTAATAGATGTTGGGGTTCTGGGTGTGTGTGGGTTTTTCCAGTGTTTTGTTGGCTTTTTTTTGCCTTGTTCAAATTTAACATTTCTTTGCTGTTTGTAAGCAGAACTAAACCATTCCTTCTCATTTAATACATCCATGAGGAGTGGAGATTTCCCATGTCCAAATGACTTCCATATGAACAAAGAGGAAATGATCCAGAATAGCTGTGGTGCAGATAAAAGACAAAAAGCAAACTACACAAAGGGAATGAGACAATTGGGATTGTCTGCCTGCTCTGGGGGCTCCTCTCAGCATTGAACAGCCCCTCCAAGCTGATCCTAAGGGATGTGACAAGGAAATTATTGAAAACCCCTAAACTTGAAGGAGTTGTTGATCAGATTGACAAATTAATGACTGGGACCTACCTCTCTCACCCCAAGGCTTGGCCTTCCTGTGGTATAGCAGGAAATCAGCACAACTAACCTGAGGGCTTGCAGGTTTATAACACACCAAGGAGCTACAGTTGTTCAAACCCTTCTGACAAGACAAGAAGGCCCTTGTCTCAACAACCAAGGAAAGTGCTGAGGCCAAATCATCTCAAAATCACAGCTGTGTGGATTGACAGGCAACCTTATCTGCCTTTACAGAGAGCTTAGAAAGGAATTTAGGATTTTCATCCCCCAAGAGGTTCATATCTACCAAACAGCTACCTCATGTTAAATCTCTGGGCTGACATGGAATAATAGCTGAGAGTTGTTTACTTCAGATATGTCTGAAGTGCTCAGTGCTTGTGCTTAAATACCATGCTCCCATTTTGCTGTGCCCAAATTATGTTTTCTGTTTAAATATCCCACATATTCTCTTCTCATGTCCACGCTACCACCTCAAGACCAGCATATTTCAAGCTTAAAACTTCTGCTAACTCTCTTCCCTGTTACTGTCAGCTGTGTCACCAACTTTCCCATCACCCACACTTACTGTAAAGCATTTCTTCCCTAAAAACATGCATTCAACAAGAGGGGAAACTTGCCACACTCATTCCAGCACAGCCTTGATACAATGTGCTATCTTTATGGCAAGCCAGACACGAGGCAGATCATTTTATTTCTGGAACTCCCTCTAAAAGGCACAGTAATTTCCCAGCACAAGAATGAGTGGGTTCCAGAAATGGAATGCCTCACGTTTGGCTTGCTGTAAAGATGGCAAACTCCTTCCTTAGGAGCTGCTCCCTTCACTGGCTGCCATTCCTTTTGAGATTGCAGAGTGCTATGAAAAGCAAGGTAACCTTTCTGTTCTGAGTATTCCCCATTCTCTATTCATCTGGTATACTCCATATGTGGCAGCTAGCATATGTTGCCACATTTGTCTCAAAGATTTTCCCCTTTTCAACTCTACATTGATAGAAATCTAATAAGAAAAAAAAAGGGTTACAACTTTTACGTGCAAAATATTTAATAAACCAGTCTCTTAATTAGAAATTTAATAAGAAAAAAAAGGGTTACAACTTTCACGTGCAAAATATTTAATAAACCAGTCTCTTAATTTATATTAGTGCACTTGTATGTACTCAAGTCTGTGTAAAGATTTTCATTTCAGAATATTCTTAATATTTATTACAGTTTTCTTTTTTTTTTCACTTTGCAACCAATTCAGTTTTGTCACAAGGATAGAATCTTTAAAACCCTGAGTAACAAAAATGGAATCACTAATTTACTAGAAGAAAAAAGTGCTCAGGATGACAATGCCTACTTCTCCAACAAAAAAGGAAAATAATTTTAAAGAATACCTAGAATCAAAGTTAGCTATGAATCTTTTAAGTTCTTCAGCAAATAGACCTGTTTTCAAAGGTTTATTTTGTGACATTTATTGTCCTGACTCATATGCCTAAGTGAAAAAAAGCTCCCTTCCCCAGAGCTGAGACTGTCTGGTAAAATAAGTCTCAAGACGGATTTACACAAGACTCTGTTCAGTTTAGCATTCATTCTGAAGCTCTGTAAGGTCATTTCATGACCTGCCTGGATTGCCCTGTGTGGTGACAGCAGAAATGCAGAGATTAGTGGGATTCTCAAGTTCAGCCAGCCGTGCCCAAGAGCCCTTTAATGAATTGCCAGGGGATCACCACAGGTGAGTCTGGATTCAGCACAGCCCATCCCAGCCTGGATGAGGGATCACCCTTGAGTGCAGCTTCTGACCGAGGTGATACAACCTAGAAATTGCCTTACTGACCTCGTGCACTTTGAGTCTGGGGCTCATAACTCCTGCAGGCATGAAAGATCTTTCCTCAGTGGTCCACTGTCACTTCATCACAAATCTGCCAAAGGGTAATGGAAGGCTCTTATCTCACGGGCAGAGAGGGCTTTGCAAGTGTCTGCTGCAGTTCCCTAAACATGACTTGGCACAAGCATCCTCTTCTTTGGCTTTGCCCTCCAGAATCACCCTGATCTAGATATTATCCATGGAAATGGAGACATGAGAGAGAACATGACTTGTAGAAGTTTTGAGCCAAGGGTGACTATTTGTAATTAGCTTTTTAAAAAAGAGCAGTCCTTGCTTTTCCTGGGAAGATGCTCTTCTCTCTCATACAGGCTGGACAATCCTAGAGTAGGTAGGAAGAAAAGACTTTTATCTCTGGGCCTGTCCCACCATGAGGAACCCTTTCATTCATTTTGCAAACAAAAATGAGCTGGCAAAGTAGGTTTGGGTCTTCATTTTATTTTGACACTAGTAGAACATGACCACAAGGAAAGAAAACAGAACTTGTCTCAATAAGATCTTCAGCCACCATCTCTTGGGGAGCAAAGAGATTCCAAAGAACTCCATAACAAAACCCAAATTACATGTTCATTGCTTTTCCTAGCAGGAGGAAAAAGCAGCGACACTCTCTCAGCTGTGAAATCAGCCTCTCTCATAAAAAGGTTTTTCCCTCAGAAAAAGGCAGTACCCTAATGGTAATGCTTTGGCTTCAGATTAGTAACTGAAGACATAGATATTCTTGAAATCCACACCAGTAGAAACATATTTACCCTTTGTTTGGTAAGGCTGAGCAAATTCTTACAGAACCTCAGTCTCTTTGAACGTCTTGGTCCACGCAAAGCTGAACTGAGACTTCACTATAGTGCCAAACTACAAAAATTCATGTAGTATTGGACAAAATTCTACTTGTTAGACACAAAAAGTTGTCCTTGCAGAGAGAAAGAAACAGGATGAAGATGCATTAAATGAAGAGCATATATAAGACTGACATACAAAGATCTGTCTCCTGGAAATAAGAGATGCATTATTTTATTTATAGAAAATTTTCCTGAAGAGTGTCATCGCTCCTATTTAGCCCAGACATGGAAGCACTGTGACAAGCAGTTTTCTCATTATTTTCCTACTGAGAGCCTTGCTCAGAACATCCTGGAAGTTTAACAGATTGCAAACAATGTCCCAGCATCAGGTTTGGCTTGTTCAAGATGCTTTTGTTTTCTAATTAAGCTTTACATTCTGCCCCAGAAATAATACAACAAAGCAACCTTAAATCTCCCAGGTGCAAGCTACCAAGAGCATGGGATATCTGACACATCAGGGACATCATCCAGAGCAGAAATTCAGCTGGCCAAAGCTCAGTGCAGTCATAACTAAGGGAAGGTTGTTGGGTTGCATTTAGAAAAGATGGGAAACATAACATCAGTCACTGGAATGAGGGAACGTGTCTACTTCTTATTCTTATTTATTTAGCTGAAGTACAGCTTTTCCTTTGGGCTGTGCTCAGCCCTGCCTTTGCCACACCAAAATGAGATGATTACAGAGCAAGCTACTGAAGACTCTGCCTTCCAGCCACTCTGACTCAAACAAGCTAACAGAGAACACAGACCCACTGCAAAATGGTAATATTTTAAGAGATTCCTACAGCAGCATGGTTGGAGCCTTCTCTGAAGCAAGACACACAGCCCTGCCCCTCTCACAAGTACTGTGAATCCATCCTGGTGCCTGAGCTTGCACACAATGCTTTTCTTCTGCTAAATTCTAAATTAGCCATCACATTAAAAAAAACTGTGAAAGAAGGAGAATGGTAAAGGTTCAAGATCACATTGCTGTATTTCCAAAAATAATACAATGCTCCTACCCTGGAGCACAGAAAGCATTCCCATCACACTGTGAAAGAAGGAACTAAACCTTACTAGCCCACAGGCAACCCTATCAGGCACATGACATGCAGTGGGCAATGTATCCCTCTTTTGATCCCCTCTTGTCACCAACCCTTCCAGCAGCCTCAGAGAGCATCAGGAGTTGGAATAAGTTAGCACTATTGTTTCATACCATGAAATAATGACAATTGGAAGACAAGAGAAGAGAAAAATGTGCTTTGAGCAGCTTTATCGCTTTGCAAAGTCTGCTGATGATTTTACAAATTGCCAGATGGGCATCAAGGCCATATCAAGCAGATTCAGCTTAGCAAGTGACATTTGGGCTGCTAACACTGAAACAGCAAGCACACAGCCATCAGCTTTGCCTGTCTTCAGATTCATCAGTTCAATGCCACTGCTTTCTCAACAAGATTGACTTCCAGGTGAAGCACCAATTTAATAAATAGAGCCTGGTTAATCTCAGTATTGCTTCAACAAGTTGGTAGAACTAAACAGTGCAAAACTGGAGAAATGTCTTGCTTTGAAATGAGTTCTTTTCAATTACTTGTCACTGAAAAAAATTACACAGATCTTGAAGAATATTCAGTGAATTTCAGGCCCAGGAAAATGGTCCTGTTGTGGTGATCTGAAACAAGCACTGTTCTTGTTTCCCCAACTTCTCTCCTGTAACCAAATTTACTTTGACTGTCTCCTGAAGTCTGATTTCTTTTATTGCAGTGTCCAATAACAATGCAAAGATAACTAATTACATGGGCTTGCTGTCTAACCAAAGTCATAACCCAGTCACACAGGAAGATACTGATGCACCTCTATTTGAAGCTGCAGCTTTACCTTCTCTTACACTACAAAATTCTGCTAGTGCTCATCAGCTTTCTTTGTCCTCCCAGTCCAGAGTTTACTCAGCTGAGAAATGATGGTTATTTTACAACAGAATGAAAACCTGGGCCCTTGGCTACCTTCAAACCTTACCCAATTGCTTGAGATGTATTATTCATTTAATACAGATTTAAACTATCTATTTTCTGTCTTGCTTTACCACAGCAGTGCTAGGGAAAAACCACCAAAACATAGCACATAAACACTTTTTTTTTTTTTTTTTTTTTTTTTAAGTCAGGACATAGAGTAATGTACATTCTCTGATTGTGGGATAAAACAGCTACTTAAAACTGTGTGCACTCCTATGTTTGTGAAAAAACTAGAAACATCATGTTTCTACTGGGCCATAACCAGTAATCCACAGACATATTGTCTTAGCTTTTTGTTGGTTTTTTTTTTTTTAAACCACCACATTCCATGGAACAAAATTTTGTCTCTGTCTTAACATTTTATCTTGCATAAATGTATGTTTCAGCAGTTATGAAAATGAGACAGCTGACAGTTGACTACTATATGTGAACAGATGCTGCGAAAGCTTCCCTTTAAATAGTTCTGTCAATGCAATGTCAATTTTAGAAGCAACACCACTGCTGTTCTAGGACATGATCCTGCAAACTCTTATTCACACAGGGAGTCCTGATGATTTCCATAGAACATTTACATTTATAAGGCTCTGAAAGGTCAGATCCTTAGTTGCAGAGCTCTGCTTAACATTGACTGACAAGTATACAACAAAGTTTTTAGTAGTGCTGAGCTCTGTTCTTCAGGGCAATGACATTTGCAGCCGGCAGTATTCACCTGGGCAGTTACACACATTTTCTTTCAGAAGTTACACGAAGCATATTAGATTCACTCAAGAAACCATTAAATGAGCTAAAGCGTAGAGATAAAAAATGCCAAGCCTGCGGTATGAGGCAGAACTTTGAAAAATTGATCTGCCGAGAAGACAGGCTGAGGCTGAAACAGCACGGCGCCGATCAGGAAAGAACTGTTCAGCTGTGCCACGATAAACCCAACACGAGCCAGCAGCCGCCCCTTTGTTAGCGGCATCCCCATCAGCGGCGGGGTAGAGGTGCGAGGTGCTGGCAGGGAGCGGGCGGGCGGTGCTGAAGGACAGCGCAGCGCTCCCCAAAACGCGCAGCGCTCCCCAAAACGCGCCTCGCCCCTCTCTGGGAGCCCCAACAGCGTCCCTTTGGAAGGGACACAACAGGGGGGCAGCCCGCAGTTTGGGGGGGATGTGGGAGAGAGAGAAGGAGCGCATCCTGCCGCGGGGCACGGCAGCTCCCGGCGCTGCCCCCGGGAGCACAAAGCGGCGCGGCCGAGGCGGAGCGGGCACGGGCACACAAAGGCGGCGCGGAGGATGCTCGGGGCCCGCGGGAGGGGGCCCGCAGCCCTTCCCTTCCCCGGCGCTTACCTTCAGCAACACAAAGAGCCAGAGGAGACAGGAGCGGGCCNAGGAGGAGGAGGTGGAGAAGGAAGAGGAGGCGACAGCGGGTGGTGTCTCCCCTCCCAGGAGTTGGGGCGATCGCGCCGCTCGCCGGCTCCAGGAGCGCCGGTTCCTGGGTGGGGGCGGCGGCAGCTCCCGGCGGAGNCCCGCCTCCCTCCGCTGGGCTCCGAGCCGTGCCCGGCAATGGCGAATTGCGGCAGCATCAGGCGGCCGGCGGCGGCGCCGACCTCCCCTCCGAGCGGCGCATCCTGCCGCCCCCCGCCCCTTTTATTTGGGGTTTGCGGCGGGGAGGGG